>JAVJAP010000192.1:0-434806 GCA_034770075.1 Aralia elata | reverse complement strand
CTTTAATTTCATATTGAATACGTAAAGGGGATAGCTTTAAATTTATTCAGCCATATCCTACCCAAGGATTATGTTGTATGATGAAATGACCTTTCCATAAACAAAAAAAAAGTGTTCATAGTGGTGGATTGATTTAGCTGTTGTAGCGTGCGATATTCATCCTGATTTTTTAAAATTGTGAGAAAGAGAATATGACTTTTAGTTGGATTCCCACAGACGTAGCCAATCTGATTCGTTCAAAATTAGGGTTTCGGTCAACCCACATACTTTAACTGCCACTTGACCACCTTTACTTCGCCAAAAAATCTGTAAAAAGTCCATCGGAGTTGGGGGAGGGGGGGGGACTCCGGGGTGAACTCCGGGAGAACTCTACGATACTTAAGTCAGAACACTAATATGAATGGAGAGAATTATTATTAGAGTAAAATAGTCCCTTATTTATAGTATAAAGATCTTCTCATTCAGAAGTTAGGAATTAAAAATAATACATGTACTGTAGAGACCTTTTAATCTTGTTCAATCCTCTTAGTTGGTTAAATTTCCTTAGCATTTCTGTTATTTACTGGATTTAATATGCTTCTAGAATACTTAATGAGCAAAATTAGTATAATTATTCTTTATTAATAGAGTTCTAAAAATAACCACATGTATAACTTTGCATTGACGGAATTATTTTTACCTAGAAAACAATTTCTTTGGACTAACGCAAAAAATATTAGGCTGGTTTAAAAATATATCTTTAATACCTTACTGACTTATTCTTGCTGTATATAATCATAGTAGGTTAAACCTGGAGGGTAATTTGGTAAATGGATTCCCAATAATTAACAACTAGGAGTGCCCTGTACCCCTAGCAATATATTAATTTAACCTGTTAATATATGCACCCGTATCCTCTATTGGTTTCTTTTATATTTCTTACTTAATTGAGTCCGAAAGGGACCTTTAGCCTAACCTAAAAGCATCCAAAAGAAACGGTAACATAACACTTTCCACCCTAAAAACAGACGAAACTCCTTCTTTGGCATACATTATTATAGGATATAGTGGAAAAAGGAGTTGGAAATGAGGCCAACTTTAATATTAGTTGATTATATAAAGAATTCTTTATTAAAGTAATCCCCATATCAAACCCTACCTTTTGGCTATGTATTTGCAAACTGAAAATAAGATAAAAAAATGCTGAGTGATCATGAAAAGGTAGTAACAAAGTCTTTTCAAACATGTATACAGGATATAATAGATCATATATGCCTAAAATGAAAAACTTTGAAGCAAAAAGCAACTGCCATTACCATATACAATTTACCATAATAAGCATACCAATCTTTAAGGGATCAACGCAACCCCTATTCTTCTTGTGTATTAAAGGTTTTTTATTCCCTCCATACTCGGGCTATAAGATCATTGGATCAAAGGAAAACTAAAAATGCTGTATTACATGAAGATTAATACTAAACATATCTATTGATTTTAAAACACCAAAAAAAAATAAATCTTTTACAACTCATTCTAATAAAAAGGTTTGATTTTTCGATAAATAATGGACTAATTAAAATCACAATTTACCGTAAAAATATTTAGTGATTGCAAAATTAAGTTGATTCTTAGTTTAGGACACCTATGTACTCCCGTGTTTAAAGGAAGCAAATATTAATTAAGTTCCTTGAATATCATGTATAAGCATTTTAGTCACATTAAGGGTGGGGTCAATTAAAATTCTCTTATCTAAGTATGATGATAAAAATTTAATTCATAGCCAACGT
Organism: Aralia elata; assembly: GCA_034770075.1. NCBI lineage: Eukaryota > Viridiplantae > Streptophyta > Magnoliopsida > Apiales > Araliaceae > Aralia > Aralia elata. Next base: position 433,040 of record JAVJAP010000192.1, on the reverse strand, counting down.
TGGTTATAAGGTCGAATTATATTCTTAACCATATATATCATCTTTAACCATTTTTAAATAATAAGTAACAACTGCGATTTAAAATACGTTGGTAACTCAGTATTCGCAATTAACTGGCTCCGTTGATTGAAAATAATTCTATAAACACCGGTTCACTGGATCATTCATTTTATATATTCTAGTCAATTTAATATACGGTTTTTTTCTAAAAGCAGCTTATGATTGCCATAAAAGATTTTGCATTTGATGGGGAAAATAGGATTTTGTATCATCAGCCTGCATATTGTTTACTGTAATTAGTCGATATGTAAGCACTATTTACATTCATTAATCTTGCTATAAATCACTTTTACTCCTATCACTATTCCGAACAAACACTTTTTTCTCGATGCATTTAACTTGGGTTACAGCATACCCAATTATTTGCATGTTAGTGGTGATCTTATTTTTAATTATTTACATTAATTATATAAAAAAACACACCAATTATTTGATGTTAGTGCGTGGCTTTTTTTTAATTTTCTATCAGGTTAATTAATTATTAACCATTCGACATGACGTCAGAAGTCCTACAAGAGCTAAACCTTTACGCGACTTAAAAAAAGCACTATGAACATGATTGTCGGCAAAACCATATTGCTTCAATCTTAATCTTTGTCAGAGTACTTCCTACACAAAACCCAATTAACAAATGTACAAATGGATTTTGGAAATAGAATTTTCCAACTGAAAATAAATATGCCTACTTTATACCTTTTTTTTTAATTACTTTATTGTCCCCTCTAGTCTAATCTTTATGCTCCACTTCCATATAACTTTTCTAAGCAAACCTACCTGGTGTGGACCCCACCACCAAAGGACTTTAACACAACAAGCTGATGACATGGAGCAACCGATGTGGATCAAATAGAGCTCAGGCATCAACTTCTTCAAAAGCCATGTCTACTTTTTGGCGGCTGTCCTTACGAACCTCAATTTGATTAATTTCACCACTTTCATTGAATTACCAAGAAGTGCGACCTTCTTTATATTTTTTTTGTTTTCTTTATTAATAGATTTTGAAGACTGTATATTGAACTTTTTAACTGTAATCTCCACGATGGAGAAAAATTCGGAAGAGGGGGTCCGTTTAAATTTTAGACTCTCTGGAGATGACGCAATTATAGGTTCAAGGAGGACAACGAGAATTAAGGATATTCACTAAAAAGATTAATCCAAGTTATTAATTGACTCTTCTTATTTAAATATTTGATTTTTTTTTTCAAAATCGCAGCAGGGGTTTTAAAATTTATTTCCTATATTTGGTATTATTGCCAAAGAATAGGTCTCAATTTAAAATTTTGTTAAAATAGATAGATTTCTTTTAAAGTTCAAAAGTCGACTCTATTACATTGTGTCCCTCGATCTCATTAAAATTCACTAATTTTTTGTGTAATATATAAATATTGTTGAGACTTAGGACATAATTTTTTACGTTCGGATAAATAAAACATGAACTTAATATATATATATATATTTATATATATAATATATAATATATCATACTATACACACACCACACACTTACTGTTGATGAATTACTATTTCACTTATTGTTAATTAATTTTAATAATTTGAGTAATATGAATAGGAGTCCTAGTGTGACCGCATTGGTGCGAGTATTAATGATTTTTCTCTTAGGGGTTCTTTGGTTTATTTTTTTAATGATGTCTGGAATAAGTTTTGAATCTGATCGAATATGTCCATTTCAGTACCGTTTGTTTTAACAATTTCTTAATTAAAACTCTGAATGTGTCTGAATATGTTTTGATACGGTTTATTCCATCCATAAAATTGTGGCTGAATGAAGTAAACAAGTATAGTGTCTGGAATGATATTTTTTATTTGCAATACTCTCATAAATAATCTAAAATTTACATTCAATATCCATCTTTGTTTTACTATTGTAAACAATTATTGTTATGTACAAATTGTTTTTTGATTTTATGTGTTAAACAAAATTGGATAACCAATTTAATGAATGTTTGTTGTAGTCTTTTATTTTTGATTTCATGTATTATAGAATGTTATAAATATTTTTTTAGTGTTTTATATTCCTAAAATTATAATTTTACTCGAAAGATTGTTCAAAAAAGTTTATATTTAATTTTTTTTCAGATAACATTGTTTATTTATAATTACATAATTAAATGTTGTTCATAAACACTCTAGAAGGTTTTACAAATAGGATAATTTACACGTATTCAATATGTTGTTAGACAGGACACATTTATTCATACAGTATCATTTTCAATTTATTCAGATCTTCTATCTCACTCAACTCATTCAAATTTTCTTATCAATATTCAGAAACTTGTTCATTCATTTTATCAAACCAATATCTTAGTCGGATATCATTAGCTTTTCCTCACTTTTAAGCTACTTCCTTCCGGCTCTCCCCTTCCCGCCCTCCAGCCCCCCCCTCCTCATTTCTCTTCCAACCTAGTACTTATGGCTGTTGTTTTATATACATATAATTCACACCCGATATATATATATATAAAATATTTATTTATCTATCTTATACATATATTATATATACATACATATGAACTGCACAACCTCTGTGCCATCAAAACTATGAGCATTTTGTCTAGTCTTTTAGATCATACCATCTCTCCTCATCTCTCTTCCTCCTAAAATGGCTGAAGTGCACTAAACAATCAAGATGTAAACAGGAGGGAATATCAAGCTTATTTTGGAAAAACAAATAGCAGTTCATGAGAGAAAAAGTTAAAAGCGATGAGGAGCCTGGCCAGAAAAAGTTGAGTAAACTTATAGACAAGAGGCCCGATACACAATCATAGCCATGCCCGAGATGACAAAAGCATTTGGAAACTAAATTTTGTTACTTCAACCAACTTATAATGTTAACCAACCCAAGGGCACTTTTGTAGGGTTGTCAAAGGTACTGGACTGCTGGTGGGGCCCTTCCGACAATGTATCGGTTGGAGCCGGCCGCCCCCCCCGGGAAAACTAAAAGCCGCCGTGCCACCGGGCCCTTGCCAGGGTTCCCGGAGGGCTGCCGGGTGGCCTTGTTTGGATGCCATCCTCTAGGCATGCAAGACAGTTTGACTTCGATGGCGATGGTGGAAGAGTGGCACATGGCGGCGGCCGGCTTGCCTCAGGGAGACCTTCCCGGCATGATTTTCCGGCGAAAGAGGCGGACAGGAGCATCTCAGGTGGTGAAAGTTGTTGATTCTCTTCTTTTGTTCGGTTAATGATCCACATTCATTTCAAAGAAAGAATTATCAAAATCTTTTAGGAAAAATATTGCTAGCTAGGTGCATGTCCTTGCACGTCTTTGTGTATATACATAACTTAGTCCCAAAAATTAATATAAGAATAATTATAAAATCACTCAATTATTAGTACGTAGATAATTCAAATCCACCTTTGGATATATATTATTTAGGTCAATTATAAGTTTTGCTTAATAAATAAATAAAAGATACTATTGTACGGGTCAATTATAAGTTTGTTCTAAAAAGAGAAACTTATAATTAAATCCACCTTTGAAATATATATTTACTACTATTATTCTAGGTCAATTTATAAGTTTGTCTAAAGAAGAATATTTTTTGTGCTATTTGCAACACCGAAGATCAAATAATATTCTCTCAAAATAACCTGGGAATCTGTATTTCCTGATAATTTCCAGAGCTTCAAAACTTGCTGTTAATTACAAACTGGCAATCCCCCCCGGTTTGTCTTTGAAAAAGTAACGGGAACTCATCTTACGAAAATTTGGAACAACATATAACCCCAAACAATCGATATGCTAATCCAAAAATTAAGGAACTTATCTAATAATTTAAGGGTAATGCTATTCGTCAACCTTCTAATTAGCCAACTCTCAGTTTTCAAAAATAAAATTTTCATTTAACTTTTCACTGATTTGGTCATATATTAAAGATTGTCAGACACGTCTAGAACAATAATTTTTATTCTGGTAATAATAACGTAACCTTTTTATTGACAATAGTTTTTTATTATATATAAGAATGATATTATCAAGTTAAATGTGAGTAAATTATCACAAACCCTGATAGTATAAAATTAAATTCCAAAGAGTTCTGAAGGAGATTGGAAAAAAAATGGATTATTTAAAAGAGAATCGAAGAATGTGCGGATGGAATAATAAGGATGATTCCAAATTTAAATGAAAATATACAGTAAAGTAGGTATGTGGGGGATCCCCCTGCTAAGCAATACCCAGATCCGCCGGGCTAATCACCAAACCTTAATTGGTATTATATCCGGAGTTGATAATTTTATGACTCATTTCATAACATTTAAGCCTTAGGACTCTCTTTGTGAATTTTGCTTGCCCGGTAGAGATAAGAGAATGAGAAAAAGAAAAATTTATTCTTCCATTTTATTTTTATTATTGAAAAGAAGAAGAAGTTAATTTCCCTTTCTGTTCTCTTTGCCGTTCCCTTCCCCCCCTCAAAATAAAACTCACAAAAAGAACTCTTTCATTTCGCAATAAAAAAGAACCCTCTCCATTTTTTGACAGACGAAAACTCCACTAAAGTAGTGTTTTACATGGCGCTTACTTACAATCTGTTTAAACATTTTGCACTTTTCTTTTGCTTGACCATCACCATCGTTTTAGAAATGCAAGCCTGAACAAAAAATATTGCAACAAATTAGATATCTAGAAACGAAAGAATATAAATTAATGCTAGTTTGTATATTATATACTCCCTCGGTTTCTTAATATCTTACGTTTTAGGATAATCTTTTTATTCCTAAACTATCCCTGTCGTTCTTATAGATTTTTAGGAAAATTGATTATAATTTTTTCCAAATTTACTTTTTTAAAATAAATTATCTACAATTTTTAATTACTAATTTTCTCTTCTTTATGTATATTCCGTGTAAATTTCACATACTATCATCTTTTTTTTTTCCTTCTCTCTCCCTTTCCCCCGGACTCACTCTCTCCCTTTTCTTTTTATTTTTCTCTCTCAACTTCCTATCTGAACTCCACTATCTCCTTTTCTTCTTTTTCATTCTCTCTCCTTCCTATATGATTGCAATTACTCTTTTTTACATATAATTCTATTTTCCTCCACAACAAAATAAGGGAGTAGAAGTAATTTTATCTTTTTAATTGCAAAAATATTTAAATTTATTTTTTTAATTAGCTGCATATATATATGATTAATATAGTTTTAGTTTGTTCTGTTTTATAACTGAATCATTAACATAACTCTAAATTTACTTCATGGAAAAACTTTTTAATTATAAAGGAACAAATTGGTTGGAAAACAAACATTATGAGAGAGCTAACAAAAAATTTTTAGACAAGTAATAAAAAAATAAAATAGAAGAGTGAGGATGATGTAGATTTAGAGAGACGTGGGTGAGAAAAATTAGTTATATGAGAAACTAAAGGTTTATGGAATAACTACCATATTGGTTAAAGGTGAGAGAAGGAGAAAGTAGATTGAACTAGATAAATGAACAAGGATGTGTTTTGGGCAAAATTAATAACATATGTTATTTAGTAGTAGTAATTAAGGAAACCGAGGGAGTAGATATGAAAATCGACTTAATTAGTTTTTTGAATGATAAAGTTAATTGATAACGATATGCAGGAATTTCAAAATAAAATTACGAAACTTTAAGAAACTTCAGTCGATGGAATTAATAAAAGCGAATTCTAGCAATGCTCTGTACATCAGCAGGCCTTAACTATCTTCAATCAATGATTTGCGCTAAGTTCATCATGTGATAAACATCCAATTAGTATCTCCAAATATTCATTGCAAACTAATGCCATTTTTTCCACAAGTTTAGCTCATTCTCTTGCTATGGCTAAGTAGGTTCTTATCTTAATAACGGGATTTCAATTATTGATAGAGGCAGGGACGGATCTAGTGGGATGCAAAGGTGGTCCCTTGACCACCATTAAATTTGTAAAAACTTCAATTAGTAAAGATATTATGGTAAAGTATGACCACTCTTAAGAAAATAGAAATAAAATAACAAGAGGGAAAAATAATTTAATAAACATCTTCAATCTGATTCTACTCAAAAATCGATAAATGACAACTTACACCGGAAAATAGGCATTTGATACCATTGAAAATGAGGCGTTTGTAAAAAAATATTCAAGAAATTGGATCTCGCAAAATAATTTTGTAATAATTTTAATAAATTTTTAATGAACTCTACATTTCGTAAATTATATTAATTATTATTTTTACCCGTCAATTTTTTTTAATTATATTTTAGTACTAAGAGTGACCACCCTTGATAAAAAATCTGAATACGCCACTGAATAAAGAAAGTTCCTCCTCAATTCTATCATATTTGTAATTTGAACACTCTTGACTAATGAATTTCTCTCCTGACTTTTTTCCCATGGTTTTGTCAACCGAAAAAAAAAAGAAAAAAAAAAGAAACAAGGCCCATTGAAAATATCCCAGAAGAATACAAAATGAAAAGTTGCATGAAAGAAGAAACTATATCATTCATCATAAGAAAACATAAAGTAGAACGTGTTCTAGTAATATTAAGGGTTGGATATTACATACAAGGAACTTGGTGTTATATGAGTAGATATTTTTGGCAAAGTTTTTAAATACCAACTGATATTCTGTTAGGCCTAGACCTACGGTCCAATGGGCCAACAAATTTGGTTAGTTGATTGTCCAGTATGGACACCTCTGATGGGCCTTAGACCTTAGTTTGTGATGGAACAAAGGCCTCACAAGAGCAAGAATATCTGCAAGGAGGTAGTCCCCCTCTATATTACAACTTTGATAGGTTTGAAAACAGCTTTCCTAGCTTTTGGTATTAGATTAATTATTATCTAAGAACAATGCTACATTTTCGATGCTCGTGTTAATATAAAGATAAAAACCAAAGAAATGATCATACATACAATAAATCACCTAGCATTGTTGTTAAATGATTAAAGGTTTCATTATTTTGAAAACGCGTTTGGTGAAATTAAATGTACGTCAATATATAACATGAATAATTAAGATCTTTCTGATTTGTGCTAGGTTGAGTAACGCCCTTGCTTTTACACACTAGTGATGAAAAATAAATTATAACTCTTAATAGTTCCAAATCTTAAAAATTGTGATCCGTGCTAATCTTCAAGGTATTTTTTTTTGGGACAATTCAATCGAAAAGCCAAAAATTGAATTATATAGCTTAATTTCTAGCTAACACACTATGATTCTTTCATTGTCACTGCAATAAATAAATTACTAAAATAAAATAAATACATGAATTCCATATCAATAGGGCATAACTACATACTCCCTCCGTTCCTTAATATAAGTCGTTTTAGAGAAGTGCTTTTGATATAGGACAAATGGCATTGGAGTTTGAGGAAGAGCTTGATAGAAAAAAGGCTTCAAAGAAACGCGTGTAACCCTTCGGGTTCGGGCGTGTTGTGGGTTCGGGGTTCGGACAAGTCTTCGGGAGATCAGGTCTCTTCGGATCTTCGGATATGGCGTCATGGCTTCAGGCGAACGTCGGATAGATTTATTTTAATTATTATTAGAATTATTATTATTCTTAGGAAGTAAATCCATTTATGGTAGTAGAGTTTAATTAGGAAGTAAATTCTTTTATGGTAGTAGAAGTTTAATAGAAACTTAGATATTATTTAGGATTTAGTTTCTATAATTATAGGAATTCTATTATAGATTGGAACTGAAGTCTATTAGCTATAAAAACCCGGCTTATGGGTTATTATTGATTGATTAATAAAATTAGAGTTATTTCTCTTATTTTTTCTGGTGGATTCCAGTTTATGTGTTCTTAGAATTTACGTTGGTAAATTCTTATACTTCCGTTCTGCGTCAATTGGTATCAGAGCCAAGGATTTTGTCTTGCTCGATGACCAACAACGAAGATGGTAGAGCTAACCTTGACGATGCTAGTCGTAGGGATGCACAAATATGGGCAGCGATTGATGAGCAGCGACAGTCGATGGCGAGGGTGGAATCCTTGTTACAACAACTGTTGCTACAACAGCCCAATCCTAACGGACCTGACCAACCCAACCAACAGACTTGGACCCGGGGGAGTTGCCCTTGGACCTCCTAGAGGAGCACGCCAGCCTGGAGCAGCAAGACATGAGCGGTTCGAAGTAGTGAGTGATGAAGATTCCGATGAGGAATTTGCAGGAAACCAAAAAAATCTTCAACAAAACCGAAATCAAAATCAATCTGATTATAGGATACGTGCAGCCATACCCCTATTCCATGGAAAATTGCAGATTGAAGAATTTCTTCGATTGGATCTCTGAGGTGGAAAGGTTATTCGAGCTAACTGAAGTCCCAACAGATCGACAAGTCAATTTGGTAGCATAACAAGTTGAGAAGTGGGGCCGCTGTTTGGTGGGAGAAGTTACAGATGGATAAGAGACGACAAGGCAAGACCTCTATACGATCTTGGAGGAGGATGAAACAACTAATGATGGGTAGATTCCTTAACCCTCTAATTATGAACAATTTATTTTTTGGAGTTATCAAAATTGTGTAACAGGGTAACCGAACTGTAGCGGATTATACTAAGGAGTGGACTAGATTATCAGTTCGTAACAATCTAAATGAGACTGACGGACAACAGGTTTCCAGATATTTGGAAGGATTGAACCCGTACATTCGCTTCGCGACAAAATCGGGGCTACAAGTTGTTTGGACGGTGGATGAGGCGCACACAACATGGCCTTGAAGGTTGAATTAATGGAGAAAACTCCCAAACGATTTCCTTACTATAGGAAAAAGGTGGCGGAGACATCCAATGCTACGACAAATAGAAATCAATTTGCAGCAAATGATGAAAGAAAACAGCCTAAAGTTATTTCGGATCGGGCCCAAAGGGGTTTGGGTTCTTCTAACAATCCTGTGGGAACACGACCGACAGGTACAACGACAAAGGAAACTTTCCGAACGCCAAACCCGTATGCTAAAGTCGGAGGTTTTAAGTGTTACTGATGCGATCAACCAGGTCATCGGTCAAATGAATGCCCGACCAGGAAACCGGTGAATTTCGTAGGTGTTAGGGAAGACGAAGAGGAGTTTCAGTATGCTGAAGAAGGAATTTACATGGACGAACTCTTGGATGATACGAAAATAGCAGAGAAACAAGGGGAACATATAAATTATGTAATTCAGCGGGTTATGTGTTCAACGAAACTGGAGGATTCATCGCAAAGAAACAACATCTTTAAAGCATTCTGCAGTGTTCGGGGAAAGGTGTGTGATGTAATTATCGATAGTGGAAGTTGTGAGAATTTCATGTCCAAGAGACTAGTAGAACATTTAAAGCTGCAAGTAGAAAAACATCCGAAGCCTTATGCGATCGGATGGATACAAAAGGGGCCGAAAGTGAACGTGACTGAAATCTGCAGGGTACCTATATCAATTGGTCAGTACTACCGAGATGAGGTGATCTGTGATGTAGTCAATATGGATGCTAGTCATGTGTTATTGGGACGACCATGGTAGTTTGATGTGGATGTCACCTATAGGGGGCGTGATAACGTTTTCGTTTTCAGTTGGAGTGGCAAAAAGATTACAATGGTGCCGAAGAGAAATCCCGAAGAGGGCTTAACGCCGACCACGACCGAAGAGCAACCTTTACTCTCTCTAATCACTTCGGCAACTGAGTTGGAGTCGGAGATCAAGGGAGCACAAGAGGTACATGTTGTAGTTGTGCGAGCTCTAGTGGTAGAATAAAGGAAGGAACCGAGCATTGTGATACCCGAGGAGGTGCAATCTATTTTGACCGAATTCAGTGAGCTGGTATCGGATGATCTGCGGAGTGACCTTCCGCCACTAAGGGATATTCAACATCGTATTGACTTAATTCCAGGCGCAAGTTTACCCAATTTGTCACACTATCGGATGAGTCCGAAGGAAAATCAAATCTTACAGGAAAAGGTGGAAGAATTGCTGAAGAAGGAATTTATTTCGGGAAAAGCCTGAGTCCATGCACTGTTCCAACATTACTAGTTCTAAAAAAGATGGCAATTGAAGGATGTGCGTTGACAGTCGAGCGATCAACAAGATCAGTGTCAGATACAGCTTTCCGATTCCGAGGCTGGATGATATGCTAGATATGTTCGAAGGATCGAAGTTGTTCTCCAAAATAGATTTGCGAAGTGGATATCATCAGATTCGGGTCAAGCCTGGTGATGAATGGAAAACAGCTTTCAAGACAAATGATGGACTCTATGAATGGTTGGTTATGCCCTTCGGACTATCTAATGCTCCTAGTACCTTTATGCGACTTATGAATCAGGTATTACGACCTTTCATTGGGAAATATATTGTCATTTATTTTGATGACATACTAATTTATAGTCGGAGTAAGGAGGACCATATGAAGCATTTTCGGGCTGTGTTAGAGGTGTTATCCTAAAATAAGTTTTTTATTAATTTTAAAAAGTGAACCTGGCTGACAGAGCGCTTGTTATTATTCTTGGGATATGTGGTCAACTCGGAGGGAATTTTTGGTGGGACGAAGACAAGGTAAGAGTCATAACGGGAATGGCCGACCCCGAAGACGAGTAGGAGACGTACGAAGCTTCCATGGGTTGGCGACATTTTATCGTCGATTTATTAGAGATTTTAGTAGCATTATGGCTCCCATTACGGAATGTTTAAAGAATGGTAAATTTCAATGGGGGGAAGCAGCTGAAATAACTTTTGCAGTCATCAAGGAAAAATTATGCACTACTCCTGTTCTTGCTTTACCCAGTTTTGAAAAGTTATTCGAAGTAAAGTGTGATGCTAGTGGAATCGAAATTAGAGCAGTTTTATCGCAAGAGAAAAGACCGATAGCATTCTTCAGTGAAAAGCTTAGTGACGCGCGACGAAAGTGGAGTACCTATGATCAAGAATTTTATGCGATTGTTCGTGCTATGAAGCATTGGGAACATTATTTGATTCAACGAGAATTTATTCTGTACACCGATCATCAGGCTTTGAAGTATTTGAACAGCCAGAGAAGCTTAAGCAATATGCATGCTCGATGGGCAAATTATTTACAAAAATTTCCTTTTGTTTTGAAACACAAATCTGGGGTTCTAAACATGGGTGGCAGATGCATTTGAGTCGGCGAGCGAGTCTGTTAATCACTAATGCGTCAAGAAATTATTAGTTTTGAGTTTTTGAAAGAGTTGTATTCGGATGATGATGATTTTGCCGAAGTCTGGAAAATTTGTGGTCGTAAGCAAACAGAAGGAGAGTTTCATGTGTCCGATGGTTACTTGTTTCACGGAAATCAGTTATGTATACCTAGGGGTTCTTTGAGAGAGAAACTGATTCGGGAGTTACATGGAGGGAGTTTGAGTGGTCACTTGGGACGTGACAAGACCATCAGTGGCGTAGCCGAACGGTATTATTGGCCTTAGTTGAAACGCGACGTTAGTAACTTTGTTCGGAAGTGCTATGTCTGTCAGACCGCTAAAGGACAAGCTCAGAATACAGGGCTCTATATGCCTCTACCAGTCCCGAAGGCTATATGGGAAGATTTGTCAATGGATTTTGTTTTAGGTCTTTCTCGTACTCAGCGGGGGGTGGACTCTGTGTTTGTGGTAGTTGACAGGTTCTCTAAGATGGAACATTTTATTCCTTGTCAGAAGACGTCGGATGCATCTCATGTTGCTCAGTTGTTTTTTCGAGAAGTGGTTCGGCTCCGTGGGGTTCCTCAAACAATCACTTCGGATCGAGATTCAAAGTTTCTTAGCCATTTTTGGATCACATTATGGCGGCGGATGGATACTACTCTGAAGTTTAGTAGCACTGCGCATCCACAGACTGATGGTCAGACCAAAAATCTGAACCAAACGTTAGGTAATTTTAATCGGAGTATTTCTGGTGATAAGCCGAAGCAGTGGGACGTAGCGTTGGCATAAGCTGAGTTTGCATATAATAATGCAGTTCATTCCGCTACTGGCCAATCTCCGTTTGCCTTGGTGTATCGACAAGTTCCTAAGCATGTGTTAGACTTGGTCCGTCTACCGAAGGTTGCTGAACGAGTGTTGCTGCCGAACATATGGCTGAACAGGTTCGGGATGTTCAGGCGGAGGTAAAAGTTCGATTGGAGGAGACAAATGCGAAGTATAAAGCCGCAGCCGATGCCAAGAGGCGTCAAAAATTGTTTGCCGAAGGTGATCAGGTTATGGTGTTTTTGCGAAAAGAGAGGTTCCCAATCGGTTCTTATAACAAGCTGAAGCCTAGGAAATACGGTCCGTATAAGGTGATCAAGAAGATCAATGATAATGCATATGTGATCGACTTGCCGAAGGAAATGGCTATCTCTCGTACTTTCAATGTTGTTGATCTTTATGCGTTTCATGATGATGTACCGCTTTATCCAGAACATAACTCGGGGTCGAGTTCTTTGCAGGTGGGAAGGACTGATGTAGGACAAATGACGTTGGAGTTTGAGGAAGAGCTGGATAGAAAGAAGGCTTCAAAGAAAGGCGCGTAACCCTTCGGGTTCGGGCGTGTTGTGAGTTCGGGGTTCGAACAAGTCTTCGGGAGATCGGGTCTCTTCGGATCTTCGGATATGACGTCATGGCTTCGAGAGTTTGGATCTCTTCGGATATGGCGTCATGGCTTTGGGCGAACGTCGGATAGATTTGTTTTAATTATTATTAGAATTATTATTATTCTTAGGAAGTGAATCCATTTATGGTAGTAAAGTTTAATTAGGAAGTGAATTCTTTTATGGTAATAGAAGTTTAATAGGAAGTTAGATATTATTTAGGATTTAGTTTCTATAATTGTAGGAATTTTATTATAGATTGAAAAGGAAGCCTATTAGCTATAAAAACTCCGCTTGTGAGTTGAAATCAGAAATTATTATTATTGATTGATTAATAAAATTAGAGTTATTTCTCTTATTTTCTCTGGTGGATTCCAGTTTATGTGTTACTAGAATTTACGTTGGTAAATTCTTATACTTCCGTTCTGCGTCAGTTTTTGTCTCTTAATATATGATATTTGAGAATTTCAAGTAAGCATTAATTATTTAGTTTTCAATATTAGCCCAAGTATTAAATATAACTTTGATTTTTTTGCCTAATAAATAATACTTTCTTTTTTCAATACAAAGACAATATAGGCAATTGATATTATATTTAATACTATACAATTATTTTTTAATACTTGTGCACAACTCTAAAACCAATTATATTAAGGAACGGAGGATTATATATCAACAACTTGATCCATTTTTTTTTAATTATTATATCCCGCATGTGTTCTTGTTGTACTACAACCTGTAATACATACTAAATAAAACCAAGATTAATCCTTAACAGTGTGCTTAATTCACGTTATTAATTTGTCTCTGTGGTCCTAGATCCTGAATTTTATAATATTGCTAGACAGAATAATAAGTCCATTTCCACCTCCGAGTGGGACATTATCATGCATTCTGTCCACTATTTTATTCTCTTTAGCAGCCATAAAGGTAATGGCATGCATGAAGTGGCGCTACCAAAAACAAAAGTGCATATAAGGCAAACAAGTATGCTTCAAAAAGGTAATATGTCAAAAAATGATACTTGTCGGACTTGAAATTAAAGTAAGAATGTACTCCGTTTTTTTTTATTTGTTTTTTAGAGAGGGATTTTTATTTTTTTTATTTATCGTTCTTTTTAGAGAGATTTTTAATTTTTTATTTGTTGTACGTAGATTTTAAGAAATCATTAAATATTTAATTTTTTATATTATTTTTTAAGAGTAAAGGCTGACTTATTTCTCTCTCATCCTTTCAATAAATTAAAAAAATTAATATTAAAATTTTACATTCAATTTAATAATCAGTTAATTGTATTTTTTAATTTATGTGCATAATTAATTAAAAAGCTCCCTCCCTCGGTTCCTATATATTATATAGTCACTATAAAATTCTTTTTTTGTTCTACAATATTAGTCGTTTGAGGTCTTTTAAGCAGATAAAAAAACTATTTTCTCAAACTGCACACTAGCTTTCCCTTTGCTTAGTCCCAAGGCTGCAGCATTATTGTTGTTGCATTGCTCTATATTAATTGCAGGGGCTGTTGTATCATTTTGATTTTTGCATACTATATTTAATGATAGAGTCCTTCTACGGAGCCCGGCGTTGGTGACCGGCCGGAAAAATTGTTTTTTTTTTTTTTTTGATTTTCACTCTCAAATAATTTATGTGATTTATTAGAACTGAATTTTTTTTAAAAAAAGTGATTTATGTGTGATTTGGATACATATCAAAAACAGTGTTACACAGACTGTCTAACACTGTTTTTGATATGTATCCAAATCACACCTAAATCATTTTTTTTTAAAAAAATTTCAGTTCCAATAAATCACATAAATTATTTGAGGGTGAAAACCAAAAAAAAAAAAAACAACAATTTTTCCGGCCGGTCGCCGAGCCCGGTCACCAACGCCGGGCTCCGTAGAATTATTGTTAATGATAAAGTGTTGGAATAAGTACTACTACTAGTATGTTCTAATATCATGTGATGTGCTGAGGCCTAAAGCGTATAATATATATTGGATATTGGAATGGAGGGCTGTTGTATCATTTTGATTTTTGCATACTATATTTAATGATAAAATGATTAGAATAAGTACTAGTATATTCTTAAATCATGTGATGTGCTGAGGCCTAAAGCGTATAGTATATATTGGAATGGAGGGAATAACAAATAAATAAAGAGAATATCCATCGTGATTATAGAGTAATACTAACTCCCTAGTCCTAACAAATACCGAAAAGAAGTCGGATTGGTCAAAATATATCAAACACGGTGCACTATTTTAAACCCCGATAAGCGCATCAAAATTGAAATTAAGGTGCCCACACACACGCAAGCATCTAAAGGTGCCCACCTTCGCTTACATATAATTATATATGCAAGTGATGTAAATACAAATTAATTTGATGAAATGGAATGATATAATAATAAGTTATAGAATAATCACACACATGTATTTCATATATATTTATCACTGCTTTAACTTACTAAAACATTTAAATATATGGATTTCATTTCGAGTCCTCCTACACAGACATGATTTTAGGACATGGAAATTGGACATTTCCATGTAAATTTCCATGTTCCCTTGGGTTTTTTTTTTTTTTTTTTTTGGTATTTATTCTAAACATATTTATATTATGGATTTTAAAAAAATAAATAAAAAAAAACTGAAAAAATTAGGTGTAATTTGGATATATATCAAAAAAATGGTTGTATGGGCCCATACAACCATTTTTTTGATATATATCCAAATTACACCTAATTTTTTCAGTTTTTTTTGGTTTTTTTTTTAAAATCCATAATATAAATATGTTTAGAATAAATACCAAAAAAAAAAAAAAAAAAAAACCCAAGGGAACATGGAAATGTCTAATTTCCATGTCCTGAAATCATGTTTGTGTAGACTTATTCATTTCATAATCAATAGGGCATAACTATCATCAACATGATCCATTTTTAATTATATCCCGCGTGTGTATGAGTGTCTATGTTGTCCTTCTGATCAAATTTTATATTGCTAGGCAGAATAATAATTCAATTTCCATATCCGAGGGGGAACATTATCTGCATTCCATTAACTATCATCAACTTAATTGATCCATTTTTAATTATATCCCGCGTGTGTAT
Organism: Aralia elata; assembly: GCA_034770075.1. NCBI lineage: Eukaryota > Viridiplantae > Streptophyta > Magnoliopsida > Apiales > Araliaceae > Aralia > Aralia elata. The sequence goes on along the minus strand of JAVJAP010000192.1, from coordinate 417,355 downwards.
GAGTTGTCTATGTGGTCCTTCTGATCAATTTTATATATATTGCTAGGCAGAATAATAATTCAATTTTAGTCTCATTAGCACTGCCATAGAGGTTGCTACGGTTTTGATGTTTCACTCTTTCCTTTCTAAGAAATAAAAGCACTCCTAATGATAGCATGCAGTGGTGCTATACCAAAAACAAAAGTGATTCAAAACTTATCCTTTTAAAAAAAATTATTGATATAAAATTTTCACGAATATCAGGCAAACGAGTATGCTTCAAAATTTAAGATGGGAATACCTCAGAAGAAAGAATGATACTCTTTTTGTTCAATAAAAAGAGTCTTACGTATAAAATTTATAAGTATTATGACATAATTTTGTTACAGGTCATAAATATAATAAGTTGTAATTAGTTCAGTAATGGTAATATGTTAACAATTATGATAATAAATTTGAGAAAAATATATTATTTTATATTAGTCCAATATATATAAAGAGAACTCTTGTTGTGAAATAATTTTTTTTATTCTTTTATTTTAAAACTTATGGAACTCTTTGCGAATTAGAGGGAGTAATATACACATGAAAATAAGGGGAAAAAGAAGAAGAGAGGATAGAAAGAATTAAAACTAACGTAAAACAATACATTGTCCGACCTAAAAATAACGTAAAAATGTACCTAATATCCTCCATGCATGTTGATATAAAAAGTAATACTCCTGTAGCGAATACCAGAAAGAGGCCAGATTGGTGAAAATCAAACATGTGCATTATTTTAAAACACCGACAAGCCATCAAAATTGAAAGGTGCCCACATGCACCTTCCTTATCCCTTGTGAAAAAAAAGCATGCATCTAAATGTTCCTATAAATACATCCCTACGACCTTCGCTTGCATGCATCTCCTCACCATTCTCTTCAAACAAACAAAAATGTCTTCTTCACTTCCACTTCCATTTTTTGTTACACTACTCTTTGCTTTATCAATCACCGTAGCCCAAGCCCAATCCGTTGTTCCATCTAATGCCACATTCAAGTACATCAACGAAGGCGAATTTGAACGATACAGAGCCGAATATGACGCCGATTCCCGTTCCGCTGGCAATATTGGTAAATTTTCCATTCCTCCTTTGTTTCTATAACACCACTCCTAATGCCTATATTCTTGGACTACGCATGGGTCATCGTCGTTCCGATGCCGAGTTGCGTTGGGGTTTGGGACGCCAACCGTTCCAAGCCGGTCCGGGAAAATGCAACACTCACATTTGGCACCGATGGGAACCTAGTCCTAGCCGATGTCGATGGCACGGTGACTTGGCAAACCGGCACGGCCAACCAAGGTGTGGGTAGGTTTGGACCTACTTCCTAATGGTAACTTGGTGTTATATGACTCCAAGGGTAAATTTATTTGGCAAAGTTTTGACCACCCAAGTGATACACTTCTGGTGGGCCAATCCTTGCGGTTTAATGGGCCAAATAAGCTAGTTAGTCGATTGTCCAGCATTAATCCCTCAGATGGGCCTTACTCATATGTATTGGAAAGGAGGCAGCTGTCTTTGTATTACAAGAGCAACAATGCAAAAAATCCTTTACTTTATCACAAGACTGACTTTGGAGGTGGTAAAGGCTTTTTGGCAAGCGTATTGTTCAAGATTGATCCCTTTACAACTATAGAGAGTGATACAGTTTGGGCTTATGAGTTTCAGCTCGAGTTCACCGAGAACAACTCCACAGGCCCAGATGGTCATAGAATATTGTCCAGGCCAAAGTACAATACTACTTACTCGATGCTTCGTGTTGATATGGATGGAAACCTGAGAGTATATACATACGAACAACACGTTGATTGGGGTTCTTGGGAAGTTACATACGTGCTTTTTGATAGAAATAGAGGCGTTGAGAGCGAATGTCATTTGCCCAAAAGATGCGGATCCCTAGGAGTGTGTGAAGACGATCAATGTGTTGCGTGCCCGACGCCTAATGGGCTAATAGGGTGGAGCAAGACTTGTGCACCACCTGTGTTGCCACCATGCAAGAAAGGGGCTGATGTGGATTATTATAAAGTTGAGGGTGTTGAGCATTTTACGACTGGAGTTATAGATGGATCTGGGCCTATCACAGTTGCTGATTGTAGGAAGAAATGTGACTCAGACTGCAACTATTTGGGCTTTTTTTATAGGGAAGACTCTTCAAAGTGCCTTTTGGTTCCTGACCTAGGGACTTTAAACAAGGTGGAAAATTCCACTCATGTTGCCTATATTAAGATGTCCAAGTAGATTTTGTGCTTTTTTTGGTTTGGCCGGAAGGGTTTTTTTTTTTGGAATAAATAAGTTAAATTGCAAAAACATCCCTTCAAATTATCACCTAATTTCGATTTGATCCTGTAAGTGACAAAAATCTCAATGTAATCCTTTAAGTTGCCAATTTGATTCACTCTATTCCTGATGTTGATTCAACCCAATTTTTGTTTGAGTATCATTTTCGTTTGGCATATGACAAAAAGTATTGCAACAAATTATATATTATATCTAGAAATGGAAGAAGACAATTAATGCATACAAAGAAAACAATATGTTGTGATCATTAATTTTTGCATGATAACGATATGACATGCAATATTTTTCAAATAAATTACGAACCGAAAGAAACTTTAGTCAATGAATAAAGCCAATTCTAGCTAGCTATATACATCCGATCAATGATTTGCGCAAAGTTAATTATGTGATCAACATCAATTGCCAATTACTATCTCAAATATTCATGACCAATGCATGCATTTCCATAATTTATTTGGATTGAAACAAAGGCATCTGGCCATGTATCACAAGAGTAAGAATAGGAGGAGTCCCCACTTATTACAAATTTGATAAGCGCAGCGTACTTGTCAATATTGATTGCCCAAAAGTGTGGGTAGGTGAAGATATTTAATTTGGGCTTGTCCAAGGCCCAAGGGGTAGTGAGACTGGAGCAAAAAAATGATAAATAATTGGTAAATGGACGTCTCAGTTGCTTTCATTTGTCCATAAATAACTGAAAATTGAATGTTTTTTTGTAACTAAATGATCATCTAGTGTTATTGTTTAATAATTAAAGGTTTCACCCTCTTGAAAAAGTGTTTGATAAGACTAAGAGTCTTCCTACTAAGAGTCTTCCTACGTATCTCAATATAAAATATGAGTAAATTTGATTCTTGCTAGGCTATGGAGTATCACAAGTGACTTTAAAGTAACGCCACTGTGTAACGCCATTGTCTTTACGTTTTGGAGTGACCAAAAAATAAATTCTAAATTAAAATAAATCTTAATATTTAATATTTGAATAGACCCGGCAATATGGCTAAAACTTATTGGGCAGTCTATATCCGTTCATGATAAATGAGTTTGTGTTTCAAATTATAAGGTGAAAAATATAAATAGTCTCACTCATATTTACCCGATGGGTAAACGTGAACTGCCATTGATCCCCATTTACCTACTGATAACAGAGAAGAAACTACCAAGAGGGGATGTTGTAACTACACGGTTTAGTCTGAAAAAGAAGCTCCAATTGCTAACATTGTGCCTGAGAACAACTTCTTAGATTAAGCTAAAAAACTTAACCCTCTAGAAACCTGAGCAATGGCTTGGGCCCCATTCCAAAGCTTCCAACTCATCACTCCAACCCAATGTTTTTAATTATACTTTTTATATGAATTAAGAAAATTAAGCCAACTTATAAAGAAAACAAGTATAAAATAAGCTCAAATTTTTACTCATAATGGACCGTAGGTATGTACATTAATATAATTTTGTCTATTTTAAAATTAATTGCCCCCTGTTAAACAAATTTTTGTGGACAAATTATTCTTTTACATAACATTTTGTATTTAGATTGTATAATTGATGGACAATTTTTATTTTTGTACTTAACACGTCTCTTTATGAGATTTAGGAGTATTTATTTTCTCCCTCTCCCTTGAATTTTGTAGTATAATTAGACACAAAAAAAGAATTATCTTTAAATAAAATATAAGTTTATGAATACAACCAATAAAAATAACCTTTTATACTTATATTTATTAATTTTAGAGAGAGAAACTAAAAGATGAGATTTCTTCATAGAGAATGTGAAAAATTCATATATACATTATAAATCTATACGTATACTCAAATTTGATATATGGGCTAATCCATATCTATTTTTGACCTTCCATGTTCAACCCATTTAAGCCCAACTCATATTGATGCGGGTAAAAATAGCCCACCAATGACGAATTGTCACGTGTTATTTCTAGATCATTATTAATGAAGGACAATATAATAATTTTGGTATTCTAAAAGTGTATTAAATCCAATAAAGGATAAAATTCTCATTAAGTTTAACCAACTAAGAATTGACAACCTAGAAGGTCTCTAAAGCCAATTAAAATTTTAATTCTAATTCACGGAGATGACTCTCATGCTATAAATAAAAGATTTTTCAACACATTCAAGGTACACAATTTGAAATCTCATATTAATTTCTGTCTGAAGTATCGGAGAGTCCTCTCGGAGCTCTCAACTCCGGTAGACTTTTTTTGTAGGATTTTTCGGCAAGATCAAGGCGGTCAAGTGGTGGTCAAAGTCAAAGTTCGTGGGTTGATCAAAACCCTAATTTGAAGCTCCTTATTGACGCATCACATATAAATCTAGACTAATTTATGCCCGTCCAAATTTGCCCATGTCCGTTCATTTACCGGGTCTTTTAAATCAGAAAAATCGTGACCAACTTTCAAATTAATTTGATGAAATGGAATGATATGATTGATGATACATATAATTATGCAAGTGACGCAATTAAACACAATTACTTAACAAGTCCTAATCTTCAAAGTATTTTTTGGGCAGCTAAATTGCAAAAGCCAAGAATTGAATTATATATATAGCACGTTACTTTTTCTTGTCACTGTTTTAACTTATTAAAACAATTAAATACACGGATTTCATGATCAGTGGATAATTATCATCAACTTGATCCATTTTTAATTATATCCCGCGTGTGTATGAGTGTCTATGTAGTCCTTCTGATAAATTTTATATTACCAGGCAGAATAATAATTCAAATTTCCACCTCCGAGGGGGGACATTATCTTCATTCCATTAACTATCATCAACTTGATCCATTTTTAATTATATCCTGCGTGTGTATTAGTTGTCTATTTGGTCCTTCTGATCAATTTTATATTGCTAGGCAGAATAATAATTCAATTTTAGTCTCATTAGCACTGCCATAGAGGTTGCTACGGTTTTGATGTTTCACTCTTTCCTTTCTAAGAAATAAAAGCATTCCTAATGATAGCATTCAGTGGTGAATACTTCAGAAAATGAAATAAATTTTAAAAAATTATCCTTTTAAAAAAAATTATTGATGAAATAAATTTTTCACGTATATCAGGCAAACGAGTATGCTTCAAAATTTAAGATGGGAATACTTCAGAAAATGATACTCCTTTTATTTAATAAAAAGAGTCTTTTTTATAAAATAAAAACTGATATTTCCGCATAAAAAATGATAGTTACACATGAGTCTCTCACACATGAATGTGAAATTCAATTACTATTCATGTAAGAAGGATCATGTAAAAATATCATTTTTTTCATGTGAAAATATCAGTTCCCTATAAAATTTATAAGTATTAAGATATATTTTTGTTACAGGTCATAAATATAATAAGTTGTTAGTTCAGTAATGATAGTATGATAACAATTATAATAACAAACTTGAGAAAAATATGTTATTTTATATCGTTATCAATATATATAAAGAGAACTCTTGTTGTGAAATAATTTTTTTTATTCTTTTATTTTAAAACTAATTGAACTCTTTGCGAATCAGAGGGAATAATATACACAAGAAATAAAGGAGAAAAAGAAGAAGAGAGGATAGAAAGAATTTAAATTAACGTAAAACAATACATTGTCCGAACCTAAAATTAACGTAAGAATGTACCTGATATCCTCCCTGCTAATATATAAAGTAATACTCTGATAGCGAATATCAGAAAGAGGCCAGATTGTCAAAATCAAACATGTGCATTATTTTTAAACACTGACAAGCCATCAAAATTGAAAGGTGCCCATGTGCACCTTCCTTATCCCTTGTGAAAAAAAAAAGCAAGAATCTAAATGTTCCTATGAATACATCCCCACCTTCGCTTACATCTCCTCACCATTCTCCTCAAACAAACAAAAATGTCTTCTTCACTTCCACTTCCTTTTTTTGTTACCCTACTCTTTGCTTTATCAATCACCGTAGCCCAAGCCCAATCCGTTGTTCCATCTAATGCCACATTCAAATACATCAACCAAGGCGAATTTGGCGAATACATTGTCGAATATGACGCCAATTACCGTACCTTGAACATAGGTACATTTCCATTCGTCCTTTGTTTCTATAACACCACTCCTAATGCCTATATTCTTGGACTACGCATGGGCCATCGTCGTTCCGAATCCACCATGCGTTGGGTTTGGGACGCCAACCGTGCCAAGCCGGTCCGGGAAAATGCAACACTCACATTTGGCACCGATGGGAACCTAGTCCTAGCCGATGTCGATGGCACGGTGGCTTGGCAAACCGGCACGGCCAACCAAGGTGTGGTAGGTTTGGACCTACTTCCTAATGGTAACTTGGTGTTATATGACTCCAAGGGTAAATTTATTTGGCAAAGTTTTGACCACCCAAGTGACACACTTCTGGTGGGCCAATCCTTGCGGCTTAATGGGTCGAATAAGCTAGTTAGTCGATTGTCGAGTATTAATCCCTCAGATGGGCCTTACTCATATGTATTGGAAAGGAGGCAGCTGTCTTTGTATTACAAGAGCAACAATGCAAAAAATCCTTTACTTTATCACAAGAATGACTGGGCAGCTGGTAAAGGCTTTTTGGCAAGCGTGTTGTTCAAGATTGATCCCTTTACAACTATCGAGAGTGATACAGTTTGGGCTTATGAGTTTCGGCTCGAGGTCACCAAGAACAACTCCACAAGCCCAGATGGTTATAGTTCATTGTCCAGACCAAAGTACAATACTACTTACTCGATGCTTCGTATTGACATGGATGGAAATCTGAGAGTATATACATATGAACCACATGTTGATTGGGGTGCTTGGGAAGTTACATACGCGCTTTTTGATAGAAATACGGGCGTTGAGAGCGAATGTCATTTGCCCAGAAGGTGCGGATCCCTAGGAGTGTGTGAAGACGATCAATGTGTGGCGTGCCCAACACCTAATGGGCTAATAGGGTGGAGCAAGACTTGTGCACCACCTGTGTTGCCACCATGCAAGAAAGGGGCTAATGTGGACTATTACAAAGTCAAGGATGTTAGACATTTTACGAGTGGAGTTGCAAATAGATTTGAGCCTATCACATTTGCTGATTGTAGGAAGAAATGTGACTCAGACTGCAAGTGTTTGGGTTTTTTCTATGCCGAAGGCTATTTACAGTGCTTTTTGGCTCATGACCTAGGAACTTTAAACAAGGTGGAAAATTCCGCTGATGTTGCCTATATTAAGATGTCCAAGTAAATTTTATGCTTTTCTTGGTTTGGCCGGAAGTTGTATTTTTTTTGTTTTTTTTTGTTTTTTTTTTGTTTTTTAAATAAGCTAAATTGCAAAAACATCCCTTCGAATTATCACCTAATTTCGATTTGATCCTATAAGTGACAAAAATCTCAATGTAATCCTTCTAGTGGTCAATTTGATTCACTCCAGTTCTGACGTTGACTTCAACCAAATTTTTGCTTGAGCATTGTTGGGATGTAATTATTTGGGTCCAGCCGAGGTGTAACACAATTTATTTATGGCCTGGATCCTGTGTTGGCTTATATACATTTATGTTGGCAGCCCACTCAAATAGTGAGAAAATCCTTATTAAAGTAAGATTGTATTTCCTTATTTGGGGGAGATAAGGAGATCTAATTTGGGAAGGAATCTATGAGTTATTAATTGCAGTTATAAGGTGATTCTAAAAGGACTCCTACTTCTAATTGGATTCGGGTGGATATGACATCTATAAACCCAACAATATATTACAAAGAGGATAGAAGTACAACACAATGACATACAACACAAATACACAATTTGTACTCTTCTTATTATTTCATAGTGGATTTCTTATCTCTCCCCGTGGTTTTTCCCAATTGGGTTTCCACGTAAATTCTTGTGTTCATATTTTATATCTCTTACAATGATGTGTGTATGTTTACTTGTGTGTATTTTGTGAGTTTGATTTTACAACCGTACAATCAACCGTTAGCGCGATTTTGGCCTGCTGTTTTGGTGATTTCGTCAGGCGTACAAAATTTGGCGTTAACATTGGCGCCGTCTGTGAGAAACTTTTAATGACATTAAAATCACCGATTCATCAAGAAGAAGAGCTATGACACCCCCAAATCCGGGTTTCCTAACCTCGAATTCGGTGTTCACGATTCTCAACAACAAACATACTTTCTAACTAAATGCGGAATAATAAACATACATTATTTATCGAATAGAAATAAAGTCCTATAATTCTGGTCCCAAGGTTCTTTAACCTTAACTTAAAACATACCCTTAATACAATAAGAGTTCACATAACCAAATAACATTTTAAGATAAACTGCTACATAATCCCTATCAGGCAACTATTCTTGCACCTTCCCTTTTTCTTTGTCCCCTTTAGACGTCTCTGCCTTAGCTGAAATAAAGATCATGATATAGCAAGGGTAAGCAACTAGTTTGCTTAGCAAGTTTATACACAAGGGAGATATATCATGATTAGAAGGAAGTTTCGCTTTCAATGTTCAACAACAGTATAAGAGTGTGAAGAAACATGAATTAATAATCAACAGTTGAATATTGGAATACTTGAATGACAATTACTGAGTGGTTGAAAATAACCATAGACATTTGCCAAGGTTCTCAGCATTTAAACCGGACCTCTTAAAAAGTTTTGGTAATCAAGGAGATCAGCCTTTCATACCCCGTGATTTATGCATAAACACTTAATAACCAGCATTGATATCATGCCTTAATCAAATTTATCCTTTTCTCAGCCAAGAGTTCTTACCATAACGATTTAATAAGAACAGCTTTTAAAATACATTTGATTTCATAAATTTAGACATGCTTGATCTAGCTGATACAAATAGCATAGATCTATCTCATAAACAGTTCAGGCTTGAAAGAACTTTAACTAAATTCACAATTCAATAATAATAGAATAGGAATTCAATTGCGCAAGGTGCGAATCTCAATAATCAGTATAGATGTGAATAATCAATAATAATTATTCACTAACATGCTTCAAAAATAATAACTCGAGTTTGAGTTAGGGAACTTGCCTGTCTGCTCAGCTACAAATAATTCTAGCTTTAACTAATTGGCCTTGAAGAACCTAACATTGATAATGTTGAGCTATCAATTAGTACTGCGTAGTTGTATATCGATACGCTTACTTATGCTATTTATTTAACAATTAAGCAAATCACATAGCACACATAAGTTAATAAACTATCATAAATCCTATAAGACACTTTAATGGATCTCTAGGTTGATGGTTTAATTAATTAACCATGTTTCCTTTAAGTGATAATCACTTATTAACCTCTAAGCAATTTATTATAATTGTTAAATTAATTAACATTACTCTTTCTTAAGTAATATTCATTTATTAAACCCTTAAACAATTTATTATGATTGCTTAATTAATGAGTTATTTAAACTCTCTCTATTTTATTAACTCTATCTTTATTTAATTACTATTAAATAGTAATTAATTAATTATCTTTAGTTATTATTAGTAATTAATAACTAATTATGTTCACTTATTATTCAATTTATTAATTAAATAATAATCAAATTATAAATTTTAATTATCTTTAATTATTATTTAAGATTAAATAATAATTAATTAGGTTTGTTTTTTATTTAAATTTAATCAATTAATAAATAATTGATTAGTGCGTAACAATTATCTTTAGTTATTATTTAATAATAAATAATAGCTAATTAGATTTATTTATTATTTAAAGTTAATTAAATAATAAATAATTAATTAGTAAATATGAATTATCTTTAGTTATTATTTAATAATAAATAATAACTAATTAGATTTATTTATTATTTAAGGTTAATCAAGTAATAAATAATTACTTAGTGAATAAGAATTATCTTTAGTTATTATTTGATAATAAATAATAACTAATTAGGTTTCTTTATTAAATAATAAATAATTAATTAGTGAGTAATAATTATCTTTAGTTATTATTTAATAATAAAATAATAACTAATTAGGTTTATTTATTATTTAAGGTTAATCAAATAATATTTACAATTCTTAATTATCCTTAATCATTATTTAATAATAATTAAACAATAATTAATTAATGCTACTTAAATAATAGTTAAATGATTAAATATACTTAAACAATATTTAATTAGTTTAATCATCCATTGACATGCATTAGAATTTATTAACAAAGATTTTTAATGACTTAAATGGATTTAAGACTTTGCTATTTTCGGATTTGTTTCCAGCTTTGGGGTCCTTAGGCAAAGCTTGAATATCTTGAGTTCTACAACTCCGTTTGACGTCTAGTTGGTCTTGTTAGCTTCGTATCTTCTTAAACTACAATATCCCATCATCAAAGAGCAAATTTGGATCTGTTTTGATTATCGAAACTGGCCAGGAACCGGACTGCATTGCACAGTCCTAAAGCAGTGGGGTGTTTTAGTAATAAATTCATATCTCACTCATCTTAACTCTGTTTTTTGTCGTTCCACTTGGAGAATCTCCGTATCTTATAGCTCTATCACCCAGAGTTCACGGATCATGCACCCAACTTACGGAACGTGAACAGTAATTCCGGGAGTGGGCTGATTCGTTTTAGGTACGCATACACACATGTTTTAGCACATCAAAAATACTAAAACACTTACTAAACGTCTTAAGCTACAACATGACATCAATGAAAGCACACTAGACCATAATATCTTATTGCTTAGATTTAAAACCATACTTGTTAAGTGTGCTCTTAAAATAATATAGATTTGACAAGATAAAAATCTAGATCCACAAATACTCCATCTCTACTACCAACATAAACCAACAACCTAAAAATTTCCAACAAAATAAGTGTCTAATAATAATAATAGTTAAATATATAATAATAACAACAAGAAAACTAGGGTTTGAAGGAAATGAGATCCATACCTAGATTTATTGGCTATTCCCCTCCTCTTTCCAAAATAGGTTGTGAATGGGGATGGCCTAAACAATCAAGACCTTCTTCTTTCTCCCACAAGATTTGTTCTTGCTTTTTCTTCAAACTCTCTCTATAACACTCTCTCTACACTTGGTGAATAATAATGAACCAACCCCTACCATCATTGGCGAGGGGTCCTATTTATAGGAAAGTAGAGACCATGGGCAAAATAGTCATTAACCATGACTAGGCAAGGGCAATTTGGTCAATTCATCAATAATAGGAAGCTTCCTAGCAACTTTCTCAAGGGTATTTTAGATATTACCCAACTTCTTTTAAGGTTAAAATAGTCTTTTCGCAAAATCTTAATTATCCATTAGTTATTACTCATTCTTCATTGGTTATTAGACATTGGTTATTATCTTGTCATAATTACATTGTTTAAACACAATGATTATTATCCCGCCATAATTACATTGGTTATTAACCACTTGGATATACAATGGTTATTGCCCCTTCATAATTACCTTGGTTATTAACCACTTTTGGCCATTTTAGTCATTACACACCAATTCCTACACTTGACTCACATATGGTTATTTCTTAGCCATAGTTATATCATACCTGCCAACACAAGTATAGACATAGCTTATACATCTCCCACCAATTAACCCAAGTTGGTTTAAATAGAACACAACGTTAACTCATTAAATTAAATTAGATTTAATTAATAAGAATGTTCAAAATTCACGGGCATTACAAGAGCCAACACATAAAGCTAAGTTGCTCTTTTTTATTAGATTAATATTATATATCCAACGTTTGCATGAGATCTCTGTTATTAATCTCCGATGCATTCATAATATTTAAAATTATAGTATTATCGTAATATTATATTTATTATGAGTATGAATTCGTACAAAAAACCCTTCTTGAATTATTGGGTTCCTGTCTGTTCATAATAATTTTGTCCATATATTTTGCACATTCAATTCATTAACAGAGAAGTACTAGTGCATATATTTAATCATGAATTTTTCTTGATGATGTTCATGCATGCAAGTTTAGAGTCACCGAAGTGCTAATGTGATTAATTATATTATTTTATTGTTGCATTAAGCCATATACGTACATTACGTACTTTTCTCTGGATTAATATACTCATATATTGATATATAATTGTACATGTTTTAATTATTTTGTTGCTTTATAAAATTTCGTTCCAATAATTTAAAGTATCAGATGAGGTACTAATATATTAAAATATTGCTTTTGAAATAAATTAAGTACTCGTTCGATCTTTAATCTCAAAGCAATTATATGTATGTCCCTTGAATTTTCGGAATCATCCCTTACGAATATATTATTTTTGAAATTGTATATTCGCATCCAGTTTTGGGCCACAACACCACATAAATTTGGAGTATTTTTCTCTAAAAACAAATTGACATTTATGTAGTAGTGGGTCATCAACTGACTATTTAACTGATGATATTTTATGCAAATAATATATAGCATCATGTATCCAATATTATCATATTCATGTCATGAATAATTCTAAGTGGGTTAGTTTTACGCCATGCGCGTGTACCCATAAATATGGGCATGTTAAATTTTGAGAAAGAGGCATTACATGTTGGAAATCATATTGAATCAAGTATGCAATATTTTCTTATGGGTAATTTATTATGAACATATTCAGGGTACAATTCGTTGTGAAATTGAAGATAGCGTTTGGACTTTCAGTCAAAAATCAAGGCAACCCTTTATACAGCAATAAAAGGAATTCTGATCTTGTCCCATCGATATTAACTCTGGCACTTAATGATGCTGTGACATACGATAAGGTTACAGAAATTGGGGTACCAAATGGATCAATATGCTTCAACTCAGAGATTAGCCAACCACAAAATAAGGGTTTTTCCGGTGCTTTAAATTTGTTGGAGGATGCAAAGAAGGAGATAGATTCATACTTAAAGGGTGGACCCATCTCATATTCAGATCTCATCCAACTTGCAGCACAAAGTGCAACGAAAGCTAGGTTTCTGGCTGCTACTCTTCGAAAATGTGGTGGAATCGAAGAAAAAGGGGACTTGTTTTATTCTGCGTATGGTTCAACTGGACAGTGGGGCCAATTCGATAGGGATTTTAGGAGGTCTGATACCCAAGAGCCAGATCCAGAGAGAACCGACGAAGAGGGAGAAAGATTACGGATAGGTAGTAAGCAGGAATGGTTCAAATTCAATTTTTGTGGTGCGAACAACCGAGTCTTTCTTTATGACTCTTTCAATTGGTGAACGGAGCAAGTGTCAATACAATCACAACTTCATCTGTTGCTACAATTCAAGCTCCATCTGCTGTAGCAGGAGTAGGAACGACAGTATTGCTACTTAGGAGGTGGACTTCGGATCCAGCTTTGCAAATTATTCATCTTGCATTCTAGGGATCATGCCCATGTAATTGAGTTTCAATCAAAGTGACGACAAGTGTAGCAGATATTTCGTGTCCTTACTTACAGAGAGTTGCCCCTGCCGCCGCAGCAGTCGCAGTCACATTTCGAGTCCTACCATTAAATTGTTCTCTCTCTTTAACTACAACAAATTATTATCATTGGCATTGACGAAGGGGTTTGGCGTGGATTCAATCATCAGATTGTGACACTTCTCTATCCCTCTAAATAGCTTCGACAGTTTTATTGTGCCTCCGAATAATCTTCGGCGGATCACTATCAGTTGCTTCGGCTTCGGCGCCTACAGTTAATTTGCACCTGCAACTTACAAGATGCAAAATAAAAATTGATCGGGGCTTCACCGAAATTAATGGCTTCAGATTTGTTGGCTTCGGATCGGGTTTGGCATCTTGATAACTTCGGGTTCGGCATCTTAATGGCTTCGGGTTCGGCATAGTAACCTTCGACCACTTCGACCATGGATTTGTAGGAATTGCAGAAGGAGATGAAACCCATCAGTACTCACTTCGAATCATTTCAGCCATGACAGATTTGAGGCAAGAGAAACTCAATTGGTATAACTTTCTTTCATGACCTTTAAAAAGTATTGTTGAAGAAGGGAGAAAAAAATGGAGTTCATATCTTCGTGGTCGGATAATTTATAAAAAACGAAAGAGAAGTTCGATTTTTTGGTTTGGTTAAAATAGTTTGTGGATTTGGGCTACAGTAGTCGGGTCAAGACAAATTGGCCCATGACTTATTCTAACACGAGCCCACTCTAGTCCCACTTTCGGCCAAACCTATGTTGTTTATCTCTACTTCAGCATGTCAGATTACATTATACAATGGATTTGGATAACTTCGGCACTCGGAATAATTTTCATCCCAGATTAAAATTTTGTGTTTGTTAGACAATCGCACACTTCGGGCTTCAGTCACCGTCTATTATCTCTTTCTTTGATATGACAACATAGATGGCAGAAGAAAAATTGTTTGGGCATGAAGATATAAACTTGGTATTTGATTCAGGCTGAATTGGCTGGGGAGCAGAATGTACGAGCCTTATATGAGCTTTGACGGTCCAAAATATTCACCCATGAAACTTCGAGCAGTAGCGGCTCATTTCGGGCGATGGTAGCTCACTTCAGATTACGTCATTTTGGCTTCGTTATGTCTTCGGCTATCTACATTCGGCGGTATAAGGTCGGATAGAAGCCTCCTATCGGGTTGGGAAGACAATTATGGTGATATAAGGTCGGATGGTGATATAAGGTCAGATTGAAGCCTCCCATCGGGTTGGGAAGGCAATTATGGTGATATAAGGTCGGATTGAAGCCTCCCATTGGGTTGGGAAGGCAATTATAGAGTTATAAGGTCAGATTAATACCTCCGAGGGGTTCGGGAAAGTTCTTATGGTGTTATAAGGTCGGATCAAATTGATCAGACGTTGGTGCCGATCAGGAACAGGCCTTAGTGCCGTTCCAAAAAATTGATCAGGCGTTGGTGCCGATTAGGAACAGGCCTCAGTGTCGTTCTAAAAAATTGATCAGGCGTTAGTACCGATCAGGAGCAGGCCGAAGAGCCGCACCCTAGTCCGCGGCAGGCACGGAAGCCGCTCGCAGGACGATAGCAGGCCGAAGAGCCGCACCCTATTCCGCGGCAGGCACCGAAGCCGCTCGCAGGACGATAGCAGGCCGGAGAGCCGCATCCCAGTCCGCGACAGGTATCGAAGCCCTTGCAGGACTCGAGCAGGCCAATGAGCCGCTCCCCGATCCGCAAGAGGCAACATAGCTCCTCGCAGGACATGAGCAGGCCACAAAGCCGCTCTTCGATCCGCATGAGGCATAATAGCCGCTCGCAGGACAACAGCAGGCCAAAGGGCCACATATCATACTAGGGCAGATGTCAAAGCTGCTCCGGGGATAATTCTTTGGAAAGAGGGAGGTCAGGTAACAGGAGGAGGTTGAGTTCTCCGGATGAGGCCAGGGACAGGCTTGAGTTGTCCTCCCGGAAGAACGAGACCGACTCCCTCGCACAAAGGCTAAAGGAGGTAGAGCAGAGGTTGGCGACAGTCGATCAATCGGAAGAGTTTTCTCCCTTGGTTGGATGATCAAATGGAAAGGCTCTTATATATCGGAGGAGTTTGAGTAATTCACTCCAGGCGTGTTTTGCTTGCAGTTCGGCGCTTGGAGGTTATGGCGAGGTTCGACAGTTTCATCGATAAGGCAGTCAGATGTTATGGTGGTGTTCGACAGTTTTACCAACTTGGCGGTTGGAGGATATTACGAACCTTTTGATTACTCTCCTATTATAAATCCTTTATAACAGGGGAGTGGGGGGCAATGTTGGGATGTAATTCTCTGGGTCCAACCGTGGTGTAACCCAATTTATTTATGGCATGAATCCTGTGTTGACTTATATACATTTATGTTGGCAGCCCACTTAAATAGTGAGGAAATCCTTATTAAAGTAAGATTGTATTTTCTTATTTGGGGGAGATAAGGAGATCTAATTTGGGAAGAAATCTATGAGTTATTAATTGCAGTTATAAGGTGATTCTAAAAAGGACTCCTACTTCTAATTGGATTCGGGTGGATATGACATCTATAAACACAACATTATATTACAAAGAGGATAGAAGTATAACACAATGGCATACAACACAAATACACAATTTGTACTATTCATATTATTTCATAGTGGATTTCTTATCTCTCTCCGTGGTTTTTTCCAATTGGGTTTCCACGTAAATTCTTGTGTTCATATTTTATATCTCTTACAATGATGTGTGTATATTTACTTGTGTGTGTTTCGTGAGTTTGATTTTACAACCGTACAATCAACTGTTAGCGCGATTTTGGCCTGCTGTTTTGGTGATTTCGTCAGGCGTACAAAATTTGGCGTTAACAAGCATCATTTTCATTTTGGCATATGACAAATAGTATTGCAACAAATTATATATTATATCTAGAAATGGACGAAGATAATTAATGCATACGACGAAAACAATATGTTGTGATCATTAATTTCTGCATGATAACGATATGACATACAGCATGTTTCAAATAAATTACGAACTGAAAGAAACTTTAGTCAATGAATAAAGCCAATTCTAGCTAGCTATATACATCCGATCAATGATTTGCGCTAAGTTAATTATGTGATCAACATCAATTGCCAATTAGTATCTCAAATATTCATGACCAATGCATGCATTTCCATAATTGGGTCTGTTCAAAAACAAACAAGGGCCATTCTAGGAAAAAATGGTTAGTCATTTATCCGACATGGACACCTCTGATGGGCCTCACACCTTTATTTGGATTGAAACAAAGGCATCTAGCCATGTATCACAAGAGCAAGAATACAAGGAGTCCCTCGCTTATTACAAATTTGATAAGCCCAGCGTACTTTTGAATATTGATTGCCCAAAAGTGTGGGTCACTCAAAGTGTGTGAATATATTTAATTTGGGCTTGTCCCAGGCCCAGGGGTAGTGAGACTGGAGCAAAAAAAATGATAAATAATTGGTAAATGGATGTCTCAGTTGCTTTCATTTATCCATAAATAATTGAAAATTGAATGTTTTTTTTTGTAACTAAATGATCATCTAGTGTTATTGTTTAATAATTAAAGGTTTCATCATCTTGAAAAAATGTTTGATAAGAATAAGCCTACGTGGATATAAAATATGGACGTCGATATAAAATATGGGTAAACTTTTACCGGTTGATTCCTACTAGACCATGGAATATACTCCACGTGTGATTTTAGAGTAACGCTATTATCTTTACATTTTAGAGTGACCAAAAAATAAATTTCGAATGAAGATAAATTTTAATATTTAATATTTGAATACACCTAATAATATGAGCTGAAATTTATTGGACAGTTCATATCCGCTCATAATAAATGAGTTTGAGTTTTAAATTATAAGATGAAAAATATAAATAATCTCACCTAAATTTATTTATATAATAGATGGGTGGACGTGTACTGTGATTGTGCCTACACGGTTTAGTCTGAGAAAGAAGCTCCGATTGCTAACATTGTGCCTGAGAACAACTTCTTAGATTAAGCTAAAAAACTGAATCCTCTAGCAACCTGAGCAATGGCTTGGGCCCCTTTCCAAAGCTTCCAACTCATCACTCCAACACAAAGTTTTTAATTATACTTTCTATATGAATTAAGAAAATTAGGCTAACTTATAAAGAAAAAGAGTATAAAATAAGCTCAAATTTTTACTCATAATGGACCATAGGCATGTACATTAATATATTTTTGTCTATTTTGAAATTAATTGCCCCCTGTTAAACAAATTTTTGTGAATAAATTACTTTTTTACATAACATTTTGTATTTAAATTATATAATTGTTGGACAATTTTTATTTTTATACTTAATACATCTCCTTATGAGATTTAGGAGTATTTATTTAATTTCTTCCTCCCTTGAATTTTGTACTATAATTAGACAAAAAAAATAAATTATCTTTAAATAAAATATAAGTTTATGAATACAACCAATAAAAATAACTTTTTATACTTATATTCATTACTTTTAGAGAGAGAAACTAAAAGATGAGATTTCTTCGTAGAAAATGTGAAAAATTCATATATACATAAATCTATACTTATATTCAAATTTGATATATGGACTAACCCATATCCATTTATGACCGTCCATTTATAACCTATTTAATTTTTAATCTATTTAAGCCCAACCTATATTGATGTGAATAAAAATAATCTACTAATGGCAAGTTGTCACGTGTTATTTTTAGATCCCTATTAGTGAAATGTCTCTAAAGTCAATTAGAAATTTAATTCTAATTCCTGAAGGAGATAATTCTCATGCTATAAATAAGGGATGTTTTAACACATTCAAGATACACAATCTGAAACCCCATAATAATTCTGACTTAAATCGAAAAGTCCTTCTAGAGTCCCCAACTCTGATGGACTTTTTTGCAGAATTTTTTTTTTGGCAAAATTAAAAGGGTCAAGCGATGGTCAAAATTAAAATTTATGGGTTGACTAAAATTCTAATTTAAAACCACTTATTGACTCATCATATATAAATTTAAACTCACTTGTGTTTATCCAAATTCGTCCATATCCGCTTTTTTGTCGAGTCCTCAAATCAGAAAATTCATGATCAGCTTTCAAATTAATTTGATGACATGAAATGACATGATTGATGATACATGTAATTATGCTAGTGATGGAATTAAACACAATTACTCAATAAGTCCTCATTTTCAAAGTACTTTTTGGACCGCTCAATCGCAAAAGCCAAGAATTGAATTATATATATAGCACGTTAACTTATTAAAACAATTAAATACACGGATTTCATGATCAGTGAATAACTATCATCAACTAGATCCATTTTTAATTATATCCCGCGTGTGTATGAGTGTCTATGTAGTCCTTCTGATAAATTTTATATTGATAGGCAGAATAATAATTTAATTTCCACCTCCGAGGGGGGACATTATCTGCATTCCATTAACTATCATCAACTTGATCCATTTTTAATTATATCCCGCGTGTGTATTAGTTCAGTGATAGTACGGTAACAATTATGATAATAAATTTTAAAAAAATATATTATTTTATATCGTTCTATATATAGAGAGAGAGAGAATTCTTGTTGTGAAATAATTTTTTTTTTATTCTTTTATTTTAAACTAATGGAATTCTTTGTGAATTAAAGGGAATAATATACGCCATCCCACTATTTGTCACTGATACATGGATGCTGAAGATGTCTTACCGCCCAGCAAGAAAAAAAGGGGAAAAAGAAGAAGAGAGGATAGAAAGAATTAAAATCAACGTAAAACAATGCATTGTCCGACCTAAAATTAACGTAAGAATGTACTTGATATCCTCCATGCTAATAATATAAAAAGTAATACTCTGGTAGCGAATACCAGAAAGAGGCCAGATTGGTGAAAATTTAAAACACCGACAAGCCATCAAAATTGAAAGGTGCCCACATGCGCCTTCCTTCTCCCTTGTGAAAAAAGCATGCATCTAAATGTTCCTATAAATACATCCCTACCTTCGCTTATATTTTTCTTGATTTGGGAAGCTTTATTTTTTGTGTGTTGTTTTGAACTAAGTAAGAGAGATGGATTTGATATTTAAGGGGGAAGGGTGGGTTGTGTTAGTTCATCTTATCATATATATGTAATTTGGGACTTCATTTACTTAATTATATATGTGATTGATCAACATTTTGTTTAAATTTCTGCACTCTTTCTCCAACATTAATTATATCGATCATATACTTCATCCACAACCCAGGCTTTAATGGAATTGCAAGCTTATAAAAAGAAGTACGGATACAATGATCGAGTTGTACTCCATTGAAAGAAAACTAAATTTAAACATCCACAAGAAAATTAAAACAATATTTTGGACATTGTAATTAAATCATCTCTCAAACAAAAATAAAGTTTTCACTTTTACTTTTTATAAAGAAATATTTATTCTCATTGGTAACATGTAAATTAATCCAGTGCTATGGTATACAAATATACTCAAATACATATAAAAAAAATTCCCCATAATGACAAACAATCTTAGGCTGGCAAAACCCTAAACAAACACTCTCAGAGTGCAACAAATAAATTTGTTTATTTCAAGTACCAAAAAATTTTTAAAAAAAAATGACTAGCAATGTTGTGATATTGCTAGCTAGGTCTTCATCGTTCACTGTTGATCGGGAAGAACACCCAATTCATCCAGAATCTCCCTGCACTCGGCAAGCGGTTCTTTCTTCATAAAGCCGATAGGGTTTGCGAGGCGAACATTAGTGGCCAGCCCACTGTTAGAAGTGAGACTAACCCTGGCCACAGCTTTCGAATATGCGCCTTTAGGGATCTCACTACAATCAGGGAAGGGGCTCTTGATAAGGTTAATCTCGCAAATCTCTTCCTCATGGTCTCCACTCACCGGAAGGTGGTACGTTCCTGTGTGGTCCGTCTCGCCATCAACGTTGAATGTCATTTTCCCTCCTTCACGTTCCCTGCACTCCAAACGCACCGAAGCTCCTACAATATATACCCCCCCATCAAATTGATCAAAGTTAATAATGCTCACAAACAATGGAAATAAAGGGAGAGAAAATGATTCTGTTGAAATACTCATAATACAGTCTCACATAAGAACATAAAAACATAAGAAGAAACATTAAAAACATGCATATCTTTTCGACAGTATGTGGTTGCATATAAATACTTATGGGTGTACGATATTATTTCCTACGTAAAAAACCCGCTTCCTCTCCAATATTTTTTCTTAAAAACGAGATGATTTGGAGAGAAAGTGAGGTTTTGTGTTGGAAGAAACAAATTTATCTAGTGATCTTATAATATCTCCATCTGAAAATTATAAGGTGTAATCTGAAATTTATTATTTTTTTATATTAAAAAAAACTTTGAAATGGGAAAAGTTGGAGGGAAAAAATGCATGAATATTCATAACCTTAATAAATATATGCATGCAGCAATTACCTGCCATAAATTGGCTAACTTTTGTAATGAACTGGGCTCGGCATGTGTCGCAATAAACTTGGCCCTGAACAAAGAAGTCAGCTGCCTGAGCTGATGCTGGTTTTGATTCAGGCGATTCTCTTGGTGCTGCTGGTTTTGATTGGACCGATTCTTTTGATTGAACAATGTCGACGAAGGATAAGAAGCAAAGAGCACTGATCACAAAAATGATTATGCTAGTTGGGTATGGCTTTGTCATTTTGTATGTATTATTACACTTTAATTAAGAATATATATGTAATTACAACTATGAAGTTACTTTTGAGAGGGTGCTATATATACTGTTGTTTGACGGTTAGTGTTGTGAGGTTGTTATTTACCTCTTTTTCTTTGTGGCTCACAAATATTATTTGACTCGCTCTTTAAACTATTTGTTTTTATTTAGAAGTCTACATGTGGATGAGAAGAACACCTTAACTAAAAACATGGTAACTGATTTTTAATTAAATCATGTCCAAAAGAATAAAGGAAACGGATCCGGCTCTTGAGTTCCTAGGTTATTCCAAACTTTGGAGTTCCTTAAATCTAGACCATTTATTTTAATTAAATCTAAAGGCCAAGATATTACCACTTCAATTAAATTTTATAATTACTATGTATCTAACTCATCTGCCGACTCATATATTCTCTTCAATCCCTACTTTTTCTCTTTAATTTTCACCATCAATTTTTTTTCTCTCTCCTCCATATACCCGTCCACAACAAATTGGTCTTATATAATCAATAGCAGACAGGTTCACTAATTTCCATAATTACTGAAAATTGCAAAGGATTGATATTTGAGGCATTATTTTACATTTGAATAACCAACGAATCCGACCTGATATTATTTAATCCTAAGATGATCTAAGCTCTTAATCTTAGCCTCTACAGTTTAATGGAGCTTTATTATCATCCACCGATATGAATTTTTTGAGCTATTTTCTAGATTTTGCAAGATGGGGATTGAACAAAAAGCATGTAAAGGATAATTAAGATCACATTTTTTTTGGGGAAACTTGCAAGATGGATGGTGGGGCTAAACAAAAAATTCATGTAAATGAATTCAAAACTCCACAACTCTAATCATAATTTAAAGGAATTATATTAAAAAAAAATTTAGAGTTGCTTGATGGGAATTAAACAATATATTTATAGTGCAGATGTGCATAAACAACTTCCATGTAGGAGATGGAGCCGTGGGGATGGAGGGAGAAAAAAAAATTACGCCTTAATTAGATGAAGAAAAGATAGGGATTTAAGAAAATGTGTAAGTTGGCGGATGACTAGGTTATTTTATAATTATTAGTTAAGTTATAATGACATGATCTTATCTCAACCCCTAATTTTGAATGAATGATTTAAATTTAAGAAATTTTTTAATTTTGGATTCCCTAAGAACTTTAGAGGAGCCCATTTCAATGGGAACTAATTAATGAATGGATGGTGTTATATCGTGAGAGCTATTACAACACTATCAACATTCCTAATATGATACCAAACCATGTAAATATATTACTATTTTCATTTTCTTTTTTAAAATTAAATATATATTTTAAATATATTATAAAAAGACATAAAAATATCTGTATTATTATTAATATTAGGTGGATTACCACTACATTTATTGTTAATGTTAGGACATATGTATAGAAAAGTAATTTTTTTGCTTAAAATTATCGTTTTAGAAAATGTATTTCTAATTTTTAAACGAAGAGAATAGCATGTTATATCATATGCAGTCTTGACAAGTTTTTCTAGATTTTTGATAAAATTACATTAAAAACTTTATATCACTATATAGCCGGAGCTATTGGAGATTTCTGTGGGGCGGGGGGAGGGAGAGAGAGGGAGTTCTTTAGTTCACTATATAGCCTGAGCTTCGGTCTTTTCCCTTTTTTGAATATCACAATATAATTTAGGGTCACTTTTCATCCTAATACGTGTACCGTAAAGGCCTTTATATAATGTAATAAACGTAAATCATATTCCATCAAAAAGTACAAAATTGCCCATAAAATTTAGGTTGGAAGCATTATTCTCGAACCATCGCTAAAATTATGGCCTTATAACAATTAGTATGTCCTTAAGTGCTCTCCTAAAACAAACTTTCTCACTTTCTTTTCACTATTACAAAAAGAGAATATTGCAATGGACATCTTTGACAAAAATATCCGTCGCAACGTCCATCAATCAAATCCAATCACAAATAAATTTGTCACAAATATGTCAGTTGTTATGGACTTCCCGTGACAGACTGCCCGTCTCAAACTAGTATTAGCAACAGATAATATAACTGTCACAATATCATATTAAAAAATTGTTTTGCCAAGTTCGAACTAACTGATAATATATATTTCTCTCTCTCCTCTCTCGAAGACTTGCTCTCTCCTCTTTACTCATATATTTTACTTTTGTATACATCTTTGGATATGGCACAATTGGATGTACACATAAATTTATTTTAATTTTTAACTCTAGTGCTTTATTTATGAGTCAACATTAGTATGACATTTGTTTTAATCAATACAATAACTCTTAGTTATTTATTTTATTTCATATTGTATTGAATTTAAAGAAAAATAAAAAATTCTTGCTTTTTTTAACAACATGAAAAAGAATTTTTATATATATAAAATTTCATAGTGATTAAAAAATTGACAACTTCACCCTAACCAGATCCCTAAAAATAATAGATATTTGTTGTGAACAGTGCGTTGAAAGACAATACTAATCAGATCTCCATTCACACTTTTTTTTTTATTTTTATAAAGATAAGCTGCGGAAGAATTGGACTTGCTAAACTTAGAAGTCAGCTGACTGATCGAGCTGATGCTGGTTTGGATTCAGGCGATTCTCTTGCTGTTGTTGGTTTAGATTCAAACGATTCTCTTGATGCTGCTGGTTTTGATCGAGGCGCTTCTCTTGGTGCTGTCAGTTTTAATTGAGGCGCTTCTCTTGGTGTTGTTAGTTTTAATTGAGACGATTCTCTTGGTGCTATCGGTTTTGATTGTGCTGAGTACACAAATTTTATTAGATTATTGGTAAAATATAAATTAAAAAAGAAAAGGCTAAGACGCCCTTAAATTGGAAAAAATATATGAAACATTGACCAAAGGTATCGTGGACCTTGTCACAGACTCAATACCATAAAAGCACATGGTAAAATAAACTGAAGCGATAAAAGTTGATGTAACAACCCCAAAATCAAGACTATTTTCATACTCGATTTTGTGCGTTAGCAATACAATCTCATCATATCTCTTTATCAGATATTGATATTATAATCAATAAAATGCGGATAAATTTAAACTTTTTACAATTTTTTATCATATCCTAAATTTTTATCATAATTCAACTTAATTCTAACTGTACATCACAATCACTAACAATATAAACATTAAAACTTAGCTATTTTAATATTTTCTTAATTCAATAAAGGATATACCTTAAAAATCTTTTTCATCAATCTTCATCCCCGAAATCGCAACCTTTAGCTTCTACACTTAAGTTCAGGGTCATAGGTGAACGTAAGGTTCAACTTATTGATATGAACTTCTTCTGCTAAGATCCTTGTTATCATCATCCATCAACTGAATGCTATAGCCATAATCTATACTAGCTTTCGTATAATACATCCATTATATACTTTGACGTTACAAGGCAACTATATAATTACATCTCAACTTTAAAACGAATCTTCTTTGTTCCACGATTCATAATCTTAACGTACATACATCGCAAACCGTTATCTCAACTTAATGTAAATTCAATTAAGGAAAACAATTAAAAGCCTTCCTTTAAACGCGCCTGGAGTCTCTATCATCATGGTAGCCATAGAATTGCACCTTTAATCTGCAAATTATTTGCAAGTTTGAGTATCGACGGCCCAACAAGTCTAATAGTTTTTACATTTCATACATAATATGCATTTTAGTCATGCATCATGTCCCTCATGCTATGCATTTTTATATGCTTCATATATTTCATATTGTATATTTACAAAATTTCAAGTTCCACACTGAACAGTATATCACATAGTTGCACAACGTGCACACTTTAATTATTCTCACAGGTAATTAACATAACATTGAGAAATTGGCACATAATTAAGCAACCAAATCATGTACATCGTCATATTCAAACAAGTCAACAAGTTACTGAAAGAACTTGCCTCGATCGGTCTGTACGTGTATCACTTTTACGTTCCCCGAACGTTCATGATATAATTCTTCTCGTCAATTATTATAATCCAAGCTTTATCCATCATTGTATAACCTAGATATATGTATAATTAGGTTATCATGCACTTATCAATCCCATAACGTCACAACGCCTCATGAGTCTACTAATATTTCTAAAGTCTTTAGAATATTGTTCTGAACTTTTTAACTAATTTTCACATTTTTCAGATTATCCAACAATTTTTTGCAATTATTTCTATTTCTAAAAACTATCATTTAATAGCTTCAAAATAGAAAATAATAACTCCACATACTTTTATATCCTCAAAATACCATCAATATTAATCTTATATTATTATAAGATTTTTCAGCAAATTTCATAATTTTCCACTATTCATAGAATTTTCTATGAATTTCCACTAATTTGTAAACTAACTTTAAATAGCTTCAAAATACAATAAATATTTCTGCTCTTCAATAATTCATCAAAAAATTACAGAAATTCTAAAATGATATTATAAGATTTCTGTTAAAATATTTCAGCCCAAATAATTTTTATGACAATTTAATTATAATTTCCAATGTGCTGAAACTTTAGAAATTCATAATAATTAGACCTTTTATCAGAAATTTATGAATCTTATCTCCATTTCATGTGAAATTTAATTCTCTACAACTTTGTAGTTCAAAGTTTCTCCAAATGCTGGCCAGAAATGGCTCAAACGGCCTCTGCTGGAAAGTCGCCGTCGGCAACTTTCCGGCCATCTTTTCCGGCGACTGTGCAATTTTTTGGCGAGTTTTTCCATCATGTTTTTGCCCAAATTAGCTTTATTATAGCCCAGGAGTCCAACCATATGTTTTGTTTTGGAATTCGTTATCATTTTCATGTTGAAATAAGCTTCTGAAATTATTTTTCGGCGAAGAAAAATTTGTTGATTAACCACTGTTTTACCATCTTTTCTTCATCTATTTTGACTCTAAAACATTTCTGAGTTCAACCCATAAAATTTACTACAAATTTTACTTCCCAACCATGGTAAAAAATTCAAACCCATCACCATCACATCACCATGGCCGGTGACCATGCATGGTGATTTCACGTACATACTAAGTTGGTTCTTTATACTGTTAGTATAATCACACAATTTTCACTATACAATTTCTACTATACTAGTCAAGAGAGAAATAAAGAGTTTAGAGTAATTTACCCGTGTTTTCATATTGCCTTTTTATTCCTTCCAAAATTCTCTTTCTTTCTCTTCCTTGATCCGCTAGCCGATTTGAAGGGTTGGCTTTGTCTCTTTTTTTTTTCTTCTTATCTCACACCTCTACTTCTGTCTTTTTTTTTTCTTCTTACAGGGTTTCCCTGAGCCTTATCCTCCTAGAGTCTTATCCTCCTAAAGTAGCTCACTTACTTTCTTATTCCTTTTGTTGTTGCCGACTTAGTTCCATGTAATAAAATCAATTGCTTTTTAATTCTTTCTCCCATTATCAAGGTTTGGTTTGCTTAGTGGAGGTTTGATGGCATAAGAGTATGCCACCTCCTGTTTATCAAGTAATGACTTAGCTTTAGCTTTCTTGGTTAGTTCCCAGCACTTCCCCATCATGGGCACTTATTACATATATGCTTTTTTTTTTTACACCACACTCTCATTATATATATATATATATATATATATATATATATATATACACACACACACACACACATAATGCATATATTGCATTATATATACTATATTTTCACCACATACATGTAATTTATTTTATGTACTATAATTACATGTAATCCCATTATTAACCCAAATTCGAGTAATTATACATTTATAATTATGTATAAAAATCATCCCTCTAATTATGGAATTAATCCATAACTAATTCAACATTTTTTTGTTGTAACGAACGTTATATTAAATAATAACATATTTAATTTATACAATTAATATTGTATAATTAAATTTGCTCCTTCCTCCCATAAATTGTTCCAAGACAATTTATTTAATCTATACGTTTCACTTCAAATTAAATATTAATTTAATTTACTAATCTTGACTCCAATATTCATTTACATATATATTGGTCCCTCGCCTCATATTCTTAATTCTCATCCATCTAGTATAATATTACATATTGTACCATTATATGTTACATTATAGTAACATAATTCTCATCATCTACTAATTAAAAAGAAAATAACTTTCGTTATTCCATTAATCAAAATAAATATCTTAATTCACCAATTTTCAAATAGTGAAGTAATTATCTCATTCTATGTTTAATTTATATTCGTTTAGCATAATATAATATATTAAGCGATTACATAAATATATTACATTTATATGTAATATATAAAAATAACGAGTTTAATTAACTCTCTCATTTTTATAAAAATAAAATACATATGTTAATTCACCGATTTAATTAAGTGAATTAATTAACTTGCTTATGAAATTTAATTCTTAATATTCATTGCCATACAAGGCTTCATAATCAAATTATATTATTTCATAATAGAATTTAAATTTAATCTCAATTAATTAATATTAATTAATTGATTTCCTTCGCCTCCATATTTCATTCCGTAATTAACTCAGACTAACTAATTTAATAGTTTAATCCACTATTAAATCTTACTTTTCAATAAATGTGTATATATTTCATACTTTATATATACATTTTAAAATCACCCAGATATATTCAAACACATTATGTCTCACAATAAGAATTATATATATTAAATTCGTATTTTAACATTTTCCAAAAGTCCGGGTTATCATAGTTGAAGTATTTGAAAATTTTAATCCCCACTACCAACAGTTATGGGAAGTTTTCGAGTGGAATAGTTATAAATGACCACATCAAGATCAAGAAGGACACAAACTCTTTATTAACAAATCAATAAGAACAACAACTCTTTTTAAAGTTTTATCTTTAGGAGTAGGACTAGATACATGCCCGACGCATTGCCAGGAGGTTGAAAGGTAGGAGTATTGTAATTGTAGTTTTTGTAAACAATTTTCGGTCCAATATTACTGGAATTATTGTAGTTGAAAATAATTTTCAGTCCCGTGTTACTGAAAATTGTACTCGTGTAACTGGTGTGATTGTACCAATCGTTCTGTATTTCAAGAAATCCTTGAGTCTAAGACATTAAATACATAATTGCTTGGTCCTTAATAAACAATTTTATTTATGAAATTGTTTGTTATCTAACTAATTTTGTTTCAATAACATTAAACTAGTATTTGATTTTTTGTCCACAAATTGGACCGCTTCTTTTGATTGAACAATGCTGATGAGGGATAAGAAGCAACGAGCACTGATCACAAAAAGGATTATGCTAGTTTGCTTTGTCATTTTTATGTATTATATTACACATTGATTAAGAATATGTAGTTAAAAGTATGAAGTTGCTTTTGAGATGTTGCTATATATATTGTTGTTTGACAGTTAGTGTTCTGAGGTTGTTATTTACCTCTTATTCTCGTGTGGCTCACAATATTATTTAACTCGTTCTTTAAACTTTTTTTTCCAAGTTTTTTTGTTTCTAAATTTAGAAATCTACATGTGGATGAGCATAAACCTTTACTAAAAACATGGTAATTAATTCTTAAACGAATCATGTCCAAAAGAATAAAGGCAACTAATTAGTGAATGGATGGTGTTATGTCTGGTACCAAACGATATGACCTTCGTGCTATTATTTGTAAAAATGTTACTCTTTATGTTATATATTTAGAAATATATTACTCTTTTCATTCTACTTCAAAATTAAATACATAATTTTTGTTATTAATGCTAAGTGGATTACTACTACATTTATAGATGATGTTAGGATATATGTATGAAAAATAGATTTTTATGTTAGAATTGTCATTTTAAAAATTGTACCTCTAGTTTTTAAATAAAGAAAATAGCAAATTGTATCATAAGCAGTCTTGATAAGATTTTCTGGATTTTCAATAAGAAGTTATATGTTAAGAACTTTATATCACTTTATAGTCTGGACCATTGAGATTTTAAAGAAAAGAAAACTAAGCTTGTAAAATTTTAGTTCTTAATCTCAACTCTCAAGATTTATGAAAAATTAAGCATATATACTATATTAATATTCTTTGGGAAAAGAAAGAGAGAAAGAGAAAGGGAGAGAGTGAGAGTGAGAGAGTACTCTTTCCGTTCTATAATATAAAAGTAGTTTTGATTTTTTTTAAGTATACTAAAATCATGGGCAAATTCGTTAATATGTCACTCCTACCATTTTTTGAATATCACAAAGTTAGGGTCACTATTCACCCTAATATGTGTACTATAAAGGTCTTTATCCGTTGCACGCCATGCTCTGCTTGAAGAAACTTAACAAGGGCTTGACGGGGGCTGGTCGAAAAAATGGCTGCTGTGAGAACTTCAGGTAATTGTAATATGTGACAACCCGGATTTTTTCGAGAATAATAATTTTAATAAGAATTTAATAAATAAAATTCTTATTATGAGACGTATCGGGTTTGAATGTAAAAATATATATGTGTTATATATATTTATGTGAATTATGTGGTGAACTAAATATATGTATATATAAGTATGAAATATATACATATATTTGGAACGAAAGAGTTAATAGTTAATTAATGTAATGATCGTGAATCGTGAGCACCCTTGTAATTCGGGTTTACTGATATTATTCAATGGATTAATTTTATTTTTATGAGACGTGTTTAAAGGTTATATTATAACCTGGATTATGTTAATGTATGAATTTGTAAGTGTTGTTGCCTCATAGAAACAAATGAATTGATTTCGCGAAAAAATTGCTAAATCATTATTCATAGGGTACTATTCACGCGGGACACTATTCACGTGGCACTATTTATGCCAAAATATTTTACGTCTTTTTCGTTTTTTATTAATTTCGTTAAAGTGTGCACGCGAAGAAATAATTTTTTTCCAAGTGTTGAAATTTTTATTTGAGCCCAATCGTGATTTAATTAGTACCCCAAATGTTTGATATGGGTGGCCCGAATAAATGGACTAACCCAAGATTTATTATTTTTACCCAACCCAAGACTTTGTGGTATGACCCATTTTCATTATGGTTAGAGAAATAACCATTTTGGTTAATTAAGGAATGGAGTATTCGGATGGCTTGTAGAGAGAGTAAACCAAATTGGGTGTATTTATTTTTTTTGCATGTTATGCAAATGGGGAACCAATTAAACCCATTAGCCAATCAAAAGATGTCAACCATTTAAATTGAGCCAATTAGAGAGGGTGGGGGATGGTAGTGCCCGACAACATGTTGCCATTATCATCAATCCATGTATTGAATTTCTAAGTTTAGTAACATTCTTCTTAGAAGGCTAAACCCATCAACTTGGTCATTACAACTATTTCATCTCTCCTAAGCCTTATCCTCCCAAAGCCATTATTCCACTTAACTCCTTCCATTATTTCCAAGTCTAGTTTAGTTGCTAGAAGCATAGAGAGAGTGAAAAGTTGCAGAAAGAAAGAAAGAAAGAAAGAAAGAAAGAAGAAGAGTTAGGGAAGAAGAAGAGGTAAGAGAGAGAAGAGAAAACTTGAGATAAGTTCTAGAGAGAAAGAGAGAAGAGAAGTGGGTACGAGAGAAGTCAAGGAAGAAGAAAAGGAGAGCTTCAAGCTCTAGCTAAGGCTTCAAAACATTCAAGGAAGAGAATCAAAGAGGTATATCACCCTCTCTAAATTCTTTGTTTCAATATTTAAACTTTCATGGTTTTTCAAGCTTTATGCTTGTTGGGTTTGATTTTAAGGATTATTATTGTTGTTGGTTGTATGTAATCGGTTATGGAAGTCCTTAAGACCTTAAAAACCTTCCTAATAACATTAAAGTAGAACAAAATGGACAAAAAATTTGAACCCATGCGTAAAGGAGAAAAAAATGGACAAAATGAACATTTCTGGACATTTGGAATGTTATGGACTGAATAGAGGACTCTGTAGCTAATTTTCGTGCATGTAAATTTTGTTGGTTGTTATGATGTTGTAGTTCTATGGGTTATGAAGATAACCCAGTTGGAATAGAGTAAAAAGCCGTTAAAACGAATTCGTGGTGAAGATTTTAGTAAACTATTTCTAGAAATAAAAACTGGATAAACAGTGAGTATAGTGTCAAATTCTGGAATAGCTACATTACCTGATAAATTCTAAGTTTATAGGTAATTGTAGTGCACTGAGTTATGAAGCATAGGCTTTGGAATGACCTCATTCCGACCTCGGATGAGGGAGTTATGGTGATTGGAAGGAAATGTGTCGAATCTGTCCAAACTAAGAAATCAGCACGGGAAGAGGACTTTTGGGCCACTATTTCGGCTAGTTAGAATTTCCAAAAAATTATGATACTTTAGAAATTTGTAGAGTGCAATCCCAGCTAGCCATAGCCTCTGGAATGGACTCATTCCGAGTTCGGACAAACGAGTTATGACATTCTAAAGTAAGCGCGTCAAAACTGTCCAATCTGGAAAAAACTAGATTCGGACTAGCCCATTGTATGAATTTTCTGGACTTGTGTGTTCAAAATTTGAAAATGGTTAAAGCATAAAAGTTGTATCCCTGGAAGTTAATTCGTGTGGGTGCAAGAATCGCTCAAAAAGGTTTTAAAACGAATTAGTTATGACTGTTTTAGCGAGAGAGGGTAAAACTGGCCAGATTTTTTTTATAACAATCTGGCCTTGTTTGAAAAAGTGGAAATATGTTTTGATTGAAGAAGGGGCTGGAACCATGGCCTAGATGGTGTTAAAGTTGACTGTATAAGCTTTAATTTGACGTAAGAATGAACGAAAACGGATGAGTAACGAATGAGATACGATAAAAACAAAAATAGTGTTTTGTTAAAGAAAAACTGCGAAGACGAGTTTCATAACTCGGATTGAGATGAAATTTGAGAATATGGTATATGTTGATGCGTAATAGCATATTTTATTGTAAGAAAGAGATTTTTTCAAGATTTTAATAATCTTTGGATGTAAC
Organism: Aralia elata; assembly: GCA_034770075.1. NCBI lineage: Eukaryota > Viridiplantae > Streptophyta > Magnoliopsida > Apiales > Araliaceae > Aralia > Aralia elata. The sequence continues at coordinate 385,001 of JAVJAP010000192.1, read as the reverse complement.
TCCTAATGATGGAGATTGTTAAAATAATAAACAAAGATGTTGTTATAATTACAGATTGTTATTAATGAGAGTTAATATTATGATGAGAAGATTATTTTGTTAATGAAAATATTAGATAATGATGTAGATGACTCAGAATTAGGTACGAAAGAAAGAATTACTGTATGTAATTAATGTAGATGATAAACTAGTACGATGAACATTTATAATAAAAGTGGTAAAGAGTTATACGGATAACTAACTAGTATGCCCACATTATTAATTATGTAGGTCATGCAAAGGATGCAAAATATTAGCATAAGCCGGATAAGCGTATCAGGCAAGTTTTTCAGTACTTGTTGCTATGTGTTATGTGAAATCCTTGTGATACGTTAATGTGCACTATATGTTGCAAAATGTGATGTAAACTGTTAATATCCAGTTGATGATTGATGTTAATTGTTCTATGCGAACTTTATAACATGAGAAATGTGATGTATGTATAAAATGCGAAGTATGTATAGAATGAGAAGTATGAGCATGTTTTAAATATGATGCATGAGAGAGATGAAATATGTACAAAATGTACTGTATGAGAAAAATGAAGCATATATAAATGCACAATATGATAAAGAGATGAAATATATATAAATGCAAAGTATGGGAATGATGAAGCATGCATAGAAACGTGAATTATGGAAACTGTGATGCATGTTAAAATGTGAATTTCGTGTTATGTGATATTGGTACAAATGTATTATTATTTTTGAATATTAGATGATGTATCAGTAAAGGTCTTTGTACCTGGATTAAATGAGGACATGTTGTAATAATATTGTAATTACATTTGTGTAGTAAGATTATGTTTTATGGGTAGTACTATGACGCGCTGGACCCAGGTTTGAAGGCATGACTTGGATTTCGGGGGTGTTACATAATACATGTAATCATTTTCTATCAAAAAGTACAAAATTGCCCATACAATTTAGGTTACAAAAGTACTGTTATTGAACCCGTTAAAATTATTATGGCCTTATAACAATTAGTATGTCCTTGCTCTCTCAAAACAAACTTTTTTTTTCACTACTTAAAAAAAGGTTATTGCAGTGGACATATTCATCACCAATAAACTTGTTTTGCACAAATATGGCCATTTGCGACGGACATTTTCGTCGCACAGTAGTCTAGTCCAATCACAAATAAAATCTATCGCAAGCTGTCACAAAGATGTCATTTGTGATAGACTCCTTTGTGATGGATTGCCCATCTCAAATAAATATAAAATGACGATTAGTATAGTTGTCGCAATTTAATAAATTGATTTAACTAATTTGTGTCGTATTGTCTGTCACTAATGATATTTTTCTTACTAAAAATTTATTTTAAAAATCGATAATATATCTTATATTTGGCATTTTGAACCTGTGTTTTTAATTTATAAAAACTTATGAAGTTATTATGTTAAAGTCTAAATGTAACACATCTATACTTCAATACTAGTATATAACAATCCAAGAAGAGATCACATCTAAATCAATTTGGTTGGTCATTATTTCAAGATTACTATGATCATTAGCCTACATTTTTCAAGTTACTGATACAATAATAATACCTATATAAATACAATGAATATAATATATTTGGTTATCTTGGATAATGTATCATTTCATTAATTGACATAAATACACGCACCCATTATAATTCATCAAAAAAATCAGGCCACATGTTCAGCTTTCCCCATAGAACGTATATACATGCACCCATTGTAATTCATCAAAAAACATCAGACCACCCATCCAACTCTCCCCATCTAATTAATTAACATATATACTGTAACAACCCCTTCCTGAAAAATAAGAAAGGGAGGTCATGCGCAAAGTATAACAGGGCTAACAAAATAAATCAATAGCTCAATGACTCAAAATATAATTCCAATAATAATAATAATCTCCAAAAGTCAACCGGTTCAAACCACAATTTAAAAATATTTATTACAACTCCAATAACTGAATAACTCCATAACACAAATCAAAATACCAAGCCTAAATAAAATATCTAAACCACTTGGATAAAAGGAATTCTCGTCACACTTGCCCTTAATCCCCCTGATTAACTACCGGAAGGAAAAACACAGCATGAGTCAATTGTCCAGTACGGATATATAGTACACAAATAATGAACTGAATTAACTAAATTAATTAATGAACTGAACTGAACGGATCTAACACAACGAAGTAATAGGCTGAATCAATTGGCTGAGTGTTATTTCATACCGAGCTCAGAAATATAGCTTGCCACATAGACAAGTCAAATAATGCCACATAGGCAAATTAAATAATGTCACATAGACAAATCACACATTGGACTGCAGATCCAAATGCATGTAAAATCGGAAGGAGTGTTTGGCACAACATCACCAATCCGCAGACCAGAACTGAAAACTAGGGTCGACCCATACGCCTCTCACAACAAATCACCAAATGGCCAACTCCCATCGGAGCACAAAACAAAGACGTCGTGGACTGATCACACTGCCACGAAAAGTGTCATGTCTCTCGTGCCAAGACGACATGCCTGTGGTACCCCCACAGGTGGTTATAGCTCAAGTATACCCTACGAAATATTCTAACCAAATATGATGTCACAACACATGCGACATAATATCAACAAACATGGGGGTTCTAATATGTATATGTCAAATCAAAACGAATCATCGACACAAGTCTCCAAAATATATTGACATATACATTTCTACAATTATCAAAATAAATACTAGACATGATAATCGAACTCAAAGAGTACAAATACGAGTTCTATGTATCAACGCTAAAATAAAATTATTATATTAATTTCACATTAAACAATTATGTGAATTAATAACGAAATTCAAAACGAGGAACAAACGAATTAATTAAATTTCACAAGAATATTGCTGAAGGAGTACGGAATCCGTACCTGGATTAAGCAATGTAATACTTAAATATATATTCCAAATATAACTCGTTAAATTCCTTCCGTCCGAGCTAATGACACAAATTAACAAAAATAAATTAATAATCATATCTTAAATTACTAATTAAAATTAACAATAATTAACCTATATAATCTTGCTAAACTACTGAGTTCATAAATAAACGTGTGAACTCAACTTCTGCTGCTACAGTACTATATATATACCCCCTCCTTAATCAAATTATACTCTGAAGAACATATATAACAAATAATACAAGTAATATGCATTTAAAACTATTAATCAGTGAACTTCCTACAGAATAAATCTAATAATTTAGAAAAAATAATAACTTACTAAATTGTTATTGCCGAATCTAGAGGTTGATGAATTCCCCTGTTCAGTTCTTATGCCGCCACTGCTTCTCCTTCTTTTCTCTCTTCAGTATGAAATAGATATTAGAGAGAACGAATTGGGTCTGGTAAATGTAAGAGAGAGAAAAGAGAGAGGAAAATGTTTGCTGATATAGAGAGAAAAGAAAGATAAAGAAGGAATAATTTATTAATATTTTATTAATACACTCCACTTTACAGTCTTTTTTAGCCGAAAGGTGAGGGAGAAGATAATTGAGTGGTGGGCTTTAATAATAGACTCCTTTTTCTTTTGTTAGGTATTACAATACCTCCCCCTTAAAAGGATTTCGTCCCCGGAATCAAAAGAAAGGAACAAACCTAGTTATTGAAAAGACGTGGATACTTCGCTCGAATCGATTCCTCCATTTCCCAAGTAGCTTTCCGCTCCGAATGGTTTTTCCACAAAACCTTAACAAACGGAATTGTCTTCCTTCTCCTAATCCTCTTTTGACGATCCAAAATCGCCTCGGCTTGCTCCTTATACGTAAGATCCTCTCGAATCTTATCGAACGGATATTACACCACATGCAACGGATGATAATGGTAACTCCTCAACACCGACACATGGAACACATTATGCACATGAGCTAGCTGTGGAGGCAAAGCTAACTGGTATGCAACCTCACCAACTTTCTCTAAAATCTCAAATGGGCCAATATAACGCGGGCTGAGTTTTCCTTTCAACCCAAATCGTCGAATACCCTTCCAAGGAGAAACTTTTAAAAATACATGCTTACCAGGTTCAAACTCTAAGGCCCTCCTATGTTTATCAGCATAACTCTTCTGCTGTGATCGAGCCGACTGCAATTTCTCCTTAGCCACCGCTACCTTCTCTGTAGTGATTTGAACTAACTCAGGCCCTTCTATGGCCTTCTCACCAACCTCATCCCAACAAGTTGGTGCCCGACACTTCCTACCATACAACGCCTCAAATGGAGCCATCCCAATACTTGAATGCCAGCTGTTGTTATAAGCAAACTCAACTAGACTCAAGTAATAATCCCAATTTCCAGACTACTCAAGTGCACAAGACCTCAACATGTCCTCCAACGTTTGAGTAGTCCGTTCGGATTGCCCATCGGTTTGTGGATGGAAAGAAGTACTAAAGTTGAGCCGAGTGCCCCAAGCTCGTTGAATTTCCAGAACCGTGAAGTGAACCGCGGGTCCCGATCCGAAACAATATATATCGGAGTAGCATGAAGTCTAATAATCTCCTGCTGAAAGATTTGTGCCAATCTATCCACTGAGTAACCCTCATGGATAGCCAAGAAGTGTGCCGATTTTGTCAACCTGTCCACCACAACCCAAATGGCATCATTCTTCCTGAAAGTCTTCGGCAAACCAGTCACAAAGTCCATCGTGATATTCTCCCACTTCCAAACTGGTTTGTCTAATTGTTGCAGCAACCCACTAGCTCGTTGATGTTCTATCTTCACTTATTGACAAGTGAGGCACTTACCCACATATTCAGCCACGTCTCGCTTCATCCTATTCCACCAAAAATTCTCCTTCAAATCCTTGTACATCTTTATGGAACCTGGATGAATAGAAAATGGCGAACTATGAGCCTTAGCCAACACAGCTTCCCGAATGGTTAAATCCGATGGTACACACAACCGCTTACCCAACCAAATCACACCGCGGTCATCAATACGAAACTCGGGCTATTTGCTCTCCTCTAGATTCTACACCATACCCCACAACTCCCCATCTTCTTTCTGAGCTTCTTTAACCCGTGAGATAAGAGATGGCTCCACTCTCATACCTGCCAAAAGCCCATCTGATCCTTGCACATAAAACTCCAACTCTTGCCGCTCCATATCCGAAATAAGTTGAGGTTGTGTAATAAGGGTTGCTACACTCCCTGAATTTTTTCGGCTAAGAGCATCTGCAACCACATTTGCCTTCCCCGGGTGATACTGTATTCTCGCATCATAATCTTTTAGAAGCTCCAACCAACGTCTCTGCCTCATGTTAAGCTCCTTTTGAGTGAAAATATATTTAAGACTTTTATGATCGGTGAAGATATCATAAGTCTCTCCATACAAATAGTGCCTCCAAATTTTTAAGGCAAAAATTACTGCTGCCAACTCTAAATCATGAGTGGGGTAATTCACCTCATAAGGTTTAAGCTGCCTAGAAGCATAAGCAATCACTTTACCGTGTTGCATCAAAACACACCCCAAACCTTTCTTAGAAGCATCACCATAAATCTGATAACATCCTGTCCCCGACGACAGTGTGAGTATTGGAGCTGTCACAAGTCGCTTCTTCAACTCCTCAAAACTCTTCTCACGTTCCTCATTCCACATAAACTTCGTGCCTTTTCTCAACAACTGAGTCAATGGTAAGGCAAGTAAAGAGAACCCTTCCACAAATCGCCTATAGTACCCTGCCAAACCCAAGAAACTCCTAACTTCTGTCACTGTAGTAGGTCTTGGCCAATTAGTGATAGCCTCAACCTTCGCAGGATCCACCTTAATGCCTTCAGCAGACATAACATGGCCCAAAAATGGAACCTGTTCCAACCAAAATTCGCATTTAGAGAATTTAGCATACAACTTCTCTTTTTGTAAAATCCCCAAAACTGTACGAAGATGTTCCTTATGCTCCTCCCTAGACTTTGAGTAAACCAAAATATCATCAATAAAGACAATAAAATATTGGTCCAAGTAATCTCTGAACACCCGATTCATCAAATTCATAAACACTGCCGAAGTGTTAGTCAACCCAAATGACATCACCAGAAACTTGTAATGCCCATAGCGAGTACGGAAAGCTGTCTTAGAGATATCCTCATCCCTTACCCTCAACTGATGATAACCTGACCTCAAGTCTATCTTCGAAAAATACTTCGCCCCCTAAAGTTGGTCAAATAAATCATCAATTCTCGGCAATGGATATCGATTCCTGATGGTAATCTTGTTCAACTCCTTGTAGTCTATGCACAACCTCATAGATCCATCTTTCTTCTTTACAAATAAAACCGGAGCACCCCACGGTGAAACACTAGGCCGAATAACACCACGATCTAGCAGCTCCTGCAATTGCTCCTTCAATTCTTGCAATTCTAACGGTGTCATCCTATACGGTACCTTAAAGATTGGCTCCACACCAGGAACAAGCTCGATGGTAAACTCAACTTCTCGCTGTGGTGGCAACCCTGACAATTCCTCAGGAAATACATCAGAAAAATCACGAACAACTGGGACATCCTCAATACGAGACTCACTCATAGAGGTATCAATCACAAACGCCAAATACCCCTCACAACCCTTTGCCATCAACTTCCTAGCCTTCAAAGTTGAGATCAACTTCACCACTCTACTTGGTTGTGAACCCTGAAACACAAACTCCGAAGACTTCACATTTCCAAATATAACTTTCTTCGCATGGCAATCGATAGTGGCCTGGTGCTTATCCAACCAGTCCATCCCAAGAATAACATCGAAATCGTGCATACTTATCGAAAAAAGATTAGCCCTACGAATCTTATCTCCAAAACTGATCGGGCATTCTCGATATAAATCAGAAATAACTACAGAAGTCCCCATCGGGGTAGCAATAGACATAACAAAATCTAAAGACTGAGGTGACACACCAAGGTGCCGAACAAAAGACTGAGCCACAAATGAATGAGTAGAACCAGTATCAAATAAAACAGAAGCCTCACAATTGCCAACTAAAAGAGTACCAGAAATAATACCCGGCGCACCTGCTGCCTGGTTATATGTCATGACAAACACTCGACCACCCTGACATTGACCTCCATTGTCACCATTATTACTGCCTCCACCATTACCACGTGGCCCAGTATAATCTCTAGCAATATGACCCATTTGTCCACACAAGAAGCATGCATCAGAAACTCATCGGCACTGCCTCCCCGGATGATTACCCCCACAAGTAGCACAAAGAACTATCGGAATAAGATTAGGGTTACCCTCATTAGCTGGTCCTGGGTAACGACCTTGATTCTGCCCTATTGACAATTCTGCCACTGCTGGCGATTCTGACCCTGCTGAGGTAGCTGAAGTTGACGATTCTGCCCCTGCTGAGGTAATTGCTGATAACCCCTGTTCTGATTTTGACCTCGCCATTGCCCCTGCTGACCACCACGGTTCCTGTTCCACTGACCACTCTGATTCCTCCCATGTTGACCCGAAGCTTGACCCTACTGATCATCTCTGTCCCTCTTCCGACTTCCTTCCGGTTTAGAAGACCGAAAGTCTTGTCGCTCCATCTCAATATTTTTGGCCGCATTAGCCACCGTCGACACATCCGCAAACTTGTTGTTAATGAGATGCTGACGATACTTATAATGAATTCTCCACTTAAACTTTTCTGCCTGTTCTGCTGCAGTCCCTGGTGAGGTTCTCGCAAAGCCTGCTAACCTGATAAACCTCGTCATAAAATCCATAATAGATTCATCATCTTTCTGCTGAATAGATAGATACTCTCTACCATAGGCCTCTTTATCAGCAGCTGGGAAATACTATTGATAAAAGACCTCACAAAACTCTGCCCACCTAAGTGTCTCAGCATAACCATCACCCTTTGTTGATTTAATCGTCTTCCACCACCTCTAAGCATCCCTTTTTAGCTTATAAGCTGCAAGCAACACTTTATGATTATCCGAGCACCCCAACACATCAAAAATCTTTTCCAGATGAGCCATCCAATTCTCTGCATCAATTGGAGTCGGAGCTGAACTAAATGAACGTGGCTTCTGCTTCTGAAACCTTTCTAACCATACATACATTGGAACCACAAGCTCATCAAGACCGAATGCATTCCCTTCATCTCCGTTTACGTGTGAACCATTAACTCCCGGGTTCCCCTGCTCAGGATTTTCTGGCGGCTGTTGCATTGCCTGAAAAACCTTTGCCACTAATTGCGGTAAGGCCTGATTAACTGCCTCACTCACCAAAGCAGCTAATTGAGCATTGATCTGATTATTCAGTTGTTCATTAGCTTGCGCACTGGGTTGGCCCTCACTACTTCCTCCATTGTTACCTCGCCTCCCAGTAATTCTAGCGGACCTACGAGCCATCTAAGAAAGAAATCAATGAATAGAAGTAAACAATTTAGAGACAAATTTAAATATAGCTGATATGAAAATTGAATAGAAAATCAAATGAAACAAAACCTAACCCAGAATTCTACCCATAACTCACAGGTTAAACCTAAACAGGTTTTCTACAAGAAAGAACCTAAGCTCTGATACCAACTCTGTAACACCCCCTTCCCGAAAAATAGGAAAGGGAGGTCACGTGCAAAGCACAACAGGGCTAACAAAATAAATCAATAGCTCAATGACTCAAAATATAATTTCAATAATAATAATAATCTCCAAAAGTCAACCGGTTCAAACCACAATTTAAAAATATTTATTACAACTCCAATAACTGAATAACTCCATAACCCAAATCAAAATACCAAGCCTAAACAAAATATCTAAACCACTTGGATAAAAGGAATTCTCGTCACACTTGCCCTTAATCCCCTTGATTACCTGCCGGAAGGAAAAACACAACATGAGCCAATTGCCCAGTACGGATATATAGTACAAAATAATGAACTGAATTAACTAAATTAATTAATGAACTGAACGGATCTAACACAACGAAGTAATAGCCTGAATCAATTGGCTGAGTGTTATTTCATACCAGCTCAGAAATATAGCTTGCCACATAGACAAGTCAAATAATGCCACATAGGCAAATTAAATAATGTCACATAGATAAATCACACATTGGACTGCAGATCCAAATGCATGCAAAATCGGAAGGTGTGTTTGGCACAACATCACCAATCCGCATAACAGAACAGAAAACTAGGGTCGACCCATACGCCTCTCACAACAAATTACCAAATGGCCAACTCCCATCGGAGCACAAAACAGAGACGCCGTGGACTGATCACACTGCCACGGAAAGTGTCATGTCTCTCGTGCCAAGACGACATGCCTGTGGTACCCTTACAGGTGGTTATAGCTCAAGTATACCTTACGATATATTCTAACCAAATATGATGTCACAACACATGCGCCATAATATCAACAAACATGGGGGTTCTAATATGTATATGTCAAATCAAAACGAATCATCGACACAAGTCTCCAAAATATATTGACATATACATTTCTACAATTATCAAAATAAATACTAGACAATTATGTGAATTAATAACGAAATTCAGAACGAGGAACAAAACGAATTAATTAAATTTCACAAGAGTATTGTTGAAGGAGTACAGAATCCGTACCTGGATTAAGTAATGTAATACTCAAATATATATTCCAAATATAACTTGTTAAATTCTTTCCGTCCGAGCTAATGACACAAATTTAAAAAAATAAATTAATAATCATATCTTAAATTACTAATTAAAATTAACAATAATTAACCTATATAATCTTGCTAAACTACTGAGTTCATAAATAAACGTGTGAACTCAACTTCTGCTGCTACATTACTATATATATACCCCCTCCTTAATCAAATTATACTCTGAAGAACATATATAACAAATAATACAAGTAATATGCATTTAAAACTATTAATCAGTGAACTTCCTACAGAATAAATCTAATAATTTAGAAAAAATAATAACTTACTAAATTGTTATTGCCGAATCTAGAGGTTGATGAATTCCCCTGTTCAGTTCTTATGCCGCCACTGCTTCTCCTTATTTTCTCTCTTCAGTATGCAATAGATATTAGAGAGAACGAATTGGGTCTGGTAAATGTAAGAGAGAGAAAAGAGAGAGGAAAATGTTTGCTGATATAGAGAGAAAAGAAAGATAAAGAAGGAATAATTTATTAATATTTTATTAATACACTCCACTTTACGGTCTTCTTTAGCCGAAAGGTGAGGGAGAATATAATTGAGTGGTGGGCTTTAATAATAGACTCCTTTTTCTTTTGTCAGGCATTACATATACATGCATGAAACCATTATCATTCACCAAAAAACATTCTCATTAATTAATTTAACTTTTTTCGATCATCACTTATATAATCTAAAAGAATGTATGCCACATTGGTCCATCAATAACACTAGATGGCTAAATTATTACACTTTCATCTTCTATGACTTAGGTGTGCAAATTATTCATTCCTTGATTTAAATTCGAGTTATCAACGTTTGATGAAGCAAGGCAAAGAGCTGGAGAAATCACACAATTCATTGGTATTAAAAAATTATAATTTTCTTTTGGTGTTGAACAGTAAAGAAACAACAGATTAACATCTTCTTTTCTCTTTTTTTTTACGTAGGGAGACTTACGACTGTTTGTGCAATACAAACAGTTGGTCGAGAGATACAAAAACTAGACTTTGTGTTAACCGATGACAGGTAGCTACTAAATACATCTTTTTTATCATTACATTTAGCATAATGCTAAACCATATATTCAATTACACACAGTGACAACAACATAACAATAACAATGTGGGAAGACAAGGCATTAGAGTTTCAACGTGAAGTTCAAAATCAGCATGATAACATCACTAATTAAAAAATTGGAATTTATATTTATTAGTATTTTTCTGTTACAATGAATCAGGCTCTTATTAAAATTATACTTTATCACAAAATACCGTTTTCAAAATTAGCCCGTAATTCGCATGAGTTACAAGCTTGTATATATAACAAAGCAATTAAAGATCTTATTCAAATTAATTTAGTTGGTCATTTTAAAAGTAATTTCGTCATCACCTTATAATTTTTAAATACAAATTATATAATAATAATAATACAATGAATATAATTATAATTTTATATCTATATATACATGCATGCATGAATCTCATAATATAACGAAAGAAAAGTCATATAAAGCATTAATCTCAACTTGCTTATTTATTTCTTTTTAATGTATTATACAATTATAAATATGATGTTGATACAAATTATCTTCAACATTATATATGTATTATGTCAATAAAAAATTATCAAAATTTTGTGAAAAAAGTTATATAAATTAGTCCGTATCTCGCACATGCTATCAAACTTGTTTAATATTAAACTAAATTTTATATTACACGGTTAATATAAATTTTATCAACTTTACATAATATTATTGAACTAATGTTTAGCAAATAGTAATACAAATTTTTAGCATGTATAAAATCAAGCATTAAAACTTGAGAAGGCAGTGATGTGCATGCACCCAATGAACCTTACAAATTTAAGAAAAAAAAATATAAATATCTCTCCTTTTCTAATCGAACAAAAAAGAAAAAATAAATTATAAAATTTCATAGTGATTAAGAAATTGACAACTTCACCCCAATTAGATCCCTAAAAATTATAGCCATTTGCTGTGAACATTGGGTTGGAAGACGACAGTGCAAATCAGATCTCCATTCACACACATGATTTCTTCTTCTATAAAGATAAGTAGCGGAAGAACTAAACCTGTTGAATTTAGAAGTCAGTTCACTGAGCTAATGCTGGTTTGGATTCAGGCGATTCTCTTGCTGCTGCTGGTTTGGATTCAGGCGATTCTCTTGCTACTGCAGGTTTTGATTCAAGTGATTCTCTTGGTACTGCTAGTTTTGATTCAAGCAATTCTCTTGGTGTTACTGGTTTTGATTGAGGTGCTTCTCCGATTTTGATTCAGATGATTCTCTTGGTGTCGTTAGTTTTAATTGAGGCGTTTCTCTTAGTTCTATCGGTTTTGATTGTGCCGCTTCTTTTGATTGAACATGGCCGATGAGGGAAAAGAAGCATAGAGCACTAATCACAAAAAGGATTAATTATGCTAGTTTGGTATGGTTTTGTCATTTTGTATGTATTATTACACTTTGATTATGAATATGTAATTAAAAGGATGAAGATGCTTTTGAGATGTTGCTATATATATTGTTGTTTGACAGTTAGTGTTGTGTTATGTGTGGCTCACAATATTATTTAATTTGCTCTTTAAACTTTTTTTTTTTGTCAAATTCTTTTGTTCCTAAATTTAAAAATCAACATGAGGATGAGCACAAAACCTTTACTAGAAACATGGTAATTAATTCTTAAACGAATCATGTCCAAAAGAATAAAGGAAACTAATTAGTGAATGATGGTGTTCTGTCTGATACCAAACGATGTGACCTTCTTGCTATTATTTGTAAAACTGTTACTCTTTATGTAATATAATTAGAAATATATTACTCTTTTCATTCTACTTCAAAATTAAATACATAATTTTTATTATTAATACTAGGTGGATTACTACTACATTTATAGTTAATGTTAGGATATATGTATGAAAAAAAATAAATTTTTTGGTTAAATTGTCGTTTTTAAAAATGTATTTCTAGTTTTTAAATAAAGAAAATAGAAAATTGTATCATAAGCAGTCTTGACAAGTTCTTCGGAATTTTTGATAAAAAATTATATGTTAAGAACTTTGTATCATTTTATTGTCAGAACAATTTGAGATCTCGAAGAGAAACAAAATTAAGCTTGGAAAATTTTAGTTCTTAATTTCAACTTGAGGATTTATATTAAATTAAGCATATATACTATGTTGTTTCCCATAAGAACAAAAGAGATCTATAAGGGGGTTTAATAGATCATTTTAAAACTTTTTGACTTGATTAAGAATGTATTATCAGATAATTAATTAACTCAATTTAGTTAAGCACAACGGAATATTAATTTGAAATCCCTTTAAAGATATATTGAAATCACTGTTTTGAATTTAGTTCTTATGGATTTCAGTCACAAACTGTAACGATCGCGAATCGTATGTATCCTTGCAATTTGATTTTATTAATATTATGGAATATATTAAATTTTTTATTGTTATATGATGTGTTTAAAGGTTATTATATAACCTAGATTTTGTGAATGCATGGATTTTATGGGTAGTAAGTTTTGCGTAAGCGAATAAATTGATTTCGAGTTATGTCGCAAATCACTATTCACGAGTTACTATTCACGTGGCATTATTCATGCCAAAATATTTTTACGTCTTTTTTGATTTCTATTAATTTCGTTAAAGCGTGTATGCGAAGTGGTAATTTTTCCAAGTGTTGAATCTTTATTTTGGGCCAATGATGAGTTTACTTAGTAACCCAAATGTTTATTATGGGTGACCCAAATGTATGGCCTAACCCAAGAATTATTATTTTTACCCAACCCATGACCCATGTGGAATTTATTGAAGGAAGAATATTACCAATTTGGTGATAAAAGGAGGAAGTATTCGGGTATATAGAGAGAAGAAGAAACAAAATAGGTGTATTAATTGTGGCATGTTACTTCAATGGGAAACCACCAAACACAAGTGGACCAATGAGGAGTGAGTCAGTGAGAGATTATTCGACAGGAGGGGTTACCTCCACTTAAACATCGCGAACCTACTCAGCCATGTGTTCGGCGGCAACACTCGTCCCAGTAACCTTCGGAAGACGGACCAGGTCTAACGTATGCTTAGGAACCTGCCGATACACCAAGTCAAACGGAGACTTGCCAGTAACGGAATGAACTACATTATTAAATGCAAACTCAGCTTGTGTCAACACCACGTCCCACTTTTTAGGCTTATCACCACAAATACTCCGAATCAAGTTTCCTAGCATCCGGTTCAGATTCTCAGTTTGCCCATTAGTCTGTGGATGCACAATGCTACTAAACTTAATAATAGTGTTCAATCCGTCGCCACAATGTGATCCAAAAATGACTAAGAAACTTCGAATCCCTATTAGAGGTGATAGAATGAGGAACCCTATGTAGCCGAACCACTTCTCGAAAGAATAACTACGCAACATGAGATGTATCCAACGTCTTCTGACAAGGAATAAAATGGTCCATTTTAGAAAACCTGTCGACCACCACAAAGACTAAATCCACTCCTCGCTGAGTTCGAGGAAGTCCCAAAATAAAATCCATCGCTAAATCTTCCTAAATAGCATTCGGTATAGGTAAAGGCATGTAGAGACCTGTATTTTGAAGTGACCCTTAGCGGTCTGACACACATAACACTTACGAACAAGATTTTCCACATCACGTTTCAACTGAGGCCAATAATATCGTTCGCCTACTCCACTTATGGTCTTGTCTCGACCCAAATGACCACTCAAACCTCCTCCATATAATTAACGAATAAGTTTCTCTCTCAAAGAGCTCCGAGGAATACATAACTGATTCCCACGAAATAAGTAGCCATCAACCAAATGGAATTCTCCCTCGGTTTGCCTACGAACACAGATGTCCCATACTACGCCGAAATCTTCATCACCCGAATACAGATCCTTCAGAAATTCAAATCCAATAATTTCTTGACGCATGATGACCAACAAACTAGCACGTCGACTCAATGCGTCTGCCACCTAATTTAAAACACCAGATTTGTGTTTCAAAACAAAAGGAAATTTCTATAGATAAGTTGCCCACCGAGCATGCATATTACTTAAACTTTTCTGGCTGTTCAGATACTTTAACGCTTGATGATCGGTGTACAGAATAAATTCTCACTGAATCAAATAGTGCTCCCAATGTTTCAAAGCACGAATAATCTCATAAAATTCTTGATCATATGTACTCCATTTTCGTCGCGCATCACTAAGTTTTTCGCTGAAAAATGCCACCGACTTATTTTTTGTGATAGAACTGCTCCAATTCCGATCCCACTAGCATCACACTCCACTTCGAATAACTTCTCAAACTGGGTAAAGCGAGGACAAGAGTAGTGAACAATTTTTCTTTGATGACTGCAAAAGCTATTTCGGCTTCCCCTCCCCATAGAGATTTTTCTTTCTTTAAACACTCTATAATGGATGCCACAATACTACTGAAATCTCTAATGAATTGACGATAAAAGGTTGCAAATCCATGGAAACTCCTTATCTCCCCTACTATCTTAGGAGTAAGCCATTCACGTATGACTTTTACTTTGTCTTCGTCTACCAAAATTCCCCCCGAACTGACCACATACCCAAGGAATAATAATTGTTTGATCAGCCAGTTGCACTTTTTAAAATTAATAAATAGCTTATTTTCAGACAACACCTCGAGCACAGTCCGAAGATGCTCCAAATGGACTTCCTTACTTCAACTATAAATTAGTATGTCATCAAAATAAATGACAATATATTTCACAATGAAAGGTCGCAATACCTGATTCATAAGTCGCATAAAGGTACTAGGAGCATTGGATAATCCGAATGGCATAACTAGCCACTCGTAGAGTCCATCCGTTGTCTTAAAAGTTGTCTTCCATTCATCACCAGGTTTAACCCGAATCTGATGGTAGCCATTTCGCAAATCTATTTTTGAGAATAACTTTGAACCTTCCAACATGTCTAGAATATCATCTAGCCTCGGGATTGGAAAGCTGTATCTGACAGTAATCTTGTTAATTGCACAGCTATCTACGCACATCCTCGAACTGCCATCTTTTTTTTAGAACTAGCAATGCTGGAACAGCGCATGGACTCATGCTTTCTCGAATAAATCCCTTCTTCAGTAATTCCTCCACCTTTCCCTGTAAAATTTAATTTTCCTTCAGACTCATCCGATAGTGTGGCAAATTGGGTAAGCTTGTTCCCGAAATTAAATCAATTTGGTGTTGCATATCCCTTAGTGGCGGAAGGTCATTCGGCAGATCATCTAATATCAGCTCACTGAATCCGGTCAAAATAGATTGCACCTCCTCGGGTATCACAATGCTCGGTTCCTTCCTTTCTTCTACCACTAAAGCTCGCACAACCACAACATGTACCTCTTGTGCTTCCTTGATCTCTGACTCCAACTTAGTTATCGAAGTAATCAGAGAGAGTAAGGGTCGCTCTTCGGTCGTAGTCGAATTTGAACCACATTTGGGGTTTTGTGTCGGTACCATTGCAATTTTCTTGCCATCCCAACTGAACACGAAGACGTTGTCGCATCCCCTATAGGTGACATCCACATCAAACTGTCAGGGTCGCCCCAACAACACGTGACTAGCATCCATATCGACTACGTCACAGATCACTTCATCTCTGTAATGCTGACCAATTGAGATAGGCACCCTGCAAACTTTAGTCACATTCACCTTCGGCCCCTTTTGGATCCATCCGATCGCATAAGGCTTCAGATATTTTTCTACTTGCAGCTTTAGATGTTCCACCAGTTTTTTTGACACAAAATTCTTGCAGCTTCCACTGTCAACAATTACGTCACAAACCTTTCCCCAAACGTTGCAGTATGGTTTAAAGATGTTGTTTCTTTGCGATGAATCCTTCAACTTCGTTGAACATATGACTCGTTGAATTACATAGTTTACATGTTCTCTGTGTTCCTCTGCTATTTCTACTTCATCGTCCATGTTTGTTCCTTCCTCAGCATATTAAACATCCTTATCATCTTCTCCAACGCTTACGAAATTTACCAGTTTCCTAGTCGGACACTCATTCGACCGATGGCCCGGTTGTCCGCATCTGCAACACTTGAAACCTCCTGATTTAGTGTACGGGTTCGGTGTTGTGCCTGTCGTTCGTGTTCCAACAGGGTTATTACTAGGACCCGAACTTCTTTGGGCCTGATCTGCATTAGTCTTGGACTGATTCTTCACATCATTTGGTGGTATTCGGTTTCTGTTTGCCATGACATTAGATGTCTCCGCCACCTCTTTCTTATAGGTTATTATGGACTAATAACCTAGTCCCCTCCTCAGTATAATCTGTAACAAACCTGTTACCTTGCACATAATTTTGATAACTTCGAAAAATAAATTGTTCAAAATCTGGGGGTATGAATCTACTCATCATTAGTTGTTTCATTCTCCTCTAGGATTGTATAGGTGCTTTGCCTTATCGTCGCTTATCCATCTATAACTTCTCCCACCATACAGCAGCCCCGCTTCTCAACTTGTACGCTATTAGATTGACTTGTCGATCTGGCATGACTTCGGTTAACTCGAAGAACCTCTCAACCTCAGAAATCCAATCTAAAAACTCTTCGATCTGTAGTTTACCTTGGAACAATGGTATATCCGCGCGTATTCTATAATCAGATTGATTTGGGTTTCGGTTTTATTGGGGATTTCTTTGGTTTCTTGCAAGCTGAGCTCAGAGTCTTCATCACTCAAATCTTTAAACTGAATATGTCTCGCTGCTCCAGGCTGGCGTACTCTTCCAGCGTGGTCAAGGGCAAATCCCTCGGGTCCAACTCTGTTGCCACGGCCAAGGCCGTTAGGATTGGGTTGTTGCATCAACAGTTGCTGTAATAAGGTTTCTACCCTTGCCATTGACTGTCGTTGCTCATCAATCGCTGCCCATAATTTTGCATCCCTGCGACCAGCGTCGTCAAGGTTAACTCTTCCATCTTCGTTGTTGGCCATCTAGGAGCTGTCGTTTGCACTCAAAAATTAAATCCTTACTTTTACTCTACTAACACAGAAATCAGTATAATGACAAGTAAGGGTCGATCCCACAGAGAGTGAATTGTTTTATATTTATCTTAATGTTTCCTAATACAACTGAATATAAATTGGGGGGGGGGGTTTGAATTGAATTAAACTAAAGTAACATAAAATAACTAATAAGAATAACCAATGAATTAAAGCTTCAGTTTTTCAGTTCAGTATCCACTTTTCACAATAACAAACTAATCAAGTATAACAATATTTATCCTTCAATGGAACTAATAACCCTAGATAACTGCAATCGCTAATTATCCAAAATTCTCCATAAGTTTTAAATCTAGTGTGATAATCGCCCCCACTAGACCCTAACTATCATACAACATATAACTATAAGTCTAGATTTAATATAATAGCAGCATTAAGAACTAGGGAATTAGATTATTCCAAGCAACAATCACACAATCATGGATTATTTAACTTGTCTTCTGATAATTATAATAATACGCAAAAGCTTGTCCACAATCAGGTATTAATAACTGCTACTTATGATCAGATACAATATCGTTTGCTTAATACTATATCTTAATCTAGCAGATATTATCAGTTAACTAATTTAATCCTGCAAAAATCAAATCAATTAAACCAATAACATTCAACAGTTCAATCAGATTATCAAGAATGAATTTCATATGAGAAGAGATAAATAATGAATAGTCAATTAAACTATTAATTGTAAATAAAGTTCAACATCCCTTAGAACTGAAAATAAAGAACTTAGCTTGACATGTCTTCAAATCTTGCCCCCAAAACTAGGGTTTACAATTATGAGCTGGGAGGTCCCTAAAACTTGGCTAATATTATCTATTTATACTCCTAGAACAAAATCCTAAAATCTTAAGAAATAACAATCCCAATTACATTAAAATGCCTCCAAAAATACAACGCAAGGAAAATCTGCTGCCGAAGCCACGCGCCTCACGTGCCCGCGCAAAGCCTGAGTGCCGCAACCCAAGATCACAGCGCCGCGACCCACCTATCGAGCGTCGCGGCCCACAAGTTCTGTCTGTTTTCTCCTTTTCTCCTTTCGCCCCCATTTTGATCCTTTTTTCCTCTTTTTCTCTTTTTAGCTCCAATTTCTCTTGAAATCAATAAACACCTTATTAAACTCATATACACATAAAAACGTAATAAAACTAAATATAAATGAATCAAAATTATCGAATAGTATGTACTTATCACCATAGAATCAAGGCAAGTCCTTGGCTTTGATACCAATTGACGCAGAACGGAAGTACAAGAGTTTACCAACGTAAGCTCTTAGAACACATAAACTAGAATCCACCAGGAAAATAAGTAAATTTTATAAAACTTCAATAATACAATAATAATGATATTAACCCACAAGCCGGGTTTTATAGCTAAACACTTCCTTATCAAAATAGAATTCCTACAATTAAGGAAATTAACTTCTAATAAGTAACAAATAACTATGGTTACAAAGTCCTTATAAATAACAACTTCCTATTACCTATCTTAATAACAGATTTACTAACTAATTAAAATACTCCTACCATAAATGAATTTACTGCCTAATAATAATTATAATAATAACAAAAAAAAATCTAATCTGTCGATCTCCCGAAGCTGTGACGCCAATCTCGAAGAAGTCCGAACGCCCGAAGCCATGACGCCATATCCGAAAAGATCCGATCCCCCGAACCCGAAATCCAATATAAAGACCGATCCCGAACAACGGAACGACCCGAACCCCAAAACTACGTTTGTTTTTTCGGGCCATTCTTTCCCAATTTTCTATCCAGCTCTTCTTCGAACTCCAACACCATTTGTCCTACATCACAAATCATACGAATTTTCATCATATATTAAATCAAGCATTAAAAAATAATGCATCATTTACAATCAACTAACTACAAACACTTAGAAGCAACCCTAATCTATCCTAGTATCATTTGACCCAATTCTTTGGAAGTAATGGCAGTTGAGAAATCGGCGATGCACATGTATCCACCAAATGAACGAGTTAAATTAATTTTTAGTGGTTGTACTGGAACACGACTTTCAAATTGATTCTCCGACCAAAAAAATTTACAAACAAGTGTTTGTATTTCAATTATTTTTCAAAGAAATATCTATATCAAAAAATAATTTCATTCCGTCAAAAAAAGCTAACCGACGTGACAGAAAAATCATACGTGAATTTTGAGCCTAAGTGGCTATAACTAATTAATAAATTGGAATTTATATTTATTAATGGATTCAAGTATTTTTCTATTATAATGAATAAGGCTCTTATTAAAATTATACTTTATCACAAAATAATATTTTCAAAACTAGCCCGTACCTCGCACGAGTTACAAGCTTGTATATATAACAAAACAATTGAAGATTTTATCCAAATTAATTTGGTTGGTCATTTAAAGGTAATTTAGTCATCACCTTATAATTTTTAAATGCAAATTATATAATAATAATAATAATAATACAATGAATATAATTATAATTCTATATCTATATATACATGCATGAATCTCACAATATAATAAAAGAAAAGTCATATAAAGCATTAATCTCAACTTGCTTATTTATTTCTTTTTAATGTATTGTACAATTGTAAATATGATGTTGATACAAATTATCTTTAACATTATATATGTATTATGTCAATATAAAATTATCAACATTTTGTAAAAGAAAAAGTTATATAAACTAGTCCGTACCTCGCACGAACTGTCAAATTTGTTTAATATTAAACTAAATTTTATATTACACGGCTAATAGAAATTTTATCAACTTTACATAATATTATCGAACTAATGTTTAGCAAATAGTAATACAAATTTTCATCATGTATAAAATCAAGCATTAAAACTTGAGAAGGCAGTGATGTGCATGCACCCAATGAACCTTACAAATTTAAGAAAAAAAATATAAATATCTCTCCTTTTCTAATCGAACAAAAAAGAAAAAATAAATTATAAAATTTCATAGTGATTAAGAAATTGAAAACTTCACCCCAATTAGATCCCTAAAAATTATAGCCATTTGCTGTGAACATTGGATTGGAAGACGACAGTGCAAATCAAATCTCCATTCACACACATGATTTCTTATTCTATAAAGATAAGTAGCAGAAGAACTAAACTTTTTGAATTTAGAAGTCAGTTCACTGAGCTAATGTTGGTTTGGGTTCAGGCGATTCTCTTACCACTGCTGGTTTGGATTCAGACGATTCTCTTGCTACTGCTGGTTTTGATTCAAGTGATTCTTTTGGTGCTGCTAGTTTTGATTCAGGCGATTCTCTTGGTGTTGCTAATTTTTATTGAGGCGTTTCTTTTAGTGCTGCTGATTTTGATTGAGGCGTTTCTCTTGGTGTCGTTCGTTTTAATTGAGGCGTTTCTCTTGGTTGTGCTAGTTTTGATTGGACCGCTTCTTTTGATTGAACATGGCCGATGAGGGATAATAAGCAAAGAGCACTAATCACAAAAAGGATTAATTATGCTAGTTTGGCATGGTTTTGTCATTCTGTATGTATTATTACACTTTGATTATGAATATGTAATTAAAAGGATGAAGGTGCTTTTGAGATGTTGCTATATATATTGTTGTTTGACAGTTAGTGTTGTGTTATGTGTGGCTCACAATATTATTTAATTCGCTCTTTAAACTTTTTTTTTTTGTGAAATTCTTTTGTTCCTAAATTTAAAAATCAACATGCGGATGAGCATAAAACCTTTAGTAGAAACATGGTAATTAATTCTTAAACGAATCATGTCTAAAAGAATGAAGGAAACTAATTAATGAATGATGGTGTTATGTCTGATACCAAACGATGTGACCTTCTTGCTATTATTTGTAAAACTGTTACTCTTTATGTAATATAATTAGAAATATATTACTCTTTTCATTCTACTTCAAAATTAAATACATAATTTTTTTTATTAATACTCGGTGGATTACTACCATTTATAGCTAATATTAGGATATATGTGTGAAAAAAATAGATTTTTAAGTTAAATTGTCATTTTTAAAATATATCTCTAGTTTTTAAATAAAAAAAATAGAAAATTGTATCATAAGCAGTCTTGACAAGTTCTTCGGGATTTTTGATAAGAAATTATATGTTAAGACCTCTGTATCATTTTATAGTATGAACAATTGGAGATTTCGAAGGGGAAAAAAATTAAGCTTGGAAAATTTTAGTTCTTAATTTCAACTTGAGGATTTATGAAAAATTGAGCATATATACTATGTTGTTTCTCAGAGGCACACAAAAGAGATCTGGAAGGGGGGTTGAATAGATTATTTTAAAACTTTTTGACTTGATTAAGGATGTATTATCAGATAATTAATTAACTCAATTTAGTTAAGCACAACGGAATATTAGTTCAGGTATAACAGATTATATGCAGAATGTAAAAACAAAAAACAAATGATACAAGATATTTAAGTGGTTCAGAGTACAAATAATTCTAATCCACTCTTCTACTCTACGAGTAGGAAATTCACTAAGGATGTTGGGTGATGAAGACCAGATCATTACGATCTATTACAATGAATCACAAAGATTCCTGCGAGTCACTAAGTCTCGACAGATGACACTAAGTCAGGGAACACTTAGTCCTAATCACTAAGATCTCTTCAAGTCACTTAGACTTGGAATTATGTCACTAAGACAATCGAATCACAGTTGTTGAGATTGTTGTTTGAAGTGCTACTAAGCGGCGTTGAGCTCCGCTTCTTAAATAATTAGTAGCAGAACAAGTAGTTCTTCTATCATAAAATAAGTCTCTTTTTGTTTTGGCAGAGTTTCAGCTTCGTACTTTGTGATTCGTATTTGGATTTGAATCCTCGTACACTTTTATAAACTTCTGAAAATAATCCCGTTGGAGAGTTCCCGTTGGTACATTTAATGCTCTGCTCCAAGATGTTCTCTAATGTTGACTTTTTAGGAGAACTGTGTTAGCTTACTTTACGGCTTTGATCTGTCACATCAGTCTGCAACTTCACCAACCACATGGGTACTGTCGCTTTCACTAAACTAGCTGTTAGACACAAACATGCTCTGATATTTGATTTCAACCAAGGATGTTTGGCAAGCACATTGTGTCCTCCGATTTGTAACGCTCATTATTATCAGCCATCTGTCAGTCCTGACTTGCTCTACGAGTTTAGCTGATCGTAGAGTTTGATAAGGAACGTAGAGTCTAGGCTTTTCTTTCTCAACATTCTGAACTCTACGAATCTGTTCTATGATTGATTGCTCTACGAGTAGAGACACTCTACGATGTGTTCTCTACGTTTTGCTCTACGAACGACTCTCTACGATGAGCATTCTACGATCTTTGAGCAGACTCTGCAAACTTCTCTTTACTCTGCAATCTTAGAGCGTACTATACGATCTCAGCTTTACTTTACGATCTAAGAGAGGCTCTACGAATTGATCTGCAAACTTTGCGAACTTGACTTAACTCTGCGAACGTTTAGTTGACTCTATGATCTTCCATTCCCTACTCTACAAACTAAAAGCTTACTCTGTGATCTACATTTACACTACGAACTGGCAGAGTAACTTTACGATCGTTTAACAATACTGTACAATCGATTTGATTCTATCATCTATACAACATTTCATCTCATAAGATCAACGTAACAAGTTTGATCGTTTTATTCTATATCCTTGTACAATATAAATATTTTAAGGACTTTACAAAAACTATTGAACACTTATACTTTATCATAATCACATCATCCTATTTAAATATGCAATACCTAACATAATATATTAATATTCTTTGCGAAAAGAGAAAGACAGAGAGAGTACTCCTTCCGTTCTATAATATAAGAGTAGTTTTGATTAATTTTTTTAAGTATACTAAAAGCATGGGCAAATTCGTTAACATGTCACTTCTTCTGTTTTTTGAATATCACAAAGTTAGGGTGACTATTCACCCTAATGTGTACTATAAAGGTCTTTATATATAATGTAATACATAGTAATCATATTTTATTAAAAAGTAAAAAAATTGTCCATAAAATTTAGGTTGCCAAAGTATTGTTCTTGAATCCCTCTAAAATTATTATGGCCTTCTAACAATTAGCTAGCATGTCCTTGCTTTCCCAAAACAAACTTTCTCCCTTTTTTTCACTACTTAAAAAAAGGCTACTGCAATGGACATATTCATCGCCAATATACCCGTTAATTTGCACAAATGAGGTCATTGCGACGGACATTTTCATCGCACATTGTGATCTATTCGAATCACAAATAAATCTGTCGCAAGCTGTCACAAAGATGTCATTTGTGATGGACTCCTTCGTGATGGAATGCCCATCTCAAAAAGTATAAGTGACGGATAGTATAGCTGTCGCAATATCATAAATTGATTTGACTAATTGTGACAAATTGTCTGTCACTAATGATATTTTTCGTATTAAAAAATATTTTAAATTCAATAATATCTCTTATATTTGCCATTTTGAACTTATGCTTTTAATTTATAAAACTTAGGACGTTATTATGCTAAAGTCTAAATGTAACACATTTAATATTAAACCAACTTTTATACTACATACACGACTAATATAAATTTTACCAACTTTACATAATATTATCTAGCTAGTGTTTAATGTATAAAATCAAGCATTAAAATTTGAGAAGGCAGCGATGTGCATGCACCCGATGAACCTTACAAATTTAACCAATCTTTTTGAATGGTTGGATTGATGGATCCGATCGACTAGGCAATCGCAAAACACTACTTTTCCTTTTCCTTGCGTTTGGTCTTAGCTCTTGTATCATATACTTAGCATTAGTTCCATAGATTTTTGTCGCATCAGTTATAACAAAAATTGCATTTTAATTTTTAGAGTATTACATGGATATCTAGTGCCTTACCCAAAGACACATACAAAAGTAAAATAATAGCAATATATTTATCTCTCATCTCTCTAAAATACTTTCTCTCTCGTCTCTTTACTCCTATTTTACCTTTGTATGTCTTTTGATGTGACACAACTGGATGTACACATAGTTATGTTCTAATTTTTAACTCTAGTGCTTTCATCTGTGAGTCAGCATTAGTATGACATTTGTTTTAGTCAATACAATAACTCTTAGTTATTTATTTTATTTCATATTGTACTACATTTAAGGAAAAATAGAAAATTTTCTCTTTTTCTAACAAAACAAAAAAGAAAAAAAATTATAAAATTTCATTCATAGTTATTATGAAATTGGAAATTGACAACTTCAACCCAATCAGATCCTTAAAAATTATAGCCATTTGTTGTGAACATTGAGTTGAAAGACAGTGCTAATCCGATCTTCAGTCCCACACATTTTTTATTTTTTAAAGATAAACAGCAGAATTGTACTTGCTGAATTTAGAAGTCAGTTCACTAAGTTGATGTTGGTTTGGATTCAGGCGATTCTCTTGGTGCTGCTGGTTTTGATTGAGGCGATTCTCTTGGTGCTGCTGGTTTTGATTGAGGCGCTTCTCTTGGTGCTGCTGGTTTTGATTCAGGCGATTCTCTTGGTGCTGCTGGTTTTGATTCAGGCGATTCTCTTAGTGCAGCTGGTTTTGATTGAGGCGCTTCTCTTGGTGCAGCTGGTTTTGATTGAGGCGCTTCTCTTGGTTCTGCTGGTTTTGATTCGACCGCTTCATTTGATTGAACAATGCCGATGATGGATAAGAAGCAAAGAGCACTGATCACAAAAAGAATTATGCTAGTTTGGTATGGCTTTGCCATTTTATTTGTATTATTACACTTTGATAATGTGTATGTAATTAAAAAGTATGAAGTTGCTTTTGAGAGGTTACTATATATATTGTTGTTTGACGGTTAGTGTCGTGAGGTTGTTATTTACCTCTTATTCTCTCGTGGCTCACAATATTATTTGACTCGCTCTTTAAACTATTTTTTTTTTCAAATATTTTTCTTTCTAAATGTAGAAGTCTACATGTGGATGAGCATAAAACCTTAACTAGGAACATGGTAATTGATTTTTAATTGAATCATGTCCAAACGAATAACGGAAACTAATTAGTGAATGGATGGTGTTATATGTGATACCAAACGATGTGACCTTCTTGCTAATATTTGCAAAACTGTTACTCTTTTAAGTTTTAAAATTAGAAATACATCACCCTTTTCATTTAGTCTGAAAATTAAACATATATTTTTTATTATTGGCATTAGATGGATTAATACTCTTACATTTTTTTTATTAATAAATGTATCTCTAATTTTTAAATGAAGAGAATGGCAAATTGTATCATATGACACGTTCTTCTGGATTTTCAAAAAGAAATTATATGTTAGAAATTTTATACCACTTTATAGTCTGGGCTACTGGAGATTTCGAGAGAAAAGAAATATCTATGCTTATAAATTTTTAATTTTTATTTCAACCCTCAAGATTTATGAAAAATTAAGCATATACACTACATTAATACTCCCTGGAAACGTGAGAGAGAGATAGTACTCCTTCTGTTTCATAATATAAGAATGATTTTTATCTTTTTAACTAAACTAAAAACGTAGGCAAACTCATAAAATATAATAGAGAGTGGTTTCCATTTTTTGAATATCACAATATATAATTTAGGGTCAGTTTTCACCCTAATATGTGAATATATGCTCTTATACAATGTGGTACAGGTGAATCATATCCTACTAGAAAGTATAAAATTGTCCATAAAATTTAAGTTGGAAGCATTGTTCTCGAACCCCACTAAAATTGTTGATGGCCTTATAACAATTAGTGTGTCCTTAGTCTCCCAAAACAAACTTTCTGACTAATTTTTCAGTACTATTGCGATGGATATGTCCATCGCAAAATAAACATGTTCCGTCACAAATAAGGTCCTCTGCAACAAAATGTCCGTCACAACGTCAGTCGATAAAGTGCAATCACAAGTAAATATATCATAAAGATGTCATTTGTAATGAACTTCTTCGTGACTGGTTGCTGATCTTAAATAAGTATTTACCAGTGATATATAATTATTGCGATATCATTTTTAAAATTAAAATTGATTTGACTAACTTGCAACAGATTTGTCCGTTACTACTGATATTTTTCTTAATAAAAAATTGTTTTAAAAATCAATAATGTCCCTTATATTTGACATTTTGAATCTATTTTTTTTAATTTATAAAGTTATTGTATAAAAGTCTAAATATAACACATTTAATACTAAATCAAATTTTATACTACGTGGCTAAGATACATTTAATCAAATTTACATAATATTATCAAACAAATGTTTACCAAATCATACGAATTTTCATCATACATAAAATCAAGCATTAAAAAATAATGCATCATTTACAATCAATTAACTACAAACACTTAGAAGCAACCCTAATCTATCCTAATATCATTTGACCCAACTCTTTGGAAGTAATGGCAGTTGAGAAATCAACGATGCACGTGTATCCACCAAATGAACGAGTTAAATTAATTTTTAGTGGTTGTACTAGAACACGACTTTCAAATTGATTCTCCGACCAAAAAAGTTACAAACAAGTGTTTGTATTTCAATTATTTTTCAAAGAAATATCTATATCAAAAAATAATTTCATTCCGTCAAAAAAAGTTAAACGACGTGACAAAAAAGAAAATCATACGTGAATTTTGAGCCTAAGTGGCTATAACTAATTAATAAATTGGAATTTATATTTATTAATGGATTCAAGTATTTTTCTATTATAATGAATCAGGCTCTTATTAAAATTATACTTTATCACAAAATACTATTTTCAAAAACTAGCCCGTATCTCGCACGAGTTACAAGCTTGTATATATAACAAAGCAATTGAAGATCTTATCCAAATTAATTTGGTTGGTCATTTAAAGGTAATTTAGTCATCACCTTATAATTTTTAAATGCAAATTATATAATAATAATAATACAATGAATATAATTATAACTCTATATCTATATATACATGCATGAATCTTACAATATAATAAAAGAAAAGTCATATAAAGCATTAATCTCAACTTGCTTATTTATTTCTTTTTAATGTATTGTACAATTGTAAATATGATGTTGATACAAATTATCTTCAACATTATATATGTATTATGTCAATAAAAAATTATCAACATTTTGCAAAAAAATAAATTATATAAACTAATCCGTACCTCGCACGAGCTATCAAACTTGTTTAATATTAAACTAAATTTTATATTACACGGTTAATATAAATTTTATCAACTTTACATAATATTATCGAACTAATGTTTAGCAAATAGTAATACAAATTTCATCATGTATAAAATCAAGCATTAAAACTTGAGAAGGCAGTAATGTGCATGCACCCAATGAACCTTACAAATTTAAGAAAAAAAATATAAATTTCTCTCCTTTTTTTAATAGAACAAAAAAGAAAAAAAAATTATAAAATTTCATAGTGATTAAGAAATCGAACAGTTCACCCCAATTAGATCCCTAAAAATTATAGCCATTTGCTGTGAACATTGGATTGGAAGACGACAGTGCAAATCAGATCTCCATTCACACACATGATTTCTTATTCTATAAAGATAAGTAGCGGAAGAACTAAACTTGTTGAATTTAGAAGTCAGTTCACTGACCTAATGTTGGTTTGGGTTCAGGCGATTCTCTAGCTGCTGCTGGTTTGGATTCAGGACGATTCTCTTGCTACTACTGGTTTTGATTCAAGTGATTCTCTTGGTGCTGCTAGTTTTGATTCAGGCGATTCTCTTGGTTGTTGCTAATTTTTATTGAGGTGTTTCTCTTAGTTCTGCTGATTTTGATTGAGGCGTTTTCTCTTAGTTGTGCTGGTTTTGATTGGACCGCTTCTTTTGATTGAACATGGCCGATGTGGGATAAGAAGCAAAGAGCACTAATCACAAAAAGGATTAATTATGGTAGTTTGGTATGATTTTGTCATTTTGTATGTATTATTACACTTTGATTATGAATATGTAATTAAAAGGATGAAGGTGCTTTTGAGATGTTGCTATATATATTGTTGTTTGACAGTTAGTGTTGTGTTATGTGTGGCTCGCAATATTATTTAATTCGCTCTTTAAACTTCTTCTTTTTTGTCAAATTCTTTTGTTCCTAAATTTAAAAATCAACACGCGGAAGAGCATAAAACCTTTAGTAGAAACATGGTAATTAATTCTTAAACGAATCATGTCCAAAAGAATGAAGGAAAACTAATTAGTGAATGATGGTGTTATGTCTGATACCAAACGATGTGACCTTCTTGCTATTATCTGTAAAACTGTTACTCTTTATGTAATATAATTAGAAATATATTACTCTTTTCATTCTACTTCAAAATTAAATACATAATTTTTATTATTAATACTAGGTGGATTACTACCATTTATAGCTAATATTAAGATATATGTATGAAAAAAAAAATAGATTTTTAGGTTAAATTGTCGTTTTAAAAAATGTATCTCTAGTTTTTAAATAAAGAAAATAGAAAATTGTATCATAAACAGTCTTGGCAAGTTCTTCGGGATTTTTGATAAGAAATTATATGTTAAGACCTTTGTATCATTTTATAGTATGAAACAATTGGAGATTTCGAAGGGAAAAAAAAATTAAACTTGGAAAATTTTAGTTCTTAATTTCAACCTGAGGATTTATGAAAAATTGAGCATATATAATATGTTGTTTCCCAGAGGCATAAAAGAGATCTAGAAATGGGTTGAATAGACCATTTTAAAATTTTTTGACTTGATTAAGGATGTATTATCAGATAATTAATTAACTCAATTTAGTTAAGCACATCGGAATATTAGTTTGAAATCCCTTTAAAGATATATTGAAATCACAACTCTTAATTTAGTTCTTATGAATTTCAGTCACAAACAGGTATAATAGATTATATGCAGAATGTAAAGGCGGAAAAATAAATGATACAAGATATTTAAGTGGTTCAGAGTACAAATAACTCCTAATCCACTCTTCTACTCTACGAGTAGGGAATCCACTAAGCATGTAGGGTCACGAAGACCAGATCATTAAGATCTATTACAATGAATCACAAAGATTCCTTCGAGTCCACTAAATCTCGGTAGATGACACTATGTCAGGGGACATTTAGTCCTGATTACTAAGATCTCCTTCAAGTCACTTAGACTTAGAATTATGTCATTAAGACAATCGAATCATAGTTGTTGAGATTGTTGTTTGAAGTGCTACTAAGCGGCGTTGAGCTCCGCTTCTTAAGTACTTAGCAGCAGAACAAATGGTTCTTCTATCGCAGAATAAGTCTCTTTTTGCTTTGGCAGAGTTTCAACTTTGTACTTGTTGATTCGTACTTGGATTTGAATCCTCGTACGCTTTTATAGACTTCTGAAAATAATCCCGTTGGAGAGTTCTCGTTGGTACATTTAATGCTTTGCTCCAAGATGTTCTCTTTTGCTCCAACATATTCTCCGATGTTGAATTTTAAGGAGACTTGTGTCAGCTTGCTTTACGACTTTAATCTGTCACATCAGTCTGCAACTTCACTAACTACATGGGTACTGTTGCTTTTCACCAAACTAGCTGTTAGACACAAACATGCTTTGATATTTTGATTTCAACCAAAGATGCTTCGCAAGCACATTGGGTCCTCCGATCTGCAACGCTCCTTATTATCAGCCAGCTGTTAGTCCTGACTTGCCTCTACGAGTTTAGATGATCGTAGAGTTTAATAAGTAACGTAGAGTCTAGGCTTTTATTTCTCAACTTTCTGAACTCTACGAATCTGTTCTATGATTGCTTGCTCTACGAGTAGAGAGACACTCTACGATGTGCTCTCTACGTTTTGCTCTACGAACGGCTCTCTACGATGAGCATTCTACGATCTTTGAGCAGACTCTGCAAACTTCTCTTAACTCTGCAATCTTAGAGCGTACTCTACGAACTTAGCTTTACTTTATGATCTAAGAGAGGCTCTACGAATTGATCTGCAAACTCTGCGAACTTGACTTAAACTCTGCGAACGTTTAGTAGACTCTGCGATCTTCCATTCCCTGCTCTACTAACTAAAAGCTTACTCTGTGATCTACATTTACACTACGATCTGGCAGAATAACTTTACGACCGTTTAAACAATACTATACGATCGATTTGATTCTATCATCTATATAACATTTCATCTTATAAGATCAACCTAACAAGTTTGATCGTTCTATTCTATGTCCTTGTACAATATAAATATTTTAAGGACTTTACAAAAACTACTGAACACTTATACTTTATCATAATCACATCATCCTATTTAAATATGTAATACCTAACATACTATATTAATATTCTTTGCGAAAAGAGAGAAAGAGAGAGAGTTACTCCTTCCGTTCTATAATATAAGAGTAGTTTTGAATTTTTTTTAAGTGTACTAAACACATGGGCAAATTCGTTAACATGTCACTTCTTCCGTTTTTTTAATATCACAAAGTTAGGGTGACTATTCCACCCTAATATGTGTACTATAAAGGTATTTATATATAATGTAATATATAGTAATCATATTCTATTAAAAAGTAAAAAAACATTGTCCATAAAATTTAAGTTGCCAAAGTATTGTTCTTGAATCCCTCTAAAATTATTATGGCCTTCTAACAATTAGCTAGCATGTCCTTGCTCTCCCAAAACAAACTTTCTCCCTTTTTTTCACTACTTAAAAAAGAGGCTACTACAATGGACATATTCATCGCCAATAAACCCGTTAATTTGCACAAATGAGGTCATTGCGATGGACATTTCCATCGCACATTGTTCTATTCGAATCACAAATAAATCTATCGCAAGCTGTCACAAAGATGTCATTTGTGATGGACTCCTTCGTGATGGAATGCCAATCTCAAAACGTATAAGTGACAGATAGTATAGCTGTCGCAATATCATACATTGATTTGACTAATTGTGACAAATTGTCTGTCACTAATGATATTTTTCGTATTAAAAAATATTTTAAATTCAATAATATCTCTTATATTTGCCATTTTGAATCTGTGCTTTTAATTTATAAAACTTAGGACGTTATTATGCTAAAGTCTAAAATGTAACACATTTAATATTAAAGCAACTTTTTATACTACATACACGACTAATATAAATTTTACCAACTTTACATAATATTATCTAGCTAGTGTTTAATGTATTAAAATCAAGCATTAAAATTTGTGAAGGCAGCGATGTGCATGCACCCGATGAACCTTACAAATTTAACCAATCTTTTTGAATGGTTGGATTGATGGATCCGATCGACTAGGCAATCGCAAAACACTACTTTTCCTTTTCCTTGCGTTTGGTCTTAGCTCTTGTATCATATACTTAGCATTAGTTCCATAGATTTTTTTCGCATCAGTTATAACAAAAATTGCATTTTTGTTAAAAGACATATACAAAAGTAAAATAATAGCAATATATTTATCTCTCATCTGTCCTAAAATATTTTCTCTCTCGTCTCTTTACTCCTACTTTACCTTTGTATGTATTTTGATGTGACACAACTGGATGTACACATAGTTTATGTTCTAATTTTTAACTCTAGCGCTTTCATCTGTGAGTCAACATTAGTATGACATTTGTTTTAGTCAATACAATAACTCTTAGTTATTTATTTTATTTCATATTGTACTGAATTTAAGGAAAAATAGAAAATTTTCTCTTTTTCTAACAAAACAAAAAAGGAAAAAAAATTATAAAATTTCATACATAGTTATTATGAAATTAGAAATTGACAACTTCGACCCAATCAGATCCTTAAAAATTATAGCTATTTGCTGTGAACATTGAGTTGAAAGACAGTGCTAATCCGATCTTCAGTCCTACACATTTTTTATTTTTTAAAGATAAACTACAGAAGAATTGTACTTGCTGAATTTAGAAGTCAGTTCACTAAGTTGATGTTGGTTTGGATTCAGGCGATTCTCTTGGTGCTGCTGGTTTTGATTGAGGCGATTCTCTTGGTGCTGCTGGTTTTGATTGAGGCGCTTCTCTTGGTGCTGCTGGTTTTGATTCAGGCGATTCTCTTGGTGCAGCTGGTTTTGATTGAGGCGCTTCTCTTGGTGCAGCTGGTTTTGATTGAGGCGCTTCTCTTGGTTCTGCTGGTTTTGATTCGACCCGCTTCATTTGATTGAACAATGCCGATGATGGATAAGAAGCAAAGAGCACTGATCACAAAAAGGATTATGCTAGTTTGGTATGGCTTTGCCATTTTATTTGTATTATTACACTTTGATAATGAATATGTAATTAAAAAGTATGAAGTTGCTTTTGAGAGGTTACTATATATATTGTTGTTTGACGGTTAGTGTCGTGAGGTTGTTATTTACCTCTTATTCTCTCGTGGCTCACAATATTATTTGACTCGCTCTTTAAACTATTTTTTTTTCAAATATTTTTCTTTCTAAATGTAGAAGTCTACGTGTGGATGAGCATAAAACCTTAACTAGGAACATGGTAATTGATTTTTAATTGAATCATGTCCAAACGAATAACGGAAACTAATTAGTGAATGGATGGTGTTATATGTGATACCAAACGATGTGACCTTCTTGCTAATATTTGCAAAACTGTTACTCTTTTAAGTTTTAAAATTAGAAATACATCACCCTTTTCATTTAGTCTGAAAATTAAATATATATTTTTTATTATTGACATTAGATGGATTAATACTCTTACATTTTTTTTATTAAAAAGTGTATCTCTAATTTTTAAATGAAGAGAATGGCAAATTGTATCATATGACACGTTCTTCTGGATTTTCAAAAAGAAATTATATGTTAGAAATTTTATACAACTTTATAGTCTGGGCTACTGGAGATTTCGAGAGAAAAGAAATATCTATGCTTATAAATTTTTAATTTTTATTTCAACCCTCAAGATTTATGAAAAATTAAGCATATACACTACATTAATACTCCCTGGAAACGTGAGAGAGAGATAGTACTCCTTCTGTTTCATAATATAAGAATGATTTTTATCTTTTTAACTAAACTAAAAACGTAGGCAAACTCATAAAATATAATAGAGAGTGGTTTCCATTTTTTGAATATCACAATATATAACTTAGGGTCAGTTTTCACCCTAATATGTGAATATATGCTCTTATACAATGTGGTACAGGTGAATCATATCCTACTAGAAAGTATAAAATTGTCCATAAAATTTAAGTTGGAAGCATTGTTCTCGAACCCCACTAAAATTGTTGATGGCCTTATAACAATTAGTGTGTCCTTAGTCTCCCAAAACAAACTTTCTGACTAATTTTTCAGTACTATTGCGATGGATATGTCCATCGCAAAATAAACATGTTCCGTCACAAATAAGGTCCTCTGCAACAAAATGTCCGTCACAACGTCAGTCGATAAAGTGCAATCACAAGTAAATATATCATAAAGATGTCATTTGTAATGAACTTCTTCGTGACTGGTTGCTGATCTTAAATAAGTATTTACCAGTGATATATAATTATTGCGATATCATTTTTAAAATTAAAATTGATTTGACTAACTTGCAACAGATTTGTCCGTTACTACTGATATTTTTCTTAATAAAAAATTGTTTTAAAAATCAATAATGTCCCTTATATTTGACATTTTGAATCTATTTTTTTTAATTTATAAAGTTATTGTATAAAAGTCTAAATATAACACATTTAATACTAAATCAAATTTTATACTACGTGGCTAAGATACATTTAATCAAATTTACATAATATTATCAAACAAATGTTTACCAAATCATACGAATTTTCATCATACATAAAATCAAGCATTAAAAAATAATGCATCATTTACAATCAATTAACTACAAACACTTAGAAGCAACCCTAATCTATCCTAATATCATTTGACCCAACTCTTTGGAAGTAATGGCAGTTGAGAAATCAACGATGCACGTGTATCCACCAAATGAACGAGTTAAATTAATTTTTAGTGGTTGTACTAGAACACGACTTTCAAATTGATTCTCCGACCAAAAAAGTTACAAACAAGTGTTTGTATTTCAATTATTTTTCAAAGAAATATCTATATCAAAAAATAATTTCATTCCGTCAAAAAAAGTTAAACGACGTGACAAAAAAATCATACGTGAATTTTGAGCCTAAGTGGCTATAACTAATTAATAAATTGGAATTTATATTTATTAATGGATTCAAGTATTTTTCTATTATAATGAATCAGGCTCTTATTAAAATTATACTTTATCACAAAATACTATTTTCAAAACTAGCCCGTATCTCGCACGAGTTACAAGCTTGTATATATAACAAAGCAATTGAAGATCTTATCCAAATTAATTTGGTTGGTCATTTAAAGGTAATTTAGTCATCACCTTATAATTTTTAAATGCAAATTATATAATAATAATAATACAATGAATATAATTATAACTCTATATCTATATATACATGCATGAATCTTACAATATAATAAAAGAAAAGTCATATAAAGCATTAATCTCAACTTGCTTATTTATTTCTTTTTAATGTATTGTACAATTGTAAATATGATGTTGATACAAATTATCTTCAACATTATATATGTATTATGTCAATAAAAAATTATCAACATTTTGCAAAAAAATAAATTATATAAACTAATCCGTACCTCGCACGAGCTATCAAACTTGTTTAATATTAAACTAAATTTTATATTACACGGTTAATATAAATTTTATCAACTTTACATAATATTATCGAACTAATGTTTAGCAAATAGTAATACAAATTTCATCATGTATAAAATCAAGCATTAAAACTTGAGAAGGCAGTAATGTGCATGCACCCAATGAACCTTACAAATTTAAGAAAAAAAATATAAATTTCTCTCCTTTTTTTAATAGAACAAAAAAGAAAAAAAAATTATAAAATTTCATAGTGATTAAGAAATCGAACAGTTCACCCCAATTAGATCCCTAAAAATTATAGCCATTTGCTGTGAACATTGGATTGGAAGACGACAGTGCAAATCAGATCTCCATTCACACACATGATTTCTTATTCTATAAAGATAAGTAGCGGAAGAACTAAACTTGTTGAATTTAGAAGTCAGTTCACTGACCTAATGTTGGTTTGGGTTCAGGCGATTCTCTAGCTGCTGCTGGTTTGGATTCAGACGATTCTCTTGCTACTACTGGTTTTGATTCAAGTGATTCTCTTGGTGCTGCTAGTTTTGATTCAGGCGATTCTCTTGGTGTTGCTAATTTTTATTGAGGTGTTTCTCTTAGTTCTGCTGATTTTGATTGAGGCGTTTCTCTTAGTTGTGCTGGTTTTGATTGGACCGCTTCTTTTGATTGAACATGGCCGATGTGGGATAAGAAGCAAAGAGCACTAATCACAAAAAGGATTAATTATGGTAGTTTGGTATGATTTTGTCATTTTGTATGTATTATTACACTTTGATTATGAATATGTAATTAAAAGGATGAAGGTGCTTTTGAGATGTTGCTATATATATTGTTGTTTGACAGTTAGTGTTGTGTTATGTGTGGCTCGCAATATTATTTAATTCGCTCTTTAAACTTCTTCTTTTTTGTCAAATTCTTTTGTTCCTAAATTTAAAAATCAACACGCGGAAGAGCATAAAACCTTTAGTAGAAACATGGTAATTAATTCTTAAACGAATCATGTCCAAAAGAATGAAGGAAACTAATTAGTGAATGATGGTGTTATGTCTGATACCAAACGATGTGACCTTCTTGCTATTATCTGTAAAACTGTTACTCTTTATGTAATATAATTAGAAATATATTACTCTTTTCATTCTACTTCAAAATTAAATACATAATTTTTATTATTAATACTAGGTGGATTACTACCATTTATAGCTAATATTAAGATATATGTATGAAAAAAAAATAGATTTTTAGGTTAAATTGTCGTTTTAAAAAATGTATCTCTAGTTTTTAAATAAAGAAAATAGAAAATTGTATCATAAACAGTCTTGGCAAGTTCTTCGGGATTTTTGATAAGAAATTATATGTTAAGACCTTTGTATCATTTTATAGTATGAACAATTGGAGATTTCGAAGGGAAAAAAAATTAAACTTGGAAAATTTTAGTTCTTAATTTCAACCTGAGGATTTATGAAAAATTGAGCATATATAATATGTTGTTTCCCAGAGGCATAAAAGAGATCTAGAAATGGGTTGAATAGACCATTTTAAAATTTTTTGACTTGATTAAGGATGTATTATCAGATAATTAATTAACTCAATTTAGTTAAGCACATCGGAATATTAGTTTGAAATCCCTTTAAAGATATATTGAAATCACAACTCTTAATTTAGTTCTTATGAATTTCAGTCACAAACAGGTATAATAGATTATATGCAGAATGTAAAGGCGGAAAATAAATGATACAAGATATTTAAGTGGTTCAGAGTACAAATAACTCCTAATCCACTCTTCTACTCTACGAGTAGGGAATCCACTAAGCATGTAGGGTCACGAAGACCAGATCATTAAGATCTATTACAATGAATCACAAAGATTCCTTCGAGTCACTAAATCTCGGTAGATGACACTATGTCAGGGGACATTTAGTCCTGATTACTAAGATCTCTTCAAGTCACTTAGACTTAGAATTATGTCATTAAGACAATCGAATCATAGTTGTTGAGATTGTTGTTTGAAGTGCTACTAAGCGGCGTTGAGCTCCGCTTCTTAAGTACTTAGCAGCAGAACAAATGGTTCTTCTATCGCAGAATAAGTCTCTTTTTGCTTTGGCAGAGTTTCAACTTTGTACTTGTTGATTCGTACTTGGATTTGAATCCTCGTACGCTTTTATAGACTTCTGAAAATAATCCCGTTGGAGAGTTCTCGTTGGTACATTTAATGCTTTGCTCCAAGATGTTCTCTTTTGCTCCAACATATTCTCCGATGTTGAATTTTAAGGAGACTTGTGTCAGCTTGCTTTACGACTTTAATCTGTCACATCAGTCTGCAACTTCACTAACTACATGGGTACTGTTGCTTTCACCAAACTAGCTGTTAGACACAAACATGCTTTGATATTTGATTTCAACCAAAGATGCTTCGCAAGCACATTGGGTCCTCCGATCTGCAACGCTCCTTATTATCAGCCAGCTGTTAGTCCTGACTTGCTCTACGAGTTTAGATGATCGTAGAGTTTAATAAGGAACGTAGAGTCTAGGCTTTTCTTTCTCAACGTTCTGAACTCTACGAATCTGTTCTATGATTGCTTGCTCTACGAGTAGAGAGACACTCTACGATGTGCTCTCTACGTTTTGCTCTACGAACGGCTCTCTACGATGAGCATTCTACGATCTTTGAGCAGACTCTGCAAACTTCTCTTAACTCTGCAATCTTAGAGCGTACTCTACGAACTTAGCTTTACTTTATGATCTAAGAGAGGCTCTACGAATTGATCTGCAAACTCTGCGAACTTGACTTAACTCTGCGAACGTTTAGTAGACTCTGCGATCTTCCATTCCCTGCTCTACTAACTAAAAGCTTACTCTGTGATCTACATTTACACTACGATCTGGCAGAATAACTTTACGACCGTTTAACAATACTATACGATCGATTTGATTCTATCATCTATATAACATTTCATCTTATAAGATCAACCTAACAAGTTTGATCGTTCTATTCTATGTCCTTGTACAATATAAATATTTTAAGGACTTTACAAAAACTACTGAACACTTATACTTTATCATAATCACATCATCCTATTTAAATATGTAATACCTAACATACTATATTAATATTCTTTGCGAAAAGAGAAAGAGAGAGAGTACTCCTTCCGTTCTATAATATAAGAGTAGTTTTGAATTTTTTTTAAGTGTACTAAACACATGGGCAAATTCGTTAACATGTCACTTCTTCCGTTTTTTTAATATCACAAAGTTAGGGTGACTATTCACCCTAATATGTGTACTATAAAGGTATTTATATATAATGTAATATATAGTAATCATATTCTATTAAAAAGTAAAAAACATTGTCCATAAAATTTAAGTTGCCAAAGTATTGTTCTTGAATCCCTCTAAAATTATTATGGCCTTCTAACAATTAGCTAGCATGTCCTTGCTCTCCCAAAACAAACTTTCTCCCTTTTTTTCACTACTTAAAAAAGAGGCTACTACAATGGACATATTCATCGCCAATAAACCCGTTAATTTGCACAAATGAGGTCATTGCGATGGACATTTCCATCGCACATTGTTCTATTCGAATCACAAATAAATCTATCGCAAGCTGTCACAAAGATGTCATTTGTGATGGACTCCTTCGTGATGGAATGCCAATCTCAAAACGTATAAGTGACAGATAGTATAGCTGTCGCAATATCATACATTGATTTGACTAATTGTGACAAATTGTCTGTCACTAATGATATTTTTCGTATTAAAAAATATTTTAAATTCAATAATATCTCTTATATTTGCCATTTTGAATCTGTGCTTTTAATTTATAAAACTTAGGACGTTATTATGCTAAAGTCTAAATGTAACACATTTAATATTAAAGCAACTTTTATACTACATACACGACTAATATAAATTTTACCAACTTTACATAATATTATCTAGCTAGTGTTTAATGTATAAAATCAAGCATTAAAATTTGTGAAGGCAGCGATGTGCATGCACCCGATGAACCTTACAAATTTAACCAATCTTTTTGAATGGTTGGATTGATGGATCCGATCGACTAGGCAATCGCAAAACACTACTTTTCCTTTTCCTTGCGTTTGGTCTTAGCTCTTGTATCATATACTTAGCATTAGTTCCATAGATTTTTTTCGCATCAGTTATAACAAAAATTGCATTTTTGTTAAAAGACATATACAAAAGTAAAATAATAGCAATATATTTATCTCTCATCTGTCTAAAATATTTTCTCTCTCGTCTCTTTACTCCTACTTTACCTTTGTATGTATTTTGATGTGACACAACTGGATGTACACATAGTTATGTTCTAATTTTTAACTCTAGCGCTTTCATCTGTGAGTCAACATTAGTATGACATTTGTTTTAGTCAATACAATAACTCTTAGTTATTTATTTTATTTCATATTGTACTGAATTTAAGGAAAAATAGAAAATTTTCTCTTTTTCTAACAAAACAAAAAAGGAAAAAAATTATAAAATTTCATACATAGTTATTATGAAATTAGAAATTGACAACTTCGACCCAATCAGATCCTTAAAAATTATAGCTATTTGCTGTGAACATTGAGTTGAAAGACAGTGCTAATCCGATCTTCAGTCCTACACATTTTTTATTTTTTAAAGATAAACTACAGAAGAATTGTACTTGCTGAATTTAGAAGTCAGTTCACTAAGTTGATGTTGGTTTGGATTCAGGCGATTCTCTTGGTGCTGCTGGTTTTGATTGAGGCGATTCTCTTGGTGCTGCTGGTTTTGATTGAGGCGCTTCTCTTGGTGCTGCTGGTTTTGATTCAGGCGATTCTCTTGGTGCAGCTGGTTTTGATTGAGGCGCTTCTCTTGGTGCAGCTGGTTTTGATTGAGGCGCTTCTCTTGGTTCTGCTGGTTTTGATTCGACCGCTTCATTTGATTGAACAATGCCGATGATGGATAAGAAGCAAAGAGCACTGATCACAAAAAGGATTATGCTAGTTTGGTATGGCTTTGCCATTTTATTTGTATTATTACACTTTGATAATGAATATGTAATTAAAAAGTATGAAGTTGCTTTTGAGAGGTTACTATATATATTGTTGTTTGACGGTTAGTGTCGTGAGGTTGTTATTTACCTCTTATTCTCTCGTGGCTCACAATATTATTTGACTCGCTCTTTAAACTATTTTTTTTTCAAATATTTTTCTTTCTAAATGTAGAAGTCTACGTGTGGATGAGCATAAAACCTTAACTAGGAACATGGTAATTGATTTTTAATTGAATCATGTCCAAACGAATAACGGAAACTAATTAGTGAATGGATGGTGTTATATGTGATACCAAACGATGTGACCTTCTTGCTAATATTTGCAAAACTGTTACTCTTTTAAGTTTTAAAAATTAGAAATACATCACCCTTTTCATTTAGTCTGAAAATTAAATATATATTTTTTATTATTGACATTAGATGGATTAATACTCTTACATTTTTTTTATTAAAAAGTGTATCTCTAATTTTTAAATGAAGAGAATGGCAAATTGTATCATATGACACGTTCTTCTGGATTTTCAAAAAGAAATTATATGTTAGAAATTTTATACAACTTTATAGTCTGGGCTACTGGAGATTTCG
Organism: Aralia elata; assembly: GCA_034770075.1. Classification (NCBI taxonomy): domain Eukaryota; kingdom Viridiplantae; phylum Streptophyta; class Magnoliopsida; order Apiales; family Araliaceae; genus Aralia; species Aralia elata. The sequence goes on along the minus strand of JAVJAP010000192.1, from coordinate 344,051 downwards.
AGAGAAAAGAAATATCTATGCTTATAAATTTTTAATTTTTATTTCAACCCTCAAGATTTATGAAAAATTAAGCATATACACTACATTAATACTCCCTGGAAACGTGAGAGAGAGATAGTACTCCTTCTGTTTCATAATATAAGAATGATTTTTATCTTTTTAACTAAACTAAAAACGTAGGCAAACTCATAAAATATAATAGAGAGTGGTTTCCATTTTTTGAATATCACAATATATAACTTAGGGTCAGTTTTCACCCTAATATGTGAATATATGCTCTTATACAATGTGGTACAGGTGAATCATATCCTACTAGAAAGTATAAAATTGTCCATAAAATTTAAGTTGGAAGCATTGTTCTCGAACCCCACTAAAATTGTTGATGGCCTTATAACAATTAGTGTGTCCTTAGTCTCCCAAAACAAACTTTCTGACTAATTTTTCAGTACTATTGCGATGGATATGTCCATCGCAAAATAAACATGTTCCGTCACAAATAAGGTCCTCTACAACAAAATGTCCGTCACAACGTCAGTCGATAAAGTGCAATCACAAGTAAATATATCATAAAGATGTCATTTGTAATGAACTTCTTCGTGACGGGTTGCCGATCTTAAATAAGTATTTACCAGTGATATATAATTATTGCGATATCATTTTTAAAATTAAAATTGATTTGACTAACTTGCAACAGATTTGTCCGTTACTACTGATATTTTTCTTAATAAAAAATTGTTTTAAAAATCAATAATGTCCCTTATATTTGACATTTTGAATCTATTTTTTTTAATTTATAAAGTTATTGTATAAAAGTCTAAATATAACACATTTAATACTAAATCAAATTTTATACTACGTGGCTAAGATACATTTAATCAAATTTACATAATATTATCAAACAAATGTTTACCAAATCATACGAATTTTCATCATACATAAAATCAAGCATTAAAAAATAATGCATCATTTACAATCAATTAACTACAAACACTTAGAAGCAACCCTAATCTATCCTAATATCATTTGACCCAACTCTTTGGAAGTAATGGCAGTTGAGAAATCAACGATGCACGTGTATCCACCAAATGAACGAGTTAAATTAATTTTTAGTGGTTGTACTGGAACACGACTTTCAAATTGATTCTCCGACCAAAAAAGTTACAAACAAGTGTTTGTATTTCAATTATTTTTCAAAGAAATATCTATATCAAAAAATAATTTCATTCCGTCAAAAAAAGTTAAACGACGTGACAAAAAAATCATACGTGAATTTTGAGCCTAAGTGGCTATAACTAATTAATAAATTGGAATTTATATTTATTAATGGATTCAAGTATTTTTCTATTATAATGAATTAGGCTCTTATTAAAATTATACTTTATCACAAAATACTATTTTTAAAACTAACCCGTATCTCGCACGAGTTACAAGCTTATATATATAACAAAGCAATTGAAGATCTTATCCAAATTAATTTGGTTAGTCATTTATGTTGGGAAAAATCACCTCTCAAATACTGTTGTCTTTAATAAATTAAATGGCCAAAAATATCAATACATGTCAGACAGATTAAATTTACAGTTCCACTAAAATAATAACCACTGCAGGAAATGACGAGAAGAAATAACCAAGCACGAGACACCAAGATTTTTAACGTGGAAAACCCTCTATAATTAAGAGGTAAAAACAAAGAGACATACTCCGAAAAATCCACTAGAATAAACAGATAGATTACAACGATATCTTAATTTGAGTACACACTCAAATTACCTCACCACAATCACTATGTGATGGAACCGAAACAACACCCCTAGTTGTTTAATCTTTATCTCTCTATTTTTTTCTCCTGACTCTCTCTGATTTTTCTTTTCTTTATTGCTCTCATCCATCCTCCCCGGATGAGATTTCTCTCAGATGAAATACTTGGCTACTCCATACATTTATGTGTTGGCAGAATGGAGGAATATATAGGCAAAGGACTTATGTCCTTTTTCTCTCTCACTCTCGCAGCATGCACACACACACACACACACACACATATATATATATATATATATATATATATATATATATATATATATATATATTAAGGCTTGTCCCCTTTTGCTGAAACCATGATCCATGTTTTCATTTCCTTTTCTTTCTCCCGAGGCTGCCCACTTTTGCTTTTTTTTCTCTCTCCTCTACTCTTTCGCCAACTTTTCTTTTTCTTTCTTTCCATCTATTCCAAAGTTCCCACTAACTTTGTCCCTCAATTTAGTTTACCTAACACATGGGTGAGGAAACCCAACAATCTCCCCCTCCGAACCCATTAGAGGAGGTCTTCACCATGACCCCGACACTTGGAGTCGATTCTTGTGTCAAACCCAACTCTTGGAGAAACCACAACATTTCGTTGTCAACTCAGTAGTAGACAAAGCAACACACTTCTGCAACTTGGACTGCCATAACACAGCTCCCTCTACAAAAGTAAACAAATACCTCGAAGTAGACTTTTTCTCTTCGGAACCTGCTATGTCTGCTTCTGTATAACTTTCCAGTACTGGATTTGTACACTAAACCACAGCTCCTCACTTGGAGCTGATCCCAACGAAGCCTTAACTCAAGCTTCTTAGAATTTTCAGCTTTCTTCATGCCCGACTATATCTTATCGGCATGGCTATTCTTGATGGGAGGATCCAACTCAAACTTGACAGATTTCTGCTTGCCAAATTCTTTCACAACCGTTTTGTACCCTGACTGTGAGCTATCACTTTCTTTCTTCACTTTTGGTACCCATTTAAAGCGAAGAGCTTTCTCTCGTGGTTCTCATGCAAGGCTTTTCTCCCATCTCGCATGGCTTTACACCACATCCTTTTACACCTAGCTCCCCCATCTTCAACACCTTCCACACGCGTCTGCATCGTATAAAGCGTGCCTACCTTCTTTCCTCTAGTCACCACTAGAGACCCTTTAGTGAACTTCCATCTCCTGCGAAACATTGGTGGAATACACTTTGATTAATCCACTACCGGACACTACAAAAAAAAGGGTCATTGCCGACGGCTGTTACCGTCGCCAATGACTCAAATGCCGTCGGTAATGACTCATTAGCGACGGCAACTACCGTCGCCCTCGCCGTCGCCCTACAGGTCGTCGCCCATGGCTCCCGTCGATGGTCGTCGATAAAGTACTCATTGGCGACGGTAACATTGGCGACGGCACGCCGTCGGCAATGAGTAATTAGCGACGGGAAAATTCGTCGGTAAAGCCGTCGCTAAAGAGTATATTAAATAATATATAAAATAGTCATGGCCGACGGCAGATGCCGTCGCCAATGATAGCCGTCGGTAATGAGTAAGCACTAACAAATCTGATTTTTTTTAAAAAAATTAAAAAAAATGCAAATACCTGTTATAATTATAACTATTATCAACTAAAATAAATAAATAAAATCCTCAAAAACGCAAATCAATAACCATCAAATCTTTTACTATCAACCATCAAATATCTACGTATGATAAGGTATAAAATATTAGTAGATACAAAAACCATCAACCGAATTACATACAAAACCTAAGTTTATACAACGCAAAAACTGTATCTGTACATACATGAAAATAAAAATATAAACACTAACTATATCCCCAGATCAGGAGTATCGGTATCATCATCACCATCTCCCGTACCACCGCCGGTCCCACCATCCGTAGCATCATCAGTATCAGCCCGACGGTCATCGCCTTCGCCGCTTACCCCCTCCACCCCTATGAGGCTCATCAACAAGTCCCTACAAAATTAAAATATTAATTACAAAGTCCAAAAGAGAGCATATTTAAATAATTATTCTAAGTGTTCTTTCATTTATACAAGTTCGGCAAACAAACTGATAACTCGGCCTCTTTTTGGTCTCTTTTTCGACTATTGTTCTAAGTTTTTCTTTATTTTATACAATTTCGGCAAACAAGCTGATAACTCGGCCTCTTTTTGGCCTCTTTTTCGACTATTGTTCTAAGTTTTTCTTTATTTTATACAAGTTCGGCAAACAAACTGATAACTCGGCCTCCGGATCTCGGAATCGAGTTCCGTAAGTTGTGACGTGTCCCAAATATCTATGAGGTGCTACGTCTACGGTTTCGTGTTGGTTTGACGCCTGAGGCGGGTTTTGGCCTCTTTTTCGACTATTCTTCAAAGTGTTCTTTATTTTCTACAAGTTCGGCAAACGAGCTGATAACTCGGCCTCCGGATCTCGGAATCGAGTTCTGTAAGTTCTGACGTGTACCAAATATCTGGGAGGTGCTACGTCTACGGTTTCGTGTTGGTTTGACGCCTGAGGCGGGTTTTGGCCTCTTTTTCGACTATTCTTCAAAGTGTTCTTTATTTTCTACAAGTTCGGCAAACGAGCTGATAACTCGGCCTCCGGATCTCGGAATCGAGTTCTGTAAGTTCTGACGTGTACCAAATATCTGTGAGGTGCTACGTCTACGGTTTCGTGTTGGTTTGACGCTCGAGGCGGGTTTTGGCCTATTTTTCAACTATTCTTCTAAGTGTTCTTTATTTTATACAAGTTCGGCAAACGAGCTGATAACTCGGCCTCCGGATCTCGAAATCGAGTTCCGTAAGTTCTAATGTGTCCCAAATATCTGTGAGGTGCTACGTCTACGGTTTCATGTTGGTTTGACGCCTGAGGCGGGTTTTGGCCTCTTTTTCGACTATTCTTCAAAGTGTTCTTTATTTTCTACAATATCGGCAAACGAGCTGATAACTCGGCCTTCGGATCTCGGAATCGAGTTCCGTAAGTTCTGACGTGTCCCAAATATCTGTGAGGTGCTACGTCTACGGTTTCGTGTTGGTTTGACGCCCGAGGCGGGTTTTGGCCTCTTTTTCGACTATTCTTCAAAATGTTCTTTATTTTATACAAGTTCGGCAAATGAGCTGATAACTCGGCCTCCGGATCTCGGAATCGAGTTCCGTAAGTTCTGACGTGTCCCAAATATCTGCGAGGTGCTACGTCTACGGTTTCGTGTTGGTTTGACGCCTGAGGCGGGTTTTGGCCTCTTTTTCGACTATTCTTCTAAGTGTTCTTTATTTTATACAAGTTCGGCAAACGAGCTGATAACTCGGCCTCCGGATCTCGAAATCGAGTTCCGTAAGTTCTAAGGTGTCCCAAATATCTGTGAGGTGCTACGTCTACGGTTTCGTGTTGGTTTTACGCCCGAGGCGGGTTTTGGCCTATTTTTCGACTATTCTTATAAGTGTTTCTTTATTTTATACAAGTTCGGCAAACGTAATGATTTTAATTTCTACAAATTGCTGGTTTATTTTTTATCTCTTACTCTTCAACTCTATATGAAAAAAACAACGTGCATAATTAATGAAACTTATCTCTATATAAATTTACTCTTCAATGTTTGATAGTTTATATAAGCAATATAATATGAAAACCCGTGAATTAAATAAAGACAGACATCAATAATTATATTTACCTCTCGAATATGTCGAGGAAAGAGGTTGGCCAGGACAACCGCACATACACGAATGGCTTCCTCTCGGACCAGACCCATCATCTCGTCGGCAGATGCATCCGGATCGATGGAGCCGTGGACGACCTCCTGAGCAAGCTGGTAGATACGCTGGCGGGATGGTGCGCCTGATTGTATAGCATTGCTCTCCATGCACCCCTCTACGATCCGCCGGAAGAAGTCGTCGGATAATGAAGGGCCGGCACCCGATCCACTCGCACCACCTGCTCCGGTGGGTGGGCGACGCCTAGCTCGCGCAGCAGGCACTAATGTGTAGGCCGGGACCCGTGGAATGCCCACAACTCTACCCTTCTTCGGTCCCCCTGTAGCTTGCAGCCAGTCCTCCAGCTCCTCAGCCTCGCGGGTCTCGGCATCTATGACGCCATCCGTCCTCTGGCTGCTCCGCTCCGCTGCGAGTGTCTCGAACCGTCGCTGAAAAAGAATATATAACAATATGAAAAGCATAATTGTTTAAAGAATTTTAATACGAATTTCATGAATAAAAATATCACTTAAATTAAAAGGATAACATTACTTACAGCAATGCCCTCTGCCTCAGGTGAGATATAACCACCATCCTCTTTCTTTTGATGGGCGTGCCACCAAAACTCTAAGCGGGAAGGTGGGCGCTGCAGAGTATCCTTGAGCCTCTCCCGAAAAAGGTCGTACGACTGAGAGCCTGTGCAATGGGGCAGGCGACTCTGCTGTCGGGCTGCTGTACGCTGTGCCGACTTCTTCTGAAAATCAGCTCCCTCCCAGATACTGCACATCTGCTCCCAAACCGCGGCACCAAGAAAATCTGGGCGGACATCTCTAAGCGTCTGTCCATCTATCATCCTGCTCTGGGCTTTCTTCTTCCACTCGTGGACCCACTTGTGCCAGTTCATCTCTAGATATTTCTGAAGCACAGTCATGCCATGAGCTTCTTGACCGTCCTCAAATCGGTAATATCTCTGCACATTATACATTATTAAGCTTAGTATACAACATAAACCGAGAAGTATATAAAAAAAAATATGCAAATGTAATATAATGACATTTTACCCGAAACTCATCGATAATCAACTGACGTGTGCGGTCATCCACATCTGCCCACCTCATCCACGCACTTGAGAATCGATTGCGCACGATCCCAAGCAACGTGTTCCTTGGCGTCGCGTCAAGGATACTACAATTGGAATTAATACATTTGTAAATTCTAAAGTATATATACATGCAGGATTTTATGTAAAACAAATGTAAAATTATATAAACAGATAATGAAATTACCTGTTAGTCCCGACACGGCATATATGAGGCGCCTGGGGGGGATTCCCTAGCAAGCCACGTGCTAGTCCCCGCGGAGGCCTAGGACGCGCACCTATATGTAGTGCAATATGTGTTCATTTTTATATAAATGAATATTATGACAATACTATATAAGAAAAAAGTAAGACGTAAAAGAACTTAACATGTAATTGTACCTGAAGATCCGGGCTGATCATCACTCCCTCTACCTCCACGACCCCCACGACCTGTACTACCAGCTCGCCCACCACGATCGCCGTGTGGTGTACGAGCCATATGTATGTAACTGTAAATAGGAAAACAAAATATTATAGGACATTTGTAATCATAATAATTTTGCAACTTAAATAATAGAATCGAATATGTTACACCATCATGATTGCAATACTACAAACTATTACATATAGGTACAAGTAAATAGACATAAAGTAGTACATACTCCTAATCATTTATATCATCAAATCCATCAATATCAGAATCGTCATTTTCGCGCAATAGCTCTTCATTCTCGCTGTCATCACCATCTTCGTCATCCTCAACAATCTCTTCATGTATATCTTCATCATCAACAACATCGTCTCCACTTTCCACAGCGACGACATCATCTTCATCTTCACTAGACTCACTAATAACAGTCACATCAGTAAGTGTGACACTAGTAGACTCAACTTGTAAAGGTTCATCGTCTGGACGAGGAGATGTGCCTTGAAAACCACGAGCTTTGGTGGTTATAACAGTATACCATGAGCTTGCAGGATTCTTAACACCCCGTGCGTAGTATACCTGCGTTGCTTGACTTGCTAAAATAAATGGCTCGTTTGAGTTTAGTTTTGACTTAACATTTACTGTCACCAGTCCTGAATTTTTATCAACTCGAACTCCATTTTCAACATCAAACCAATGACAATTGAAGCAAACTAACTCTTTTTGACCCCAATATTTGAGAACGACTACTTCTAGCAGTCGTCCATACCAGTCATCCCAAAGATTATCGTAGCAGCTACCTTTAACCACAACTCCAGAATCAGATGAAGTGAATTCCCCAATATCGCAACACTTAAATCTGTAACCGTTGACAATGCAGCATGTATAAGTATCTACAGATCTTTCAGGGCCATCCGCTATAAGCTTAAGTCGGATGTCAGCTTTATCATCTGTGAGGACCTAAAGTACCGGACCACAACATATTATAAAATTAATTAGGCCATAAGATTCATTCATGAGGGTAAATGTATTTAGAAATCAATTTATGATACTTACTACATCTTTAAACCAACATGCAAATTCTCTATTCCTCAAATTTTCTAATTCCCCGTCCGATATAGTCGGATTCGCTTCACGTATCTCAGCATCATATTGACTGCAGTACAGTTATATACGACATTATTATGCGAAGAACTTTTAACAGGTACAAACGACATAGTAGTAGCTACTTACTTAATGTATGGCGCAACTTCATTCATGTTTACAAGTGCATACAATGTGGCAGCTGCATACTCACTATCAGTCAAGAATCGCCTTTTTTTCCCACCGAATGGTTGTACCGGATGACTAAAGGCCGTTAATTCTTCTGTGTTCAGCTCAGGTGCAACAGCCTCGTTCCGACGTAAGCGATTGTGTCTCGTCTGAACATTCGGCTCAAAGTACAACGAGCAGAAATTAACAAGCTCCTCCATAACATAACTTTCAGCAATTGAACCCTCTACACGGGCTCTATTTTTCACCTTTTGCTTTAGACGACGCATATACCTATATGTTATCAATGCACGTATACAATAAAGTTAAAGGTTTGCAATGTTTTAACAATATGTAAAACAACAGTAATGTTACTACCTCTCAAATGGATACATCCATCTATATTGCACGGGACCACCAAACTTGGCTTCGTATGGAAGGTGAATAGGCAAATGCTCCATTGAATCAAAAAATGATGGAGGGAAGATCATTTCTAACTTGCATAGTATTTCCACTATCTGCCTCTCCATTTTATCTAGCGTCACAGATATGATAAACACGGACATTGTGTTGCACAGTTTTAAATGGGTCATTTTTGAGTTTTTTTTTTAAATGAATGCGAAAGATAAGAAAATGACGAAAAAATTGAACACTTTTCTTGCCCATCCAAAATCAACGAATTAATAAAATCCTTATTATATCCTTTACATACAAACACAACGAAGTTAATATAAGAATAAAATTGTAATCATAATGTAAAATTAAGTTCTCTATCTTCTCAATAACACCAAAGAAAACCTATAAATTTTTATAGGATAATTTTCTATTTCTAATTTAAGTTTTCCTTTATTTTATTTTCTATCCAAAACTCAGAAACACAGAGTTAGGGTGAAAAATATAATAACAGAGGCCTTGAGGAATAACCCTAGGGACCTGGTTTTAATCCCCAGTTGCTGACCAAAATTTTGCCGGTTAAAAAAGAATTGAAATATATATATATATATATATATGACAATAAAATAAAAGGTCAACGAATTTCCAATGTAGAATAAATTTCTAAACATTATTCCAAAGTGCAAATGGTGAAATCATATATTATCGAAATCAGTAACTACGGCCACAATGGACACTACTAAACTGCCGAAAGAGTACATACTTTGGTTCCAGTTTATGATTACTAATGCAAAATAAATGAATTCCAGCATAAATTCTAAAGTCCTACTCCCCCTTCTCAAGTCCAACCAAGTTGACAGATAGTTCAATCTAGAAAGGTAACCACCCACAAAAAATTAATAGATCATCAAGCTATTAAGTAAGGTTCTACAACATGTCAGCAAAACCCATACTCTTAGAAATTATGTCCTTGTTCTTAACTACTAATTCAACCTAGCACATAGTTCTTCACAAATGATTCAAACTCAAACCTTCCCTTTTCGTTTCTCTGTCATGCAAATACTAGAGATTATGCTACAAAGGATTATCCTCATAAATGAAATTGAAAATGGAAATACAAATTAAAGATCAAAGTATAACATAGTCATACACAACATGATCAAGAAGGCATTTTAAAGTGTACAGCATTACTGCAACTAGAGCTTTAACATGTTCAAAGTAGGACATTAAAATTGAAACACTACTAAAGATCAACAAAACTATCATTATACCAAAGGATGAATTTCCTTGGAAGTAGAAATAAAATCTATATAGCAGTAAATCAAAATGAGGCTATGAATCGCAATAGACATTAAATTCTGAGGAAAATAGTGAAAAATACCTGAAATTTGCTCCGTTTGTTGAGGAAATAGTGAAAAATACCTGAAATAATCAAAAGGAGGTTATTGTTTGATTTACTAACAAGTAACAAATCCTGTATAAAATTCAGGTACAAAATGTACAGTCCCAAAGAAAGCATTATAGATTAGCAAAAAATGCTAGTGAAGAAAAGCAGGAAATTTCAGCTAATTTCAGCATTCAAATCAGAAAATCCATAAAACTTCATTCACAGTAGAAGACAAATAATTTACTAAACCACAAAAAATGTCAATCTCAACTATATCTTACACAACTGGCGAAAATTAAGGTTTTTTATAGCTTTATTGTGTTATAGAGAGTACAAATTATCAATTAGTAACTTCAACCAATTCAAATGACCAACAAAATGATAGACCAAAATAACTATATGTATATATATACACACACACACACAGCGATATATAGATATAGAGAGAGAAACTTACGGGTGCTTTGGTAGGTGTGGCCGGAGGTAGGCGTCGTGGCCGGAGGGGCGTGGCCGGAGGGGCGTGGCCGGAGGCGACGATTATGGCCGGAGGCGACTATTATGGTAGCAGAGAGTGAGAGGAAAAAACGAGGGAATGGGAAATTGAGCTGTTGTCGTCGACATTAGGGATTTAAACATGACTCATTCTCGACGGCATAGTCGTCGATATTGACCCCGTCGCCACTGACTCATTATCGACGGCACTACCGTCGACATTACCAATTATCGCCGTCGCTAATGACTTTCCCACCCCCGCGAAAAATTCGCACCATTTTTTCCCCGGCAAAAAAGACTACTATCGACGGAACATAGTAGCGACGGCTACGCCGTCGAGAATGAATCAATATCGACGGTAATATCGCCGTCGATAATGATGCCGTCGCCAATGACCTATTTTTTTGTAGTGGGATGTGACCAATACTCTTCTCTTCAATCACCGCGGATCACCAATTCTCGGCTAACCATTCCCAGAATAAATTCTTGGCTAACCCATCAAGAATTCAACATCACCATCGAGAGCTCTTCAAGGGAAACACCAACCCTTCATCGAGAATTCACAACATAATCGCGTGTTCTTTTGAAGAGATCAATTTGATCATGGCTCCAACTGATTCCTCCATAATATTTATCAAAAACAACTGCGGAAATAACCTTAGCTCTGATACCAATTGTTGGAAAAAATCACCTCCCAAATACTGTTGTCTTTGATAAATTAAATGGCCAAAAATACCAGTACATGTCAAACAGATTAAATTTACAGTTCTACCGAAATAATAACCACTGCAGAAAATGATGAGAAGAAATAACCAAGCACGAGACACCAAGATTTTTAACATGAAAAACCCTCTATAACTAAGAGGTAAAAATCATGGGACATACTCCGAAAAATCCACTAGAATAAACAGAGAGATTACAAAGATATCTTAATTTGAGTACACACTCAAATTACCTCACCACAATAACTATGTGATGGAACCCAAACAACACCCCTAGTTGTTTAATCTTTATCTCTCTATTTTTCTCTCCTGACTCTCTCTGATTTTTCTTCTCTCTCTTGCTCGCATCCATCCTCCCTGGAGGGGATTTCTCTCAGATGGAATACCTGGCTACTCCATACATTTACGTGTTGGTAGAATGGAGGAATATATAGGCAAATGACTTATGTCCTTTTTCTCTCTCACTCCCGCAACATGCATATATATATATATATATATATATATATATATATATATATATTAAAGCTTGTTCCCTTTTGCTGAAACCATGATCCATGTTTTCGTTTCCTTTTCTTTCTCCCGAGGCTACCCACTTTTGCTTTATTTTCTCTCTTCTCTACTCTTCCGCCAACTTTTTTTTTTCTTTCTTTCCATTTATTCCAAAGTTCCCACTAACTTTGTCCCTCACTTTAGTTTACCTAACACATGGGTGAGGAAACCCAACAATCTCCCCCCCCCCGAACCCATGAGAGGAGGTATTCACCATGACCCCGACACTTGGAGTCAAGTCTTGTGTCAAACCCAACTCTTGGAGACACCACAACATTTCGTTGTCAACTCAGTAGTAGACAAAGCAACACACTTTTGTAACTTGGACTGCCATAACACAGCCCCCCTGCAAAAGTAAACAAATACCCCGAAGTAGACTTTTTCTCTTCGGAACCTGCTATGCCTGCTTCTGTATAACTTTTCAGGACTGAATTTGCACACTAAACCACAGCTCCTCACTTGGAGCTGATCCCAACGAAGCCTTGACTCAACTCAAGCTTCTTAGAATTTTCAGCTTTCTTTATGCCCGACTATATCTTATCGGCATGGCTATTCTTGATGGGAGGATCCAACTCAAACTTGACAGATTTCTGCTTGCCAAATTCTTTCACAACCGTTTTGTACCCTGGCTGTGAGCTATCACTTTCTTTCTTCACTTTTGGTACCCATTTAAAGCGAAGACCTTTCTTCTCGTGGTTCTCATGCAAGGCTTTTCTCCCATCTCACATGGCTTTACAGCACATCTTTTTACACCTAGCTCCCCCATCTTCAACACCTTCCACACGCGTCTGCATCGTATAAAGCGTGCCTACCTTCTTTCCTCTAGTCACCACTAGAGACCCTTTAGTGAACTTCCATCTCCTGCGAAGTATTGGTGGAACACACTTTGATCAATCCACTACCGAATGTGACCAATACTCTTCTCTTCAATCACCGCGGATCACCTATTCTTGGCTAACCATTCCCGGAATAAATTTTTGGCTAACCCATCAAGAATTCAACATCACCATCGAGAGCTCCTCAAGGGAAATACCAACCCTTCATCGAGAATTCACAACACAATCGCATGTTCTTTTGAAGAGACCAATTTGATCATGGCTCCAACTAATTCCTCCATAATACTTATCAAAAACAACTGCGGAAATAACCTTAGCTTTAATACCAATTGTTGAAAAAAATCACTTCTCAAATACTGTTGTCTTTGATAAATTAAATGGCCAAAAATATCAGTACATGTCAAATAGATTAAATTTACAGTTCTACCGAAATAATAACCACTGCAGGAAATGATGAGAAGAAATAACCAAACACGAGACACCAAGATTTTTAAAGTGAAAACCCTCTATAACTAAGAGGTAAAAAGCACGGGACATATTTCGAAAAATCCACTAGAATAAACAGAGAGATTACAAAGATATCTTAATTTGAGTACACACTCAAATTACCTCACCACAATAACTATGTCATGGATCCCAAACAACACCCCTAGTTGTTTAATCTTTATCTCTCTATTTTTCTCTCCTGACTCTCTCTGATTTTTCTTCTCTCTCTTGCTCTCATCCATCCTCCCTGGATGAGATTTCTCTTAGATGGAATACTTGGCTACTCCATACATTTACCTGTTGGTAGAATGGAGGAATATATAGGCAAAGGACTTATGTCCTTTTTCTCTCTCACTCTCGCAGCATGCATATATATATATATATATATATATATATATATATATTAAAGCTTGTCCCCTTTTGCTGAAACCATGATCCATGTTTTCATTTCCTTTTCTTTCTCCCGAGGCTGCCCACTTTTGCTTTCTTTTCTCTCTCCTCTATTCTTCCGCCAACTTTTTTTTTCTTTCTTTCCATCTATTCCAAAGTTCCCATTAACTTTGTCCCTCACTTTAGTTTACCTAACACATGGGTGAGGAAACCCAACAATCTCCCCCTCCGAACCCATGAGAGGAGGTCTTCACCATGACCCCGACACTTGGAGTCGATTCTTATGTCAAACCCAACTCTTGGAGAAACCATAACATTTCGTTGTCAACTCAGTAGTAGACAAAGTAACACACTTCTGCAACTTGGACTGCCATAACACAGCTTCCCCTACAAAAGTAAACAAATACCCCGAAGTAGACTTTTTCTCTTCGGAACCTACTATGTCTGCTTCTGTATAACTTTTCAGGACTGAATTTGCACACTAAACCACAGCTCCTCACTTGGAGCTGATCCCAACGAAGCCTTGACTCAACTCAAGCTTCTTAGAATTTTCAGCTTTCTTCATGCCCGACTATATCTTATCGGTATGGCTATTCTTGATGGGAGGATCCAACTCAAACTTGACAGATATCTGCTTGCCAAATTCTTTCACAACCGTTTTGTACCCTGGCTGTGAGCTATCACTTTCTTTATTCACTTTTGGTACCCATTTAAAGCGAAGACTTTTCTTCTCATGGTTCTCATGCAAGGCTTTTCTCCCATCTCGCATGGCTTTACAGCACATCCTTTTACACCTAGCTCCCCCATCTTCAACACCTTCCACATGCGTCTGCATCGTATAAAGCGTGACTACCTTCTTTCCTCTAGTCACCAGTAGAGACCATTTAGTGAACTTCCATCTCCTGCGAAGTATTGGTGGAACACACTTTGATCAATCCACTACCGAATGTGACCAATACTCTTCTCTTCAATCACCGCGGATCACCAATTCTCGGCTAACCATTCTCGGAATAAATTTTTGGCTATCCCATCAAGAATTCAACATCACCATCGAGAGTACCTCAAGGGAAACACCAACCCTTCATCGAGAATTCACAACACAATTGCGTGTTCTTTTGAAGAGACCAATTTGATCATGACTCTAACTGATTCCTCCATAATATTTATTAAACACAACTGCGAAAATAACCTTAGCTCTGATACCAATTGTTGAAAAAAATCACCTCCCAAATACTGTTGTCTTTGATAAATTAAATGGCCAAAAATATCAGTATATGTCAAACAGATTAAATTTACAGTTCTACCGAAATAATAACCACTGTAGGAAATGATGAGAAGAAAAAACCAATCACGAGACACCATGATTTTTAAAGTTGAAAACCCTCTATAACTAAGAGGTAAAAATCACGGGACATACTCGGAAAAATCCACTAGAATAAACAGAGAGATTACAAAGATATCTTAATTTGAGTACACACTCAAATTACCTCACCACAATAACTATGTGATGGAACTCAAATAACACCCCTAGTTGTTTAATCTTTATCTCTCTATTTTTCTCTCCTGACTCTCTCTGATGTTTCTTCTCTCTCTTGCTCTCATCCATCCTCCCTGGATGGGATTTCTCTTAGATGGAATACTTGGTTACTCCATACATTTACCTGTTGGTAGAATGGAAGAATATATAGGCAAATGACTTATGTCCTTTTTCTCTCTCACACTCGCAGCATGCATATATATATATATATATATATATTAAAGCTTGTCCCCTTTTGCTGAAATCATGATCCATGTTTTCATTTCCTTTTCTTCCTCCCGAGGCTGCCCACTTTTGCTTTCTTTTCTCTCTCCTCTATTCTTCCGCCAACTTTTTTTTTCTTTCTTTCCATCTATTCCAAAGTTCCCACTAACTTTGTCCCTCACTTTAGTTTACCTAACACATGGGTGAGGAAACCCAACAATCTCCCCCTTCGAACCCATGAGAGGAGGTATTCACCATGACCCCGACACTTGGAGTCGATTCTTATGTCAAACCCAACTCTTGGAGAAACCACAACATTTCGTTGTCAACTCAGTAGTAGACAAAGCAACACACTTCTGCAACTTGTACTGCCATAACACAGCTTCCCCTGCAAAAGTAAACAAATACCCCAAAGTAGATTTTTTCTCTTCGGAACCTGCTATGTCTGCTTCTGTATAACTTTTCAGGACTGAATTTGCACATTAAACCACAGCTCCTCACTTGGAGCTGATCCCAACGAAGCCTTGACTCAACTCAAGCTTCTTAGAATTTTCAGCTTTCTTCATGCCCGACTATATCTTATCGGCATGGCTATTCTTGATGGGAGGATCCAACTCAAACTTGACAGATTTCTGCTTGCCAAATTCTTTCACAACCGTTTTGTACCCTGGCTGTGAGCTATCACTTTCTTTCTTCACTTTTGGTACCTATTTAAAGCGAAGAGCTTTCCTCTCGTGGTTCTCATGCAAGACTTTTCTCCCATCTCGCATGGCTTTACACCACATCCTTTTACATCTAGCTCCCCAATCTTCAACACCTTCCACACGCGTCTGCATCGTATAAAGCGTGCCTACCTTCTTTCCTCTAGTCACCACTAGAGACCCTTTAGTGAACTTCCATCTCCTGTGAAGTATTGGCGGAACACACTTTGATCAATCCACTACCGAATGTGACCAATACTCTTCTCTTCAATCACCGCAGATCACCAATTCTCGGCTAACCATTCCCGGAATAAATTTTTGGCTAACCCATCAAGAATTCAACATCACCATCGAGAGCTCCTCAAGGGAAACACCAACCCTTCATCTAGAATTCACAACACAATCGCGTGTTCTTTTGAAGAGACCAATTTGATCATGGCTCCAACTGATTCCTCTATAATATTTATTAAAAACAACCGCGGAAAAAACCTTAGCTCTGATACTAATTGTTGGAAAAAATCACCTCCCAAATACTGTTGTCTTTGATAAATTAAATGGCCAAAAATATCAGTACATGTCAAACAGATTAAATTTACAGTTCTATCGAAATAATAACCACTGTAGGAAATGATGAGAAGAAATAACCAATCACGAGACACCATGGTTTTTAAAGTGGAAAATCCTCTATAACTAAGAGGTAAAAATCACGGGACATACTCGAAAAAATTCACTAGAATAAACAGAGAGATTACAAAGATATCTTAATTTGAGTACACACTCAAATTACCTCACCACAATAACTATGTGATGGAACTCAAACAACACCCCTAGTTGTTTAATCTTTATCTCTCAATTTTTCTCTTCTGACTCTCTCTGATTTTTCTTCTCTCTCTTGTTCTCATCCATCCTCCCTGGATGGGATTTCTCTTAGATGGAATACTTGGCTACTCCATACATTTACCTGTTGGTAGAATGGAGGAATATATAGGCAAATGACTTATGTCGTTTCTCTCTCTCACTCTCGCAGCATGCCTATATATATATATATTAAAGCTTGTCCCCTTTTGCTGAAACCATGATCCATGTTTTCATTTCCTTTTCTTTCTCCCGAGGCTGCCCACTTTTGCTTTCTTTTCTCTCTCCTCTATTCTTCCGCCAACTTTTTTTTTCTTTCTTTCCATCTATTCCAAAGTTCCCACTAACTTTGTCCCTCACTTTAGTTTACCTAACACATGGGTGAGGAAACCCAACAATTTAAAGGTAATTTAGTCATCACCTTATAATTTTTAAATACAAATTATATAATAATAATAATACAATGAATATAATTATAATTCTATATCTATATATACATGCATGAATTTTACAATATAATAAAAGAAAAGTCATATAAAGCATTAATCTCAACTTGCTTATTTATTTCTTTTTAATGTATTGTACAATTGTAAATATGATGTTGATACAAATTATCTTCAACATTATATATGTATTATGTCAATAAAAAATTATCAACATTTTGTAAAAAAAATAAATTATATAAACTAGTCCGTACCTCGCACGAGCTATCAAACTTGTTTAATATTAAACTAAATTTTATATTACACGGCTAATATAAATTTTATCAACTTTACATAATATTATCGAACTAATGTTTAGCAAATAGTAATACAAATTTCATCATGTATAAAATCAAGCATTAAAACTTGAGAAGGCAGTAATGTGCATGCACCCAATGAACCTTACAAATTTAAGAAAAAAAATATAAATTTCATAGTGATTGAGAAATCGAACACTTCAACCCAATTAGATCCCTAAAAATTATAGCCATTTGCTGTGAACATTGGATTGGAAGACGACAGTGCAAATCAGATCTCCATTCACACACATGATTTCTTATTCTGTAAAGATAAGTAGCGGAAGAACTAAACTTGTTGAATTTAGAACTCAGTTCACTGAGCTGCTGCTGGTTTGGGTTCAGGCGATTCTCTAGCTGCTGCTGGTTTGGATTCAGACGATTCTCTTGCTACTGCTGGTTTTGATTCAAGTGATTCTCTTGGTGCTGCTAGTTTTGATTCAGGCGATTCTCTTGGTGTTGCTAAATTTTATTGAGGTGTTTCTCTTAGTTCTGCTGATTTTGATTGAGGCGTTTCTCTTGATTGTGCTGGTTTTGATTGGACCGCTTCTTTTGATTGAAAATGGCCGATGAGGGATAAGAAGCAAAGAGCACTAATCACAAAAAGGATTAATTATGGTAGTTTGGTATGATTTTGTCATTTTGTATGTATTATTACACTTTGATTATGAATATGTAATTAAAAGGATGAAGGTGCTTTTGAGATGTTGCTATATATATTGTTGTTTGACAGTTAGTGTTGTGTTATGTGTGGCTCACAATATTATTTAATTCGCTCTTTAAATTTTTTTTTTTTGTCAAATTCTTTTGTTCCTAGATTTAAAAATCAACACGTGGAAGAGCATAAAACCTTTAGTAGAAACATGGTAATTAATTCTTAAACGAATCATGTCCAAAAGAATGAAGGAAACTAATTAGTGAATGATGGTATTATGTCTGATACCAAACGATGTGACCTTCTTGCTATTATTTTTAAAACTGTTACTCTTTATGTAATATAAATAGAAATATATTACTCTTTTCATTTTACTTCAAAATTAAATACATAATTTTTATTATTAATACTAGGTGGATTACTACTATTTATAGCTAATATTAAGATATATGTAAGAAAAAAAATAGATTTTTAGGTTAAATTGTCGTTTTAAAAAATGTATCTCTAGTTTTTAAATAAAGAAAATAGAAAATTGTATCATAAACAGTCTTGGCAAGTTCTTCGGGATTTTTGATAAGAAATTATATGTTAAGACCTTTGTATCATTTTATAGTATGAACAATTGGAGATTTCGAAGGGAAAAAAAATTAAGCTTGGAAAATTTTAGTTCTTAATTTCAACCTAAGGATTTATGAAAAATTGAGCATATATACTATGTTGTTTCCCAGAGGTATAAAAGAGATCTAGAAATGGGATTGAATAGATCATTTTAAAACTTTTTAACTTGATTAAGGATGTATTATCAGATAATCAATTAACTCAATTTAGTTAAGCACATCGGAATATTAGTTTGAAATCCCTTTAAAGAGATATTGAAATCACAACTCTGAATTTAGTTCTTATGAATTTCAGTCACAAACAGGTATAACAGATTATATGCAGAATGTAAAGGCGGAAAATAAATGATACAAGATATTTAAGTGGTTCAGAATACAAATGTAACAACCCCAAAATTCAGATTGTAATCAAACCCGATCTTGTGCGTTACAATACAATCCCATTCTAACTTTACAACATCAATCAATATTATAATCGATAAAATGCGTATAAATTTAAAACTTTCTTAACTTTCTTTCGTTTCCTGAATCGCAACCTTTATAGCTCATCTTATTTTCAAATCATATCTATTATGATTTATCTTTACGATTCATATTTAAATCTAGAAATTATATATTTATAATGAATCATCTCAAAATGTTAAGTGGGAGTATATAAAACATTAACGTCTAATATCTGACTTAGTCTTTTATACGCTACGCAATTATAATCCAACAACTATATGTATTATATGGCACACGAGATTCTCAACAACATACTATATTCACAACCTACCCTATCCTTCGTATCATACATTCATTACATACTTTGACTTTACAAAGTAAATGTATAGTTATACCTCAATTTCAAAACAAATATCCTTTATTTGAAGATTCAAAGTTTTAAATAACATAGCTTACATACATCGCAAACCGTCTTCATGGCTTAATGTAAATTCAACTAAAGAAAACAATAAAAAAAATTCTTATAATCGCGCCTCAAGTCTTTATCACCATGATAACGAGAGAATTGTATCTTTAATCTGCAAATAAAAATTATTTGCAAATATGAGCGCGACGGCTCAACAAGTCTAACAGTTAACACTTTTCATGTATCACATTTCACATATGTTTGCAATTTAATCATGCATTATGCATCTCGTGTGGTGCAGTTTATACATGTGTTATGCATCTCATGTTGTGCATTTTAAACATGCTTCTCAATTTGCATAGGTAGCATTTAATTTTTTTTTATAACTAAAACATGTTTCACATGTTATCTAATTTATCAAGTTCACATGACACGACAATTTTCATCATTTATCACATACCATTGGTTCAACATTATAGTATAGCACATTTCCACATATAATTTCAGAGAGTACTGAAAGAACTTGCCTGTGATTAGCTTATTCTGCTTATGCTCACGCTCAGCGTTCATCGCTCAGAATTCATACGCCTAAAGAAACTTTACTCATCGGTTAATCTTTCTCGTACTTAACCATTCATCGTATAACCTATATATTATAAGTTGGTATTAACAATCTCTTTCGAGACTTACATTATCTAGATTAGTTATAAAATTTTATTTTATTTTTCTCCTATAGTTAATCGGAGAAGTAAGAATCGGCTATTTGTATTTATATAAATAATCATTAACATCCATTTTCTGGTCACATGTCTATTATTTAGAACCATGTAATTGTAGTGATATCGTGTTGTATCACTCTTTCTATCCATGTTCATATTTAGATCTTAAGATTGCCACAAAGATAATAATTTTCACAACACCTTCTCAACTCCTACATTGGAGCATGACCCTAAAACAATCTTTAACTCACACTTTTATTGAGCAGCACTAAATTCAAATAAAAATTCTAGGTATGAATTTAATTTCTCACACTAACATGATGTATTGGTATATGCTTTCAAGGTTACAGCATTACAACTTCCAAAACTTCAAATAATTTAACAAGTAAAAGTGGAGTTCCCAATTCACTGTAGTCACAATTACCTCCAAACTAGAACTCCACAGGCATTTAACGAGCATTCTCTCTCCGAACCAAACATTTAAACACTTAAGTCCAAAATATTATTCAAACAACACAATTTCTTATGTCTTATATATTTTTCTTTATAAAAAAAATGATAAAACCATTCCCTGTTTTTTTTTCTTTATTATCGAAAAATAGAGTGAGCTCTGAAGTAATCAGCTCAATTCATCCTACAATTTTTAGTAAGTATTGTTTTCAAACAATACATGCAATGTATATTTGCATATCCATATGAATCAGTTTAATTCCAAGGACGTGCACTTAGCTTATGTGATTACAAAATAACAATCTTAGTATGACACCAACAGAGTCATTATCAAGAACTGGAAACTTGTTCCAATGTTTAGACCAAACAATGTACTCTAAACAAATTCTACAAAACTGGAATTGACAGACAAAAATTCCAATAATTTACAAATTAATTACACACATCAAATTTTTTTCTTTTTCTTTTCGGGTACAACAAATGTCAAATTCCAATTATTGTATTCCTGATTTAAATATACTAAAATAGGTAGCATTTGGGTAACCATGTAAATATAATCCTCATAATTATGGCAACTGAAAACATTAAACCCATTTTTCGTCCAAAAATAAATAAATAAATTAAAATTTCTAAGAAAATAATTAAAACATAAAACTTACTTGTAAAGCTTAGTTTCTCTGAAATATTGGCTTAAACAATTAGCTTATAAGCCCTCGTCACTGCTGTTGTTTCAATTACATTCCCAACTCAGCCCATTACTTTTCTTGTTTGCCGAAATTATTGGGTTTTAGCCAAAATTTGGTGTAATTAATTGGTGAGCTTCTGGGTATTTGGAACATGTAGCAGTACTAGGCTTTTTTTTCTCCTTTCTCTCTTTGGAACGAAAGGGTCTGGGATGACTTTGTATTTCATTTCTTTTTCTTTCTTTGGTTCGAATTGGAAGGTAGAATATGGAAAAGATCAACGATTGTTGTCCTTATCTTTCTTTCTTTCTTGTTTTCTAGAACGGATGTGAATGAAATGGGTCAGGAGCTGAACTCTTTTCTTCTCTTTAGAACCGAAGATAAGAAAACAGGGGAATGAAGAGGGACTTTACATAGCTTCCTTATCTCATCTGATATACTAATTGGACAAATGTCATTACCTTTAATTAACACGTCCTGCTTGGCCAATGACTCAGCCTCATTTAATTTCTTATATCTCAGTTTAAGTTCCAACATGCATACTTATAATATTTATTACAATACATACACCCAATATAACCATTATATTATTATATTACATTTATTATAACATAATTTTCTTCATTAGCTAATTAAAAGAAAACAAGTTTCTTTATTCTAAAACGGATATACTAATTCACTAATCTTCACGTAGTGAACTAGTTACATCACATTGTGTTCAATTTATATTCATTCGGCATAATGTAATACATTAGACTATTATATAAATATATTACATTTATATGTAATATGCTAAAATAATGAGTTTAATTAATACATACATTAATACACCATTTTAATTAAGTGAATTAATTAACTTACTTTTAAAGTTTAATTTATAATAAATCCATTGTCATACAAGGCATAATAGTCAAATTATATTATTTCATAATATAATTACAATCTAATCTCAATTAATCAATATTAATTAATTAATTAATTAATTTCCTTCACCTCAATATTTCATTTCATATTTAACTCAAACTAATTAATTTAACAGTTTAATTAGCTATTAATTTTCTCATTCCAAATATATGTATGTGTATATATATATATATATATATATATATATATATATATATATATATATATATATATCGTACCTATATATACATTTGAGTCTATCACATAAATCACATAAATATATATATATATATATATATATACATATATATATATATATATATATATATATTCAAATTCATAACGTTTCACAATAAGAATTTTTTTATTTATTAAATTCTTATTTTAATATTTATCAAAAATCCAGGTCATCACATATCACACATATATATACGCATTAAATTCACGTAAATATATATAACACCTATATATATTGATACCTTTAAACCCAATACATTTCACAACAAGAATTTTATATATTAAATTCTTATTTTTATATTTTCTGAAAATCTAGGTCATCACAACAAATAACTCCTAATCCACTCTTCTACTCTACGAGTAGGAAATCTACTAAGGATGTAGGGTCACGAAGACCATATCATTAAGATCTATTACAATGAATCACAAAGATTCCTTCGAGTCACTAAATCTCGGCAGATGACACTATGTCAGGGGACATTTAGTCCTGATTACTAAGATCTCTTCAAGTCACTTAGACTTGGAATTATGTTATTAAGACAATCGAATCACAGTTGTTGAGATTGTTGTTTGAAGTGCTATTAAGCGGCGTTGAGCTCCGCTTCTTAAGTACTTAGTAGCAGAACCAGTGGTTCTTCTATCGTAAAATAAGTCTCTTTTTGCTTTGGCAAAGTTTCAACTTTGTACTTGGTGATTCGTACTTGGATTTGAATCCTCGTATGCTTTTATAGACTTCTGAAAATAATCCCGTTGGAGAGTTCCCGTTGGTACATTTAATGCTTTGCTCCAAGATGTTCTCTTTTGCTCCAACATATTCTCTGATGTTGAATTTTAAGGAGAGCTGTGTCAGCTTGCTTTACGACTTTGATCTGTCACATCAGTCGATCTGCAACTTCACCAATTACATGGGTACTGTCGCTTTCACCAAACTAGCTGTTAGACACAAACATGCTCTGATATTTGGTTTCAACCAGAGATGTTTGGCAAGAACATTGGGTCCTCCGATCTGCAACGCTCCTTATTATCAGTCATCTGTCAGTCATGACTTGCTCTATGAGTTTAGTTGATCATAGAGTTTGATAAGGAACGTAGAGTCTAGGTTTTTCTTACTCAACGTTTTGAACTCTACGAATCTGTTCTATGATTGCTTGCTCTACGAGTAGAGAGACACTCTACGATGTGCTCTCTACGTTTTGCTCTACTAACGACTCTCTACGATGAGCATTCTACGATCTTTGAGCAGACTCTGCAAACTTCTCTCTTTACTCTGCAATCTTAGAGCGTACTTTACGATCTCAGCTTTACTTTACGATCTAAGAGAGGCTCTACGAATTGATCTGCAAACTCTGCGAACTTGACTTAACTCTGCGATCTTCTATTCCCTGCTCTACGAACTAAAAGCTTACTCTGTGATCTACATTTACACTACGAACTGACATAATAACTTTACGATCGTTTAACAATACTATTCGATCAATTTGATTCTATCATCTATACAATATTTCATCTCATAAGATCAACCTAAAACTTCTGAACACTTTCTACTTTATCATAATCACATCATCCTATTTAATAATATGCAATACCTAACATACTATATTAATATTCTTTGCGAAAAGAGAAAGAGAGAGAGTAACTCCTTCCGTTCTATAATGTAAGAGTAGTTTTGATTATTTTTTTTAAGTATACTAAAAACATGGGCAAATTCGCTAACATGTCACTTCTTCCGTTTTGTTTTTTAAATATCACAAAGTTAGGGTGACTATTCACCCTAATATGTGTACTATAAAGGTATTTATATATAATGTAATACATAGTAATTATATTCTATTAAAAAGTAAAAAAATTGTCCATAAAATTTAGGTTGCCAAAGTATTGTTCTTGAATCCCTCTAAAATTATTATGGCCTTCTAACAATTAGCTAGCATGTCCTTGCTCTCCCAAAACAAACTTTCTCCCTTTTTTTCACTAGTTAAAAAAGAGGCTACTGCAATGGACATATTCATCGCCAATAAACCCGTTAATTTGCGCAAATGAGGTCATTGCGACGGACATTTCCATCGCACATTGTGATCTATTCGAATCACAAATAAATCTGTCGCAAGCTGTCACAAAGATGTCATTTGTGATGGATTCCTTCGTGATGCCCATCTCAAAAAGTATAAGTGACGGATAGTATAGTTGTCGCAATATCATACATTGATTTGACTAATTGTGACAAATTGTCTGTCACTAA
This sequence comes from Aralia elata, assembly GCA_034770075.1. Classification (NCBI taxonomy): domain Eukaryota; kingdom Viridiplantae; phylum Streptophyta; class Magnoliopsida; order Apiales; family Araliaceae; genus Aralia; species Aralia elata. Next base: position 319,128 of record JAVJAP010000192.1, on the reverse strand, counting down.
TGATATTTTTCGTACTAAAAAATATTTTAAATTCAATAATATCTCTTACATTTGCCATTTGAATCTGTGCTTTTAATTTATAAAACTTAGGACGTTATTATGCTAAAGTCTAAATGTAACACATTTAATATTAAACCAACTTTTATACTACATACACGACTAAAATTTTACCAACTTTACATAATATTATCGAGCTAGTGTTTAATGTATAAAATCAAGCATTAAAATTTGAGAAGGCAGCGATGTGCATGCACCCAATGAACCTTACAAATTTAACCAATCTTTTTGAATGGTTGGATTGATGGATCTGATTGACTAGGCAATCGCAAAACACTGCTTTTCCTTTTCCTTGCGTTTGGTCTTAGCTCTTGTATCATATATATACTTAGCATTAGTTCCATAGATTTTTTTCGCATCAGTTATAACAAAAATAGCATTTTAATTTTTAGAGAATTACATGGACATCCAGTGCCTTACCCAAAGACATATACCAAAGTAAAATAATAACAATATATTTATCTCTCATCTCTCTAAAATACTTTCTCTCTCGTCTCTTTACTCCTATTTTACCTTTGTATGTTTTTCGATGTGACACAACTGGATGTACACGTAGTTATGTTCTAATTTTTAACTCTAATGCTTTCATCTGTGAGTCAACATTAGTAAGACATTTGTTTTAGTCAATACAATAACTCTTAGTTATTTATTTTATTTCATATTGTACTGAATTTAAGGAAGAATAGAAAATTTTCTCTTTTTCTAACAAAACAAAAAAGAAAAAAATTTATAAAATTTCATACATAGTTATTATGAAATTGGAAATTGACAACTTCAACCCAATCAGATCCTTAAAAATTATAGCCATTTGCTGTGAACATTGAGTTGAAAGACTCCGATCTTCAGTCCCACACATTTTTTATTTTTTAAAGATAAACAGCAGAAGAATTATACTTGCTGAATTTAGAAGTCAGTTCACTAAGTTGATGTTGGTTTGGATTCAGGCGATTCTCTTGGTGCTGCTGGTTTTGATTGAGGCGCTTCTCTTTGTGCTGCTGGTTTTGATTCAGGCGATTCTCTTGGTGCAGCTGGTTTTGATTGAGGCGCTTCTCTTGGTGCAGCTGGTTTTGATTGAGGCGCTTCTCTTGGTTCTGCTGGTTTTGATTCAGGCGATTCTCTTGGTGCAGCTGGTTTTGATTGAGGCGCTTCTCTTGGTGCAGCTGGTTTTGATTGAGACGCTTCTCTTGGTTCTGCTGGTTTTGATTCGACCGCTTCATTTGATTGAACAATGCCGATGATGGATAAGAAGCAAAGAGCACTGATCACAAAAAGGATTATGCTAGTTTGGTATGGCTTTGCCATTTTATTTGTATTATTACACTTTGATAATGAATATGTAATTAAAAAGTATGAAGTTGCTTTTGAGAGGTTACTATATATATTGTTGTTTGACGGTTAGTGTCATGAGGTTGTTATTTACCTCTTATTCTCTCGTGGCTCACAATATTATTTGACTCGCTCTTTAAACTATTTTTTTTTTTCAAATATTTTTCTTTCTAAATGTAGAAGTCTACATGTGGATGAGCATAAAACCTTAACTAGGAACATGGTAATTGATTTTTAATTGAATCATGTCCAAACGAATAACGGAAACTAATTAGTGAATGGATGGTGTTATATGTAATACCAAACGATGTGACCTTCTTGCTAATATTTGCAAAACTGTTACTCTTTTAAGTTTTAAAATTAGAAATACATCACCCTTTTCATTTAGTCTGAAAATTAAATATATATTTTTTATTATTGACATTAGATGGATTAATACTCTTACATTTTTTTTTATTAAAAAGTGTATCTCTAATTTTTAAATGAAAAGATGGCAAATTGTATCATATGACACGTTCTTCTGGATTTTCAAAAAGAAATTATATGTTAGAAATTTTATACCACTTTATAGTCTGGGCTACTGGAGATTTCGAGAGAAAAGAAATATCTAAGCTTATAAATTTTTAATTTTTATTTCAACCCTCAAGATTTATGAAAAATTAAGCATATACAGTACATTAATACTCCCTGGAAACGTGAGAGAGAGATAGTACTCCTTCCGTTTCATAATATAAGAATGGTTTTTATCTTTTTAACTAAACTAAAAACGTAGGCAAACTCATAAAATATAATAGAGAGTGGTTTCCATTTTTTGAATATCACAATATATAACTTAGGGTCAGTTTTCACCCTAATATGTGACTATAGGCTCTTATACAATGTGGTACAGGTGAATCATATCCTACTAGAAAGTATAAAATTGTCCATAAAATTTAAGTTGGAAGCATTGTTCTCGAACCCCCACTAAAATTGTTGATGGCCTTATAACAATTAGTATGTCCTTAGTCTCCCAAAACAAACATTCTGACTAATTTTTCATTACTATTGCGATGGATATGTCCATCGCAAAATAAACCTATTCGGTCACAAATAAGGTCCTCTGCAACGGAATGTCCGTCACAACGTCGGTCGATCAAGTGCAATCACAAGTAAATATATCATAAAGATGTCATTTATAATGAACTTCTTCGTGACGGGTTGCCGATCTTAAATAAGTATTTACCAGTGATATATAATTGTTGTGATATCATTTTTAAAATTAAAATTGATTTGACTAACTTGCAACAGATTTGTCCGTTACTACTGATATTTTTCTTAGTAAAAAATTGTTTTAAAAATCAATAATGTACCTTATATTTGACATTTTGAATCTATTTTTTCTATTTTTTGAATATCACAATATATAACTTAGGGTTAGTTTTTGTAACGATCAAGAAATGCAGACTATCCTTGTAATTAGGATTTTATTATTTAATAAATAATATGAATATTTTGACAGAAATGCATGTGTTATGTGTGTGAAGGTCGATTTTGACCTAATGAATGTGATATTTAATTTTGGCATGTGTAACGGTTTCATAAATGAAATATAATTTTTCCAAGAAACCGCTAAATCACTATTCATGAAAACGCTATTCATGAAAACACTATTCATCGCATAACGAACTTGTTAATTCGTTTTTCGATTTTTCGAGTGATGTCATATTAAGTAATTCAGAATGGGAGATGAAATCTCCAATAAAAATATTTTATTAAGAAAAAGACGTAAAAACACTATTCACGCTAAAAACGCTTTTTCGTGTTTTCGAATTTTCGGATTACGGTATAGCGTTTATTCAGGAATGTGAGATATAATCTCTAATAAAAAATTTCTGTGAGAAAATTTTTCAGTTTGACTAACCGAACTAGTTAGGAAACTTTAACTAGAAAGAAACTAGAAATAAAATTAGTTTGGATGTAACTAAGCCATTTGAGCCTAGGGTTTCAAAATGGCTTGGCTAGGGTTTAATATGGCTTGCCTAGGGTTGAGCCAAGGATTTAATTGGCTTGGCTAGGGTTGAGCTATGGCTTAGGTCTGGGTTAAAACTTAAAGACTTAAAGAATTAAGAAAGGTCTAGGGCTAGGTGTCATGTAAGAAAACTTGATGGACAAGTGTCACTTGATTAAAATTTGTGCATGTGATTAAATGAACCTAGCAAATGAGTCATGGGAGAGAGAAAGAGCAAGGTGGGCTCAATATGGGGGTAAAAAGGGGACAAGAGGTGAGTCACTCACTATATATAGTAAGTATGATCTAGATAAAATCAAATCCTAGATTTATGTCCCCTCATTTCTCATTTATTTTACCAAACAAAGCCTTAGATAATTATTTTGTCCAACCTTAGTTAGTTAATTGAAGTTAGTTTAATTAAGTAGAGTATGGTGAAGAGGTCTAAAAGAATTTAATGCCCTAGCTCTTGAATGGCCTATAAATAGAGTTGTAAGTATACTTGCAATTTTTTTGTGTGTATTCCTTATATTATCATAAGTAAAGAGAAAGAAAGCTTGAGAGCAATACTTGAGAGAGAAAGGAAAGGAAGAGGGGCGAACAAGGAGGAAGAAAGGAATCAAGAAGTCTCATAGGAAGGCTAAGTAAGAAGAAGAAGAAGAAGAAGAAGAAGAAGCAACATAGGTAAGAATATTAAAAACCCTAATTTTCATCTTTTTATATTTTTAAAAGCTTCTTAGTATGTTAAGGAAGTGTTTGTTGGTGGTTGTTGATATTTGATGAGATCAAAGAAGGATCTTGGAGTGATAAGGTTTTATGATTTAATCTTGTTTAAAATCTACCAGTAAATGCCATGAAAATGAACGAATAACTAAAATTTGTACGCCAAAGCGAAAAGGATGGAATTTAATTGCTAAAGGACTGTATAAAAGGACTTTGTTAATATTTTATGTGATTTGTTTGTGGAATCCGGAAGAAAGAAATAAAGTTAAAGGAGTTAAGTAATTGTTCCAAGTGGAACGAAGGAAAAACACGCCATAACAAAGTTATGACGAAATTTTCCGTAAAAGACGTTTAAATCACAAAAGGATGAATTTTATCAAATAGGATACTGTTTTGGGCTATTTTTGTGTGACAATCCAAATCTGAAAATTAAGTTCTAAAGTTTCATATTATGCTCTTATGAGTAAAGATCATCACCCAATTGGAACGAAGGCAAAAGCTTTTGTAACGAAGTCATGGCGACGTTTTTTTGTAAAAGCTAGTCAAAATGCTAAATAACTTAGTGTGACCCCTGACTTTTGAGTTAGTTTTCGAGGTAATTAAGACTCTTGGAAATGGGTTATTTTCTATTGTGGAGTATGTAGAACAAGGAGGAAGTGGGCTCAAGAACGGACTTATTTCGATAAGAAACGAGTAAGTTATGAAGACGTAAAGTAGGCCCGAGAAAACTGTCAAACAACCCAGTTACTAACTTTATGCAGTGAGTTTTGTTCTAAAACAGACAGTCTTAACTGTCCGGATAATAATCAAAATGAAATTTGTTCTAAAGTAGACAGTCTTAACTGTGTGGATAATAATCAAAATAAAATTTGTTCTAAAGCAAACAGTCTTAACTGTCTGATTTAGGCCTATAATGCAAAGACTAAAAGTTTGGACACTTTGTCTAAATTTATAAAACACGAATGACCTAAGATGAATAATATTGTAACGTAAACCACTCTATGGCGTCTAATATGTGGTTAATTGGTGTGTCAATGTGAACATATATGTGTAGGACATTGAAGGACGATTAACATCAAGGTTTTAAAGAACGCAAAAAGCAAGTATTCTTAAACTCTTTCACGAGTTTTCTTACTGAAATTCTGCAAATAAGCACACCTAGAGGGGGTGAATAGGTGAACAAACCCACAAGTAATAACAGTGGACAATAAAGATAAATCACACCAAGATGGTCGGTTTTAGTGTATCTTCAAGCATGAACTGAAACTAAATATGCAGATGAACGAATAGTGTAGAAAGTAAGTGAACAAACTAAGCAAGATAATAAAAATAAATCACACCAAGATTTTTTTTACGCGGTTCGGCCCTTAACCTCTAACTAATGGCCTAATCCACGTCCAAAATCAATTGGTATTGGAGACTCCTTTTATTAATAAATTTTTCAATCAAAATACAAATACTCCCTGTTCAAAGTAGCTTTCCACTGAGTTGGACACCACTGCCCCCCTTGCACCTCTGCAGCCTTTCTCACCACTGAGACCTTTGCACCTCTGCAACCTTGAAAGTTCCCTTTGAACAGACCCTATCCACTATTGGATCAACCAAGCCAAACAAGGCTTAAACTCAGAACTTTAATACGAGGAATATTGATTACAATGGGCTCTTAATTTCCAGTTGAAAGAAATTTAGAAACAATACAATAGTTTGTTGGAAGTATTCTTTAAAAGCTCTTAATACAAAACTCTATGAATTAGACTTGGAATTGCTTGAGGAGTTCTACCTTATCTTTATGCCGTGAAGGAGTAGTATAAATAATCAATAGATCAACGACTAGTAAAAGATCTGTTAGAATGAAATATTTTGACCAAGGAAAATCCCATGAAACAAGCAATATGATATCATCCAACGGTTTATAAAATAAATACCATAACAGCTATTTAAAATATATAGAAACCCAATTAAACGAAATAGTTGATTTATAGGAGAGAAGGAATCTGACTTTAAAATGCTCCAACAATTTGCTTAGTCAAAGATGTTTCCTTAATAGACTCCTAATCAATTAATGTAGCATATCTTTAATTTGAATTTAAACATGATACATATCAAAGATATCTTCACCGTAACGATTAGCAATAGTAGTACAATTAATCCAATTGAACCCACCAATAATATATTTAAAATAGTCCAAACAATTCAAATTCAATCCATAAACCCAAATAAATTGTCATCATTAAAATCACAAAATATATAAACTAACACTTATTACGAATGACATTATTATTATGCGAGCTTTTCAGTTTCATTTTCGGATTGTATCAAAATATTAATTTACACAGTATTTATATATTGTATGAAATCTAAACTTATGCAATAAATTTTATGATTGCACGAGTTACTCAGTATGCTAAAACTCCATGTTATTTAATGATTCAAAGTTCAATATTTCAAGAACTATTATAAAGTTATGTCAATGCCTTGTTACGGCTAGACACATGATATGTTATGATTTGAATTCTATTAATTCTTAAATGTTTTCCAAACCAAATTAATTTGGTGCGGACTCTGACTTAAGTCTGAGATGAACAACCCTATTATTAGGGATATTTTTGGTCGGATTTCTGACTGGCCTTCGCGGTGTAAACAAAACGCATATAATCGTTTAAAAGAAACAGGTTGTGCACAAAATGAGTACAATAGGCTGATCCCCTAAAGTACTTGGAAAATGTCGGTTTACAGTATAAAACTCTGTCAAACCTTTTATAAAAAGAAAATGTTCAAGGTCGTTTGACCGCTCAGCATGTTAATTCTCAAATGTTAAATAAACATGAACTTTCTATTATTGTTCCCATTTATTCGAAATGTTTTCACAACTATTGTTCAGTTGTAGAAATGATCCAAATTGAAAATATTTGATTCTTGATTTTGTTGTTCAATTAATTGTTTATACTTGCTGAGCTTAGTAGCTCATTCTTGCGTTGAATCAAATGTTTTCAGCTAAGCCCGAGCGACCCGAAAGTTCAGGAAAGAAGGATAAAGGGAAAGGAAAGGTTTCCGAATAAGGAACATTATGTAATAATTATGTGTTATGGCTATGATATTATATAGAATGATATAATATTTATTCATAAAACAATGTATTAAGCTTGTAAAGGTTATGAAACCTTGGGTTTAGACTAAGACGGATTGTAATAGCTTAATAATTATATTTTGTCTTTAAGATTATGTTGAATGGGAAGTACCGTGATGTACCGGACCTGGGTTTAAAGGCAGACCTAGATTTGGGGGCGTCACAGGTTGGTATCAAAGCCGTAGGTTATAAACCTTAGGTAGGGGTACCTTGGGGCTATAACCTTAGACAAGTTAGAAAAATTAGAAGATAAAGAAACTCAAATCGAGTTGTATACGATGAATTGAGGAAATTCATCCGTAAAAGTCTAAAGAAGTAAAAATAATATAAAATTAACTATTATTTGTTATGTGAAATATATTTTATTGTTATGTGCTAATCAAGATAACCATTTTTTATTATAGGATGTCAGGAGAATAGGAGGTTAGAGATATACATGTTATTAGCGAGGAGTTGATCGCTCCACTTCAGTTTGTGCTGATAGACAGTGATATTGATGATGAGATTGACTCCGATGAGGATCCGTCGGAGCACTGGGATGAGACTGATGACGAGAGGGAGATCAGTCTGCCACCTGGCATACATGCTAGGCTTGCGGGGCTTACAGTTACCGGCATGTTAGGGCATGGTGAGGCATCAGGGGATACACCAGTAGAGGCTGCCCCAGCCACTACAAGAAAAGAGGCTATCAGCGACCGCATATCAGCGACCGTATATGGTCGCAGATGGGTATCTGCGACCGAATACGGTCGCTGATAGTGGTCGCATATAATCTGGTCGCTGGGAGGACAGTAGCGACCAACATTAGCGACCGCATTATCAGCGACCGACGATAGCGACCGTATCGGTCGCTGAGTTGAGTCAGCCTCAGTGGTGACGTGGAACACGTGGCAATTTGGTGTCAGAGTATTAGCGACCGAAATCAGCGACCGACATCGGTCGCTGATTTAGCTGAGCTATCAGCGACCGAGAATTGTTATTAGCGACCGCAGGCGGTCGCTGATTCCTATTTTAAAAAAAAAAAAATTTGGCCAGTTTTGCAGATTTCCAAAAAACAGCGACCTGTTTTATACCTGCTCCCAATACACAACAGTTTATATAAACATCCATATTAACATATTTATACCCCACACATGCACAATAGTATATATTAACATCCATCCATATGCAAACACATAAACCAACACAATATAAACTATAAAAACATTCATAAACCAAAGGGAACTAAAAACTTTATATAAATGTAGTCTAACTTTAATTAACATTCATAATCACAGCTTAGGTATTTGAAGTATAGCTAGCTAACTAGGTCTTCATGCATCAGCGTCCAAATTAGTATGAACCTGTAAACAAAAGAAGAAAACATGTTACATATGTTGATACTGATAGTTATTACAATATTTATGTATTTAAGTTAGTGACTTATTTGATTGTAATAAGTACTAAGATTACCTCGTCGCCATCCTGCTGCTGTGCTGCTGCCGCCACTGCCTCAGCCAACTCATCAGGATTCAAAGACTGTAGATGACCGCCCAGTATGCGAAGAAGATCTCGATCTCGACATATCGCTCTGACACAGTCAGCGGGAGTATGAATGGTTGGATGATCCGATGACTGTGTCGACTGGGTAGCAGAGCTGCCTGTGCCACTGATGGTAGGGCGTCGTCTTTGTCCTTGGCCTTTGACATAGTTCTTCTTCACGACTGACGCCCTTTCCCATAGCTCCTGATCAATCTGGGGACGCGGAGTGCCTTCAGGATAGCGCTCGTTTAGTAAGGTATTATAAGTGTCCTGTCAGCAGGTTAACAATTAGATATTGTAAAATAAATATAGAATGTGTAAAAATGACATTAAAATTTAAAAACTGCATATATATCAATAACTTATATAGTACCACTATTTGAACAGCCTCCGGCAGACCATCACGGGTGGCCACGTACATATCCAGCCAATGGATAGGCTGACCCTGAGACTGAGTCTCCTACAAAACAAGTTCTCATATTAAACTTGTAAACATATAATATTCTACAAACAATGAATATAAACAACCTTAGTAGTCATACATACCCTGGCAGCAATATGCTGCAACTGTGATATACTGCCGCCCTTGTATGTCCCTTTTGCCTTGTCGCCTTCAGGTGCACCTGAGGATCTGTTCGCGGCGGCAGTCTTGCGTCTCTTGACCCAGCTCTCAGCCCTCCACTGGTCACACATCGCAGCCCATGTAGCCTGCTCGCACCACCAAGGGCTGTGCTCGTGCATATATTGCTCACCCTCCCCTGGATGGTCGATCTCAGCATTGTGCAGGGCTTTTTGACGTTCCTTGTTCAAATTATCTTTGGTTCTGGCGGCGCACTTCTGCCAGAATAACGTCTGAATAACTGATGCACTCGCATCGTCCCATCTATATCTCTTCTGTAAATAAAATAACAATAATATTAAAACGATAAGTATACCATTCAGTAACAACAACGCTAAATAATTTAGTAACAACATCGCTAAATAATTTTATTTTATTAACTATATTATCTTAGTTAAATTAAAAAAGAAATACCTGAAATTCAGCCCAAACTGCATCCTTGTGGGCGATAGGTGTGCTCGCCCACGTAATCACTGGCGTAGGCCAGTTCTGTAAGCATAATTGTGAAATACACTTCACAATCTTACTATCTTGAAAATCACTACAATATATTACAGTTTACATTAAAGATAAGTAAATTTATTTTAATATTAACGACAATTAAATACATATATAGATGTAGAACAATGGAAATATAAAATTTAAAGAAATGATGTTAAACGTACGTGTTGTCCGGAGGAGGGCGAATCTGAATGAGAATCCGGTCATCCAGATTAGCCGGGGCCTTCGGCACATGATTAGGGCCCCGACCCAAGCCGCGTTTTCGCTGCGCTGGCTCAGAAGACATCTGCAAAGAAAAAATTATAGTTTATTCTATAATTTAACAAAAATACGAAAAAATCCCTTTAATTGAAAAATTATTATTGTTTTCTAAGTTTGAAAATAATTGTCACATAGTTGGGATAAATTCCTAATTGGGTCTCATCAATCTTGTGATGCTCACACTATGAGGTAACTAGATTTGTTGATGTATGACACTATTAACTAGTAACTAGGGGTCCTTTTCATTTTGGATTCATTTAATTAATATTTTTGAATTAAATATTGTTCTAAATTATTAAAAAACAAATGATGAAGCTTCGATTTTGAGACAGTGCATTTGATGAATACATACTTCAATTAGCTAGCTTTCTCAATATTACTTATAATAGGAAAGACATGAGGATTTTTATAATTAGGCTCAAATAAAAAGGTAAATCTTTATTGGCCTATTCTTAACTCAAACCCATATCTGAATTTTTTATTCTCTTTGTCCTACCGAGTGTGCTTTTAGTCAAGCTGAATTTTGACGAATCAATGACCCTAACTTTCAAATTTTCCTATCGTTTCTCAGCATCATCTTCAGGAATTAATTTATATCACGGTCTTACATTCCCAAGAAAGAGAGTTTGGAATTCAAATTAAGCATCAATACTATCAATCGGGTACTAACCTAACCGTATAGATTTTGCGCATTCAGATAAAAATGGGGGGCATAAAACCAAAAATAGATTTACTAGTAGCCACAAAACAGACATTCATTCCCTAAATCAATCTAGGACAATTTAATGTTACATTGAAATGTAATACACAAAATTTAAACAGATAGTAGTCTGTGGATATGAGTTCAACACATAAATTAATTGTCTAATTTGATTTTCATGGAAAAAGAAAAGATTTTTGAAAATAAGACCTGAGATTGAGAAACCAATTGAGTCTGTAAATATGTTTATTAGCGCGAAGAACAAAGGTTGAGATAATCCAAATTACTCTAACAATGTCGAATTGAAGAAAACAATCGGGTACATTCGAGATTAAAGAAATTAAAACAAGTATAAAATAATAGGAATCAATGTCTTAAATTCTAGAAGATCTATATATATATACAGGGAGTGAGAGAATTTCTTACAAATGTTGCAATAGAGAAGAAATTTCTCGGCTTGAAGGTTGCCCCTATCCTTTTCCACTTCTCAGTATATGATGGGGCGGCGCGGGGGCGGCGTGGGGGCAGCGTGGGGGCGGCGTGGGGTGGACCGGCCGGCGTGGAGGCACTCCTCTATTTTCTCTTCTCTCTCTTCTCCCTCTTCTCTTTTCTTTCTTCTTCCTTTTCGTTTCTGTCTGACGGTCTGTTTCCTGATAGATTAAATAGGATCAGCGACCGTCTTCTGCGACCGTGTTCGGTCGCTAATTTTAAACCACGTGGCAATATTAGCGACCGCATGCGGTCGCAGTTATGATCCGGTCGCAATAAGGCTTCCCGCCCCACTTTTGCGCCAAATTTTTGGGGGGAAAATTCATTCAGCGACCGAAAATGGACCTATCAGCGACCGATTGCGGTCGCTAAAATCATCAGCGACTAAATTAACATACGGTCGCTAATTGCGGTCGCTGTTACAAGAATTAGCGACCGAAAATTGCGGTCGCAGATAATCTTGGTCGCTGTTGGGCCTTTTTCTTGTAGTGAGCAGAGGCTGCACCAACCGAGGCTGCACCAGCGGAGGAGGTGGTAAAGGGAGGATTAGAGAGGGAATATATCAACCCCGAGATCCATGAGGCCTTCGCCCAGTTAGGGGCCTAAGTGTATAATTTGGTGGACCGAAATGCAGAGCTGAATATGGCACTGCATGCTGCTAATAATTAGAATCAAGCATTAGGGGCCCAGAATCAGGTATTGGAGGCTGCAGTACATGACATCCAGATAGAGAGGCATGAGATTAATAATCTCTAGGATGCGGAGATAATTGATCGGCAGAGGGCTGAGGATCAGGTGCAAGATCTTGAACAGAAGGTGAGAGTCCTCAAGGGAAAGGCTGATAGGATGGACTATGCATACACGACATGTGTTGATGGTATCATAGACAGGGTGGTCTTCTTTCCGGCAGAGGCAGGACAGACCCTTCATACAATCACTCGACCGAGAGTAGTGGCCATAACATGGGAAGAGCGCACGAGCGCAATTGCTAGGGGGCACCTAGCATAGATTAGTAGATGTGTAAAGATATATATATATATATATATATATATATATATATATATCTATGTGTGTGTGTAAGTATATATCTGAATGATGTGAATCCCAACCTTTTATATACATAGCGGGATAAATTTTGTAAATCTTAACTTGTATACCAGTTAAGGATTAGAATAGGTGAATCCCTTCTTTTTATATTTAATATATGGATGTAGAAGTACATAGCTGGAGGTGCTATGCATTGTAAATATAGCGGATAACTATATATATGTAATGGAAAGAAGCATAATTAATATAAAGTTTTATTAAATATGCTTGTAATGTGAATGTGTTAGCATTAAATGAAAATGATTTAAGATTAATAATAAAATAATAATAATAATAATAAATATTTAATTAACAGAAAAATGCCGCCAAGATGGAGAGGAAGAGGAAGACCAAGAATGCAAAGAATTTTAAATGAAGAACGTGGATCTGAAAATGAGGATAGAGAATCTGAACATAGGGAACCTGAACATAGGGAACCCTAGGAAGGGGAAATTGTAAACCCTATACAACAATTCATAGATTTATTGGTAGTTGCACTTAATAGAAACCCCACCGGAGCACCTGTGAATCCTCCAGTCGTGCCAGTCACCAGCTTTAAGGATTTCAAAAACGTGGGTCCACCCAAGTTTAGGGGGACCACTAAGCCTATAGAGGCTCAATCTTGGATAAAAGAGATAGAGAAGGCATTTATTATTGCCCGAGTCGGAGAGGAGCAAAAAAATGCTTTTGCTACCTATATGCTTAAGGGAGAGGCCAATTTCTGGTGGGAAGCCAACCAGAATAGGGCCAGAGAGGGAGTAATCGCATGGGATAAGTTCAAGGAATTATATTTCGAGAACTATTTCCCTAAAAGCATGCAGAGCTGTATGGAAATTCCTAGAATTGAAGCAGAAGAACCTGACAGTTCTCCAATATGCCGCCAAGTTCAATGAACTAGCCAGATTTGTTCCACACTAGGTGGACACCGAGGAGAGGAAGGCAAGAAGATTCGAGCAAAGATTGAAACCCTGGCTCTACAACAAGGTTTATGTGTTACAAATTAATTCATTCGTATCGATCTTAGAGAAGGCTATTATAGCCGAATGAGGGAGTGAGGCGTTGACTAAGTTTAACTAGGAGAAAAGGAATAAGAAGAAGTCAGAGGGTGGAGATAAAGCTGAGGGAAGCGAAGGAAATGGAGGAAAGAAAAGAAAATGGAATAATTCCGGGAATGCCGGGAATAAGCAAGGAGACCAAAAGAAAAAGGTCGAGGCTTGCAAAAACTATGGGAAGAATCACCTAGGGATGTGTCTAAAGGGGAAAACAACGTGTTACAAGTATGGGCAGGAGGGACACATCTCTCCTAACTGCCCCAACCCAAAGAAAGAAGTGTGCTTCAATTGCGAAGCGCCAGATCATATGGTAAGAAATTGCCCAAAGAAATGAGCAGATGGAGGGAACAAAGGGAATAGCAGTGGCAAGCTGACTATAGCTGGTCCAGCTCCACTTGGTAGACCAACCACCCGGACCTTCAACATGACGGTCCAAGATGCAGTGGCATCCGGAGATGTTGTCTTAGGTATCATCACGGTCAATAATATAAATGCATATATATTGTTTGATTCGGGTGCGACCTGTTCTTTTATATCCTGTGATTTTGCTATACGGTTAAGTTTACCTCTAAAAAAGCTAGAAAGTCCCCTGAACATAGAAGTTGCGAACAAGGAAATAATCCCCGTTGAACACATTCATAGAAATTGTTGCGTAGATATAAGGGGACAAAAGATGTCAATAGATTTAATTCCGATAAAATTAGGGGAATTCGATGTAATTCTGGGAATGGACTGGTTGTATAACCACGGGACAATGATAGATTGCCAGAAGAAAAGTATAAACCTTCAAATACCAAATCAATCTAAGGTAATATTTTACGGTAGTAAATCGCCAAGACAATCTTGTTGTCTGATGATGATGCAAGCAAGGAAATTGTTAAGGAAAGGGTGCGTAGGTTATTTGTGCCACATTGTAGTTACTCATCGAGTAGGAGCGGAAATGGGTCAGATACTGATTGTGCAAGAATTCACGGATGTATTTCCGGACGAATTGTCAGGTCTTCTGTCGGATAGGGAGATAAAGATTGTGATAGATGTTGTGTCTGGGACGGCACCAATTTCGAGGGCCCCATATAGGATGGCCCCAATAGAGATAAAGGAATTGTGACGCCCCCAAATCTGGGTACCTCAAATCCGAGTCCGGTGCTCCATGGTACATCCTATTTCATACAACATAATAGACATGAATGTAATTACTACATTATTACAACACGTCTTACTCTCAATCCCAAGTTCTATTACCATAACATCATTCCAAATACATAATAAGTCTTAATATTACATCATTACTATAATAAATAAACTACGACGCCATCTAGACGTTCATCTTGCCCTTTCCCTTGTCCTTACTGGAACCTTCGACCCACTCGGCCTTAGCTGTAATGTTTAATATAAAGCAAGAATGAGCATTCAATTGCACAGCAAGTATAGCAGTTGAATAACAACAATATCAATAATCATACCACTTCTTTACTCTACAACTGGAACAATAGTTGCGAGCCATTCTGAATAACAAGAATAATACTTTTCTTTCATTTTAAAAATATATTTTTGAAACGACATTGAGTGGTCACAAGACCTTGAACTTTCTTTTGCTTTCTTGAAAAGGTACACAACAATATAACTGTAAACCGTCTTACTTACGAGCACTTCTAGGTGATAAGCCTATTGTACTCTATGTTGATCAACACTCTAGCTGGAAACGACTATATGCATTTGTTTAGGCGCTCGATGCCTTGTCAAAATAACTGACTAAAAATTACCCCTAATATTAGGGTTGTTTATCTCATTCATGCCTCGAAATCCTAACCAAAACAATTCGGTTGGATAGCTCTACTTAATCATCAATAACATTTCAAGGATTTATTATCAAATCAATAAAACATTTCAATATCTGTCTAGCCGAAACAAATGGCATCGACGTTCTCTATAACAGTTCATATATATGTGAGCTTGAAATCTTCAACAATTTATGTCATAACTTAGCTCGAATACTTGTGCAGATACTTAAAGATTTACATAAGTAAGGAATTCACACAACCATATATGTATTGCGTAAATCGGAACTTCAAACATCGCATGAGAGTCATGAGAATATAAAATCAAATGAATCAAATAAACTTGTCCAACACAAAGGTTAGACAAGCGTTAGAAAACTTGCTTTAAGCGCTTGCTACTATTTGACGTTAATCGTCCTTCAAATGTCCTACACATTTAAGTACATAGCCACATACCAATTAGACACGCAATTAATGCCAAAGATTGGTTTACATTACTCTATAATGTTTCATTCTAATTAGAAATATAATATCAAACAAGGTTACACACACTTGATACGATGTTACGACGTTTGCACAACGCACGCCGATTCGCCTCATTTGCATAAGTTTAACATGCTCATACATGTGTCTAATTCATCATCAATTAATGCTAAGAGTCATTATAAACCATAATGTACAAGTTTTAGAACTTAGAACAACATCGTTTAGCGTCAGAAGCATTACACGTTACATACGCGCATATACGACGCCCTCCGTTTGCCTTCTAATGCACAATAGTCGTAAAACTGTCCAATTTAGAAATTGATCAAGTCCGAAATTACCAATTCTAAATAATGGAAATTGTAGGTCTACTCCTTAGCTTTCCAGATCATCTTTAATCATCCAAAACGGAGTTTATATGAGAAAGTTATGTCTGTTTTACTAAAGCATGTCGAAGCTGTCTAGCCAACTGTTGTTCTAGCGCGGGGCATGCCCATTTAACCTTATGGTGGGCGTGGGCCACGCCCAACCAGCATAGTTTTAGTTGCTCATCATCCAGCATGCTTTGTTTTTGCCAATATACTCCAAAGCTCATAACTTCTTCATTTTAAATCAAAATTAGGCCATTCCGGAGGTTATGGAAAGCTTATAACATGAACTACAAAACCTTCATGGATTCATAATCTTATAGACTCTTTAATAAATTGAAATAGTATCTCCAAAGAGCCAAGTCCAACTAGTTTTCAGTGAAACTCAGAGCTAGGCCAAGTCATTCTTCCTCTTTGTGTCTTGGCTAATATATATAACAAGTCAATATGACTTAACACGTGCTTCTATTACTAAGCTAAGCAACATAACATTATTTCATCAATTAATCACACCTAGTTCTCATGTTTCTTCGAGAAAGTCTTCTTTTGGGCATTAACTCAAACAGTTTGTGGGCATGAGTTAGAAACTCACATTGTAGTTGTGACGAACGAGAATTTTATAATTTAATTTAAATATTTATTGGATTAAATGAATATTTTTTGATCATTTGATTGTTGGATTAATTGATTTATTTATGAATTTATGGTAGATTAATTTAATTATATGTGTTACATTAGTAAAATTGATGTGGAGAATTTTTATATTCAAAGTATGTGTTTAATTAAGTTTATTTGATTAAATGCATTATTTAAATAAGTATAATGTTATTTCTAATTAATTTAATATTAATTAGAGATTTAAAAATTTGTCATTACTAATAAAGGAGAATTGTTTTTTATGTGACTATGTGATTTAATGTAGAATTATTCTATTTTATTTAATTGGTTTAAATAAGCTTATTTAATTAATTTAAATATGTGACATGAACTATATTATAAGCTATTTATTAAAGTAAATAAGAAGGAAGAATAAATGATTAGCCAAACGAGGCCTTAGGGGGAGTTGGTGCCAGTTATTAACTGACACCATGATCTGCCAGTTTATTTTCACGTACGATCATTGTTCATCAGTTGCTAAGAGAGAATACAGAGAGAAAAGAGAGAGAATTGAGAAGAATTAGAGAATTGAGAAGAATTCCATTCATTTGTTGCATAATCTAAACCATTATTCAAGGTAATTCTTCTAATTTAAGTTTTTAATTTATATTCTTGAAGTTCTTTCATGAAAGTACGTTTTTGAGTTCTCTGTGAACTAAATTCTATGGCTAAATTTTTATAGATTGATGATTAGATGTTTGAAAGCATGTATAAACATATTTTATATGATGTATATGTAATTTAGAGTAATTAAATCCATGAAATCATGTTTCAATTGAAGTTCTAAAATTTACAGAGTAGTTATTTACGAACATGGCTTAAATGTATGAAATTGATACTTGTTTTGCATGTTAATTGGTTAAATTGATGGCTAATTATGTTTATGCATGTAAAAATGAAGAAAACAAGATTTAAACGGATTAATTTGGTGTTATAACAAACCTGTTATGTGTGATTCCATGGAATTTGAAGAAATTTTGTTAAAATGATAAAAACCTCAAATTTTGATTCTTAGATTCATGGTTTATGCGATTTAAGTTGTTAGAATCGTGTTAGAAGGTTTGGGTAATGATTATATATGAATTATAGTAATTAGGTATGTTTAATTTTATGTAAGAATAAGAAGATTAGAAATTTTTGGCCTGTTTCTGCGTTCTTCGTGAACCGCAGAAACTGGAATTCGTGTTTCTCGCCCCGGCGAGCTCAATGAACTGGGTTTCTCGCCCCGACGGGAGCTCGCCCCGACAAGCTCATTGAACTGAGTTTTCTCGCCCCGACGAAGTCTCGCCCTGGCGAGAAAACTGTAAAGGAATTTCTCGCCCCGACGAGATATTTTGTGAAGGGATTCTCGCCCCGGCGAGCTCAGTGCAGGAAGTGTTAAAATTTTTCTTTCTTTGTAGTTATGCTATGTCACCCTATACATGTTTAAAACTTAGATTAATGTGTTGAACGAGTACCAAGATGTTGAGTTGGATGTTAAGCATATACTTACTGATTATAAAACATAAAGATTGATGAACCCTAACTTAACGTTGAGTTTTAGGAATTCTTAAGTATGATATTGCTGTAATTTGGCTTACAACTCCTGAAATGAAACTGATAACCAGAAAACAATTGAGATATTAAGATGAATATTGGATGAGGATGAGTCGTGAAGTGTTTATAATATTGTAACTAATTATTGTTACTGTTTTATAAACGGAACGTCTAGGTTGATTAAAGAACGTGGATTTTAATTTGTAATATACGCACAAGGCAAGTTTTCTACCCTTAATCTTTTATTTCATCGAAAGCAAGTTTACTACTCCTAAACTTTTTATTTCGTTGAAAGCAAGTATTTTATCCTTACTTTTACGTTTACGCAAGATTTCTACCTTGATCTATTATTCCGTTGAAAGCAATCTACCTAATACTACCTTGATTTCAATTACGCAAGTTCCTAAATTTCATTATCTTAAAATACAAGCTCCATAATGCTATTACTTACTTGAGCAAGTTATTATTCCTATTCCATTCAATTTCATGGATTCAATGAGAAGTTCTAATTTCCTTTTTGTAACACTTCAGTTATACAGAATTTACCCAATTGTACCTTTTGCGAGATTTAATCTTTGATTCTCGAGTATTAATTACATTTTTATTGAACCTTGATTGACTAGCGAACCCTTATTGATTCGACTAGTCCATAGTTGATGAACGTTCTAAATTCTAGAAACGTTATTGAAGTAAATTCAAACCAAACTTTCTTTGGTGCGGACTCCGATGTCAAACTGAGATGAACAACCCTTATACAGGGGATTTTATTTACGCGTTAGCGTTAAGATGTTGTGCACATACATGGTACAAAGGGCTGATCCCCCTAAGTACGAGAAGTAAGGTCCATATAGTCTTACGACTGTTAAAGGTTTAAAGTAGAAATACTTGATAACCTGGGACATAGTTCGTGGTTTTAAGACCCTCAGACGTTCTTTTGAATCTTGTCTTATAATCTTGACTCAAAAGCTGAATCTTCGATTATTCGATATCCATTGTTTATTCGCATGTCATTATTATTGATTTATTATGTTACTTGCTGAGCAATTGTTGCTCATCCTTGCATAATAACATTGCAGCTAAAGTAGAAAGAGTTGATGAGTCATCCACTAGTAAGGGCAAAAGCAAAGCAAACAAGTGATGAAGAATTGTTATATTTATTTATATGATATTTATGTAATAGACTTGATTATGTTTCCGCATTTGATGTTTTATTAAGGTTAGATGACATGGGATTTATTTACTAATGATGTTGTAACCCTTTAAATGGGAGATTTCTACTTTATTTAAGAAGTTTAATTTATATTGAATGGGTAGTTAGAAGTGATGTGATGTATATTCGGATAGTGAATACCAAATCCTGGGAAACGAAGTACCCGGATTTGGGGGTGTCACAACAGTAGAGTTTAATTATGTTCTAGTCCAGATTTTCAATTGAAATCATTTCTTATAAACCTCTTGGTTGTGCTGGTTTTGATTGGACCGCTTCTTTTGATTGAACATGGCCGATGAGGGATAAGAAGCAAAGAGCACTAATCACAAAAAGGATTAATTAACTTTTGAGATGTTGCTGTATATATTGTTGTTTGACACTTAGTGTTGTGTTATGTGTGGCTCACAATATTATTTAATTCGCTCTTTAAACTTTTTTTTTTGGTCAAATTCTTTTGTTCTTAAATTTAAAAATCAACACGCGGAACCGCATAAAACCTTTAGTAGAAACATGGTAATTAATTCTTAAACGAATCATTTCCAAAAGAATGAAGGAAACTAATTAGTGAATGATGGTGTTATGTCTGATACCAAACGATGTGACCTTCTTGCTATTATTTGTAAAACTGTTACTCTTTATGTAATATAATTAGAAATATATTACTCTTTTCATTCTACTTCAAAATTAAATACATAATTTTTATTATTAATACTAGGTGGATTACTACCATTTATAGCTAATATTAGGATATATGTATGAAAAAAAATAGGTTTTTAGGTTAAATTGTCGTTTAAAAAAATGTATCTCTAGTTTTTAAATAAAGAAAATAGAAAATTATATCATAAACAGTCTTGGCAAGTTCTTCGGGATTTTTGATAAGAAATTATATGTTAAGACCTTTGTATCATTTTATAGTATGAACAATTGGAGATTTCGAAGGGAAAAAATTAAGCTTGGAAAATTTTAGTTCTTAATTTCAACTTGAGGATTTATGAAAAATTGAGCATATATACTATGTTGTTTCCTAGAGGCATAAAAGAGATCTAGAAATGGAGTTGAATAGACCATTTTAAAACTTTTTGACTTGATTAAGGATGTATTATCAGATAATTAATTAACTCAATTTAGTTAAGCACAACGGAATATTAGTTTGAAATCCCTTTAAAGATATATTGAAATCACAACTCTGAATTTAGTTCTTATGAATTTCAGTCACAAATAGGTATAACAGATTATATGCAGAATGTAAAGGCGGAAAATAAATGATACAAGATATTTAAGTGGTTCAGAGTACAAATAATTCCTAATCCACTATTCTACTCTACGAGTAGGAAATCCACTTAGGATGTAGGGTCACGCGCTACAAGAAAAACGTGTAATTCCGACGGAATATTCCGTCGGAATTTCGGCCGGAAATAACGTCCTCGGAAATAAGTCCGTCGAAATTTCCGTCGTAATAACATTGTTTCCGACGGACTATTTCCGACGGACTTTTCGTCGGATATAAGCTTTTCTCGACGGAATACAATCCGTCGAAAATAAGTCTGTCATTTTTAGCTTGCCACGTGGCGCTTCATGGGTCGCCCACTAAGAAGATAATTCCGACGGAATGTCCGCCGGAAATAAATTGATTCCGTCGCAACTAAAATTTTTTTAAAATAAATAATGATGTTTAATTCCGACAGAAGTTCCGTCGGAAATACCTTATTCCGTCGGAAATAACAATTTCTTTTAAAAAACAATTATTTGCTTTTTTAATTTTCCAGGTTTTTAAACCCTATTTTTGTACATGTAACCTGCTTTATCCCAACAACACATATATTACAATACCAATAGCCTCTTAACAAGAACAACATACATCATAATCAACTCATAACGTTAAAAACTATAAAAATTAACTCATTCTGTCCTGAAATACATTCAAAACTAAAGAATATTACATCGATTTACAAAGAATCAAACTAAACTTTACAATATATGATTTACAAAACAATTAAGTAGGTTTTAAATACAAAACACCTAAGTAAACTAAACTACATATATAACATGTGCATGAACTATGGTGTACGCAAAGAAACGTCATCATCCCCTCTATCGCCGTCGCCGACACCATCGCCATCGCCATTGCCACCCTGTTGATACAATTAAAAATATAATGCATTAGTCCGTATGAAAGTATTATTTGAATAACATGCAGATTAAATAAGTACAAGTAAATATAATATACCTGAGTAGGCGAGGGCTGACTCCCAATCGGGCCAAAAGCCTCCGATAGTAATGTCACCACCAACCGGAGCACCTCATCGCGTATCGCGACGAATTGCTCCTGCGGGATACCCGTACTATCGACGGTGGCCCCTGCTGCAATATCCTGGGCGAGCTGGTGAAGGCGAGCTCGGCTGGGCAACTCCTGACGACGGATGACCGGATCCGTACGAAACGTCTCTGACACCGTAGCCATCACCCTCTGGAAAATCTCGTCGTCCAAGCCAGCGCCTGTATGAGATGGTCCGACAGAAGGTCGGGCGCTGACGCTGGCTAGAGCCTGCGCAAATAAATATATCATTACTAATAATATATGCAGTTACTTAATCTTAACTAATTCGAAATAATATTACCTCCAGGTAATGTATACGCTGGTACCCTCGGCAATCCCAGCACTCGATATCTGCTGGTACTGCTAGTAGGGGGATCCTGAGCCGCGACCCATAGTGTCAGCTCCTCATCCCGAGATAATTCAATCTCGGGCGGATGAACGATGGAATCTAACGTCTCCGAATCCCCCCTAGCCGCTTGCAACTCAGCTACACGCTGGTCCCGACTAGCCTGAAATCGGTCCTGTAATTTATGGCTTATACGTAAGCTAAGTGTAACATTTTATGAACTAACTACTATTAAACATTACGTAAAATTACGATTACACTTACCCGTATAGCTAATGCTGCGGGAGACATGGTAGAGTCATTTGGTGTGTGGGCTCTATCCCAAAACTCTAACATAGAAGGAGGTCGGCCTAAGCTCTGTCGCATGGCCTAATAAATACATTCATCAAGTAGTTATGAAGTTTACTTGTGAGAAATGAGTAACTAAACAACTAAGAATATGACACTTACCGATCTCGCCTCCTCAAAAGACTGCGAGCCAGTAGTGTGTACGACTCGAAGCTGACGACGGTTCTTCTTCGCCTGCTCTGACTTCTTCTTGAAGTCGTCAACATCCCAGTGCGTACACATAGCCTCCCACACGGCATCAGAGACTATGCGGGGCTGGTGATCTCTAATCGTGGTCCCGGGCTGGTCGTCAACCCCTTTACCATCTTCTTCACTTCGTAATAGCTCGAGGGCAAAGTATGATCCTTGGGTAAGAACTCGCTAATAAGAGAGAGCAAAGCATTGAAACCTCTCTCACTGCAGTCATGCTCATTCTTGAAGTGTAAGAGCTTTGTAACTGCAGATAGCCTGGTGTGCTGATCATTTCCGGGGTACAATGGGACCCCCGATTCAGATAGCATTTTGTAAAAGGCAGCAGTTATATCATTTGGCTCTTGTTGAGCACTACCTGAAGAATGATCGGTTTCCGTCCAACTGATATTGTTAGGCCTATAAGCATCCACCAACATCATAGTCATCGGCGTTTGAATCACCGTGAACCGGTTGGTCTACTGAGCCGGTCAGTTCCCTCAACTCAACTGATTCCCCGTGATGGATCCATGCAGAATACCCATCCACAAAACCACGAGAAAATAAGTCGAATTTAATCTCGTCGGCTTTCTTCCAGATCAAGTTTTTACACTTGACACACGGGCATCTCATCTTCCCGTTCGGATCATCAGCATGTTCTATGGCTTTGTCCAGAAAGTAGCACACCCCTTCACGATAAGCTTCCACTAATCCCCTCCCGTCAATGGGTATCCTACGGTACATCCAACTCCGGTCGGCTGACATCTTTAACTGAACAAAAGACACATTTAGGTCAGGGATATTCATTCATGTGGTCCATGCATGAATTATATGTTCCTAGAATGTTCACTCTACAGGGGTTAGGCTTCTATCCCGTTCCTGGATGCGTCTCCTCACTAGTGTCAACACGTTCAGGACGTTTCTACCTGTTTCAATAAAATTTCGGCAGCACCTCCCCATGGTCTCCAAGTACACGAAATAGACTAAGATAAATTAGTCTAAGTATGCACTCGAAGAACATGTAGAGATAACCGTCGAAAAATCATCAAAACAATTAAAAACGTACTGAACTCATTGACACCGGCCTAAGTGAGAGACATAACATCCAGTCACAGTCCCAAATTGGGGACTATTCGACATTCACTCCTAATGAGTGAATGTCAAACGGGTTTCTAAGCTCCAAACTATACTACATGCGTATTAATTATATGCAGTTTATTGTAATTGTGGAAAACTAAGCAAATGCTACTTAGTTTATTTTTCCAATGATAAACTAAGTAAGTGCTACTGAGTTTAATATTAGTACAATCATTTGAATATATTCTACTATTTATACTTTATTGTGTGTATTAGTGGAACTAAGTAAATGCTACTTAGTTTATTATATTATATTATATATAATATATTAATATTGCATTTTATTACCTCATTTAATTTACAATATTTATTTTAATTAAATTTATTTTATTTTATTAAATTAAATTAAATTAATTTTATTTTATTAAATTTATTTTATTATTATTTCATTTTATTGACGGACTGGAGTCCGTCGAGAATAATTTCGTCGGACTTAGCTCTATTAAATTTAATTTATTTTATTCTAATTTATTATTATTATTTATTGTATTTTATTTTATTTAATTTTATTTTATTTATATTATATTTTATTATTAAATTTATTTTATCTTATTTTATTTATTAGATATATATAAATTAAGTTATTTATTTTATTTTATTTTATTTTATTTTATTTTTTATTTTCTATAATTTATTTCATATTACATTATATCACAATATTTAATTTATTTTCATTAAATTATTTTATTAAATTAAATTAAATTTATTTTATTTTATTAAATTTAATTTATTTTATTCTAATTTATTATTATTTTTATTTTAATTTAATTAAAATTTATTTTGAATTATATTATATTATATAATTTATTAAATTTATTTTAGTTTATTAAATTAAATTTATTTTATTTAATTTAAGTTAATTTATTTTATTTTATTTTATTTTATGTATTTCATTTTATTTAATTTTATGTTGTTTATTTATTTTGTATTATGTTATATTATATTACTTATTTTATATTTTATTATTTTAATTTAAATTAAATTATATTATTTAATATAATTTAAATTTATTTATTTATTTATTTCAGTTATTTTATTTTGTTTTTTCTTTTTGTATTGTATTATATTATATTACTTTTATCCTTTTTTCTTACAATGTATTTACTATAATATTTATTTATGTTATAGTTAATTATTTATTTATTTTTAGTGGTAGTCAACTAAGTAAATGTTACTTAGTTGTTAGTTTACTTTATTATAGTGGCAAACTAAGTCCTAATTGCCTTTTATAATTAATTATTAATTTGTTTATTACCATCTACAACTTCCACGAAAATTTCGTCGGAAATTTCGTCGGAAATAATTCTACATCTAACCTGCAATCCATAAGCCTACAGTTGATGACAATAATATAGGTATAACAGTACTAAAATCCATAATGCAGAAAAAGGCAAAAAATGCAATAAAAAGGCAAGTAACAATCACAATACAATTCATGCACAGATTATTCAACCAAATTGATAGGGATAAGGCAGGGAAAGGTAAAAAATGGATATGTTGAACCAAATTCAACTAAGTTCAGTACAACTAAACCAACCAAATCCGATTATTGGAACCAAATAAAATTATTGAACCAAATCAGATTATAAGACACAATGCAACTCACTGTAATTGGTCTACCAAATCATAAATCACAATTTCAATCCCAATTTCAATAATTTTAGACCCAAATCCAAATTTCAAACCCAATTTCATATGGCATAATTTTAACAAATTAACAGTCCCAGAATAATTTGCACATTTATCTAATCCGAATTTTATACCCAAATCAAAAATAACATGAATATAGAGCAATAATTCTAATTCATATATAAATATTGAACTGACCTTGAATAATAGCGTCTCAATCTACCTAAAACTACCTCAAGCAGTCAGCGGCACCGGCGGCGGCAAGGCAGCTGCGATGGAGGTGGTCCGGCGACGTTGGTTATCCAGCGGCGGCGATGAGTGGAGATGAGAGAGTGAGATGTGATGAGAGTGATGAGAGTGAGATGACAGTGAGATAGCTCGAGTGAGAGAGAGAGAAAGTATTGAGATGAAAGTGATAGATGGGAGGAGGCGGCTGCTAGAAATGAATCTGATTAGGTTTTATAACTTATTTCCGACGGAATTTCCGTCGGAAATATGTCTGTCGGAATTATAATATACTCGACGGAATTTCCCTCGAAAATAACTTCCATTCCGTCGAAATTAGAGTTCGCGCTGGCGGAAAACTTGGCGCCAAAGTGGTCCTTATACTTACGACGGAATTCCGTCGAAATTACTTTACTTCCGACGGACGTATCTTCGACGAATTATTCCGTCAGAAATAAGTTAACTTCGATGAACTCTAATCCGTCGAGGATAATTCCGTCGACTTTAAACGTACGAAGACCAGATCATTAAGATCTATTACAATGAATCACAAAGATTCCTTCGAGTCACTAAATCTCGGCAGATGACACTAAGTCAGGGGACATTTAGTCCTGATTACTAAGATCTCTTCAAGTCACTTAGACTTAGAATTATGTCATTAAGACAATCGAATCACAGTTGTTGAGATTGTTGTTTAAAGTGCTATTAAGCGGCGTTGAGCTCCGCTTCTTAAGTACTTAGTAGCAGAACAAGTAGTTCTTCTATCATAGAATAAGTCTCTTTTTACTTTGGCAGATTTTCAACTTTGTACTTGGTGATTCGTACTTGGATTTGAATCCTCGTACGCTTTTATAGACTTCTAAAAATAATCCCGCTGGAGAGTTATCGTTGGTACATTTAATGTTTTGCTCCAAGATGTTCTCTGATGTTGAATTTTACTTTGGCAGATTTTCAACTTTGTACTTGGTGATTCGTACTTGGATTTGAATCCTCGTATGCTTTTATAGACTTCTGAAAATAATCCCGTTGGAGAGTTCCCGTTGGTACATTTAATGCTTTGCTCCAAGATGTTCTCTTTTGCTCCAACATATTCTCTGATGTTGAATTTTAAGGAGAGCTGTGTCAGCTTGCTTTACGGCTTTGATTTGTCACATTAGTCTGCAACTTCACCAACTACATGGGTACTATCGCTTTCACCAAACTAGCTGTTAGACACAAGCATGCTCTGATATTTGATTTCAACCAAGGATGTTTGGCAAGCACATTGGGTCCTCTGATCTGCAACGCTCCTTATTATCAGCCATCTGTCAGTCCTGACTTGCTTTACGAGTTTAGCTGATCGTAGAATTTGATAACGAACATAGAGTCTAGGCTTTTCTTTCTCAACGTTCTGAACTTTACGAATCTGTTCTATGATTGCTTGCTCTATGAGTAGAGAGACACTCTATGATGTGCTCTCTACGTTTTGCTCTACGAACGGCTCTCTACGAGGAGCATTCTACGATCTTTGAGCAGACTCTACAAACTTCTCTTTGCTCTGCAATCTTAGAGTGTACTCTACAATCTCAGCTTCACTATACGATCTAAGAGAGGCTCTACGAATTGATCTGCAAACTCTGCGAACTTGACTTAACTCTGCGAATGTTTAGTAGACTCTGCGATCTTCCATTCCCTGCTCTACGAACTAAAAGCTTACTCTGTGATCTACATTTACACTACGAACTGGCAGAGTAACTTTACGATCGTTTAACAATACTATAAGATCGATTTGATTCTATCATCTATACAACATTTCATTTCATAAGATCAACCTAACAAGTTTGATCGTTCTATTCTATGTCCTTGCACAATATAAACATTGTAAGGACTTTACAAAAACTACTGAACACTTATACTTTATCATAATCACATCATCCTATTTAAATATGCAATACTTAACATACTATATTAATATTCTTTGCGAAAAGAGAAAGAGAGAGAGTACTCCTTCTGTTCTATAATATAAGAGTAGTTGTGATTATTTTTTTTAAGTATACTAAAAACATGGGCAAATTCGTTAAGATGTCACTCCTTTCGTTTTTTGAATATCACAAAGTTAGGGTCACTATTAACCCTAATATGTGTACTATAAAGGTCTTTATATAGTGTAATACATAGTAATCATATTCTATTAAAAAGTAAAAAATTGTCCATAAAATTTAG
This sequence comes from Aralia elata, assembly GCA_034770075.1. NCBI lineage: Eukaryota > Viridiplantae > Streptophyta > Magnoliopsida > Apiales > Araliaceae > Aralia > Aralia elata. The sequence goes on along the minus strand of JAVJAP010000192.1, from coordinate 291,275 downwards.
GTTGCCAAAGTATTGTTCTTGAATCCCTCTAAAATTATCATGGCCTTCTAACAATTAGCTAGCATGTCCTTATTCTCCCAAAACAAACTTTCTCCCTTTTTTTCACTACTTAAAAAAGAGGCTACAGCAATGGACATATTAATCGCCAATAAACTCGTTAATTTGCACAAATGAGGTTATTGAGACGAACATTTCCATCGCACATTGATCTATTCGAATCATAAATAAATATGTCACAAGCTGTCACAAAGATATCATTTGTGATGGAATGCCCATCTCAAAAAGTATAAGTGACGGATAGTATAGCTGTTGCAATATCATAAATTGATTTGACTAATTGCGACAAATTGTCTGTCACTAATGATATTTTTCGTATTAAAAAATATTTTAAATTCAATAATATCTCTTATATTTGCCATTTGAACCTGTGCTTTTAATTTATAAAACTTAGGACGTTATTATGCTAAAGTCTAAATGTAACACATTTAATATTAAACCAACTTTTATACTACATACACGACTAATATAAATTTTACCAACTTTACATAATATTATCAAGCTAGTGTTTAATGTATAAAATCAAGCATTAAAAATTGAGAAGGCAGCGATGTGCATGCACCCAATGAACCTTACAAATTTAACCAATCTTTTTGAATGGTTGGATTGATGGATCTGATCGACTAGGAAATCGCAAAACACTACTTTTCCTTTTCCTTGCGTTTGGTCCTAGCTCCTGTATCATATACTTAGCATTAGTTCCATAGATTTTTGTCGCATCAGTTATAAAAAAAATTGCATTTTAATTTTTAGAGTATTACATGGACATCCAGTGCCTCACCCAAAGACACATACAAAAGTAAAATAATAGCCTTATATTTATCTCTCATCTCTCTAAAATACTTTCGCTCTCCTCTCTTTACTCCTATTTTACCTTTGTATGTCTTTTGATGTGACACAACTGGATGTACACATAGTTATGTTCTAATTTTTAACTCTAGTGCTTCATATGTGAGTCAACATTAGTAAGACATTTGTTTTAGTCAAAACAATAACTCTTAGTTATTTATTTTATTTCATATTGTACTGAATTTAAGGAAAAATAGAAAATTTTCCCTTTTTCTAACAAAACAAAAAAGAAAAAAAATTATAAAATTTCATACATAGTTATTATGAAATTGAAAATTGACAACTTCAACCCAATCAGATCCTTAAAGACAGTGCTAATCCGATCTCCATTCCCACACATTTTTTATTTTTTAAAGATAAACATCAGAAGAACTGTACTTGCTGAATTTAGAAGTCAGTTCACTAAGTTGATGTTGGTTTGGATTCAGGTTAAATACTTTGGTATTTTGGAAGATGTTGTTGAATTGAATTATTATGGATCTGGCAAAGTTGTTTTATTCAAGTGTAAGTGGTATGATAGTTTAGCACGTGATAGAGGGATTAAAACTGATGAATATGGCTTCACGCTTGTAAATTCTCAAAAGTTTGGTTCGACTGATGAGCCCTTTGTAATGCCATCTTAGGTTCAACAAATGTTTTATGTTGATGATCAAAGGGATAGCAATTGGCGTGTGGTTATACGAACAAAACCGAGAGATTTATGTGAAGATGCCGAAGTAGATTCTGATAGTGACGAGTTACCCAATTCTAATGAAGATTTCATCACTCCAGTTGTAGAAGTTGATATTGAAAACATAAATTGGGTTTGGAATGATGTTGATGCTGAATTAGTTGAAAATGGACGACTTAGAAGTAGGCGGAAGACACGATCTCAAATTGATACTTCTCGTTCCAAAAGATGAATGATTGAACATATTGTTGATGAGGATGAAGATGAGAATGGAGCTGAAGACGAAGACGTAGAAGAAGGAGAATAGGAGGGTCTCGAAGATGAAGAGGAGGAGGGTGATGGTGAGGAAAATGAAGATGAGGAAGAATGATAAAATGATAAACTAGTAATACCACACAAAGGGATATGATGAGTTTAGGTCTTTCATTCGTCGGCTTCTGGTGAGATTGACATTCCCCAGATGTTTCTTATAATGTTGAATGTTTCTCTTTTTTGGAACTATTTTTCCTCTACTGCATTATAATTCTAGTTTTGATGTTCTACCTTTTTGTTAGTGAAATTCATTTCATATATATGACACTTTGAAATAAAGGCTTAATGATTGTTGAAGTATCCAACACAGTGTATACATGTGTTCATATATTTGGCCACACTGCTTAATTTGTATAATTTGGGACATTTTGTGTTCTCACAAAACTTGTATCCAACATTCTCTAAATCTTATGGAAACTTTGCACAGGTACAGCTGGTTGGTAGGGATGCTTTAGCTGAAACAGATAAAATTACCTTAGAAACTGCAAAGCTTTTGAGGGAGGACTATATTGCTCAGAATGCATTTACTTCGTAAGTTATTTCTATTAGCTTATCTCTCCACAGACTAATGTTATTTTGATGCTTGGTGTTTGTTATTTCTTTTTAACTTTATTGGTATATTTTCACTGTGGTGACAGATATGATAAGTTATGTCCTTTTTATAAGTCCGTTTGGATGATGCGCAACATTATCCATTTCTATAATCTAGGCAATCAGGTAAAAGGCTGCTTTATTTTATTTGTTTCTGTTACTCTTAAACTCAAATATTAACTGTTAGGATCTGCTCACCTCTTGGGTCTTAATGATTGAACATATTCATGATTCTTAATAATTGCTACATAGTTTACATATTCACTACAGAGTTGCTTCGATCAGTGATTTCGCTACAGAGATTGCCACCTACAAATTTAGTTGTGGCACTTATTGAGGTTGTGAAGAGTGTTGGAGAGAAATTAATTGCTGCAAATCCTGTTGGTATATATTTTTTTACCCCCTTTTATATCATTTTTCTTAATTGCAAATTTGCTATCTTAGTCGAAAATGTGAGATATCCTCTATAACTGATATACCTGTTCATATACCTGTTGATTCCATCTTGTTTATTCCTCTTAGATTTTCACATTGGGATTTCATGCATTTTAAGAAACTAAGATTATACAATGTTCTAATTTCACTCTTAAAATTGATGTGTTAAATGGTGAGTTGATGGGACCTTCTATGGGCCCTTCATATTTGAAGTATTTTTTTCAGTTGATAAGTAAAGTGTATTATAAACAAAAGACGCCAAAAGGGGGTGCCATCCCTGCACACTTAAAGTTCAGGGTTATAATGGTAATGTTAAACTAAGACCCAAGAAGTAGTACACTACAAACAATCCATTGTAATTTATCAATTGGGATATTTATATATACTGCTTTGATGTTAAAATAATGGTTACAAAATATGAATATAAAAGAGTATCTTGTATAGCAAACATCTCTTATCCAGATTTTGTAATTTATCAAGAGCAATGATAGTGTTTGTTAGTTGTAACTTTCATAAAACGCTCAACAAATGGTCCATTGTAATGTGGTGCCAAAAAAATGAGACGGTAAGCATTTCGGATAATCCTGCAGTTCTAATGTCAGTATCTGTATTTTGGAGATAGCTGACAATACTCAATATGCTAAAAATGGCATGCCATATTTGGAAGTATGCAATCCAATTACAACTGCACTACCTTGATGTTTTAACCATTCTTTTAACATCAAAGCAGTATATATATATATACCTGGAAATGTAGTGTATAATGATTTGGTATTAAGAAATAGTAAACTACATACAAGGTAGTACAAGCTTTTTTGTAATTCAAGACAATAAACAAAGTTACAAAGTATGCAGTTTATCCTCCTATCCAGACCAGTAACTAGTTAACAGTGGTTGCAAATTTCATATTTATGTTTATAGGGCAAATCAATACTTAAACTAGCCCCACAAGGTCATCTACAGGCGATACGTTGGATTATTTTTCTCACTGTGTTGATATAACAGATAATGAATTAGCATATTTAGAGTGCATTCACTTGTTTGTGGAGATATTGGATCACTTCTTTAGCAATTTGTGTGAGCTGGATTTGGTATTTAACATTCACAAGGTTTGGATCACTTCTTTAGGAATTTTTGCAATATATTTTTCAGGTTGCTTTAATGGCCTCTAATAGAGCAGCCAGATCTCGTGCTAGCTGTTCCAATGACCCAGAAATTAATGAACATGAAGATAATGAGATCCATGCCGATGAACCTCATGCAGAGAAGGAAACTATTCATGAGAATGCTGAAGGTAACATTTCTTATGACCAAAAAAAGGTGTAAATCAATACTCCATGTCTGTTATATCATGTATCAATGGGTACCTGCTATATCATGTATGTCTAAACTGAAAATGTCTATTATATCATGTATCAATACTCCATGCCTGCATTATCATATATCTCTCTTTTAGGTTCTCGACCTAAGAGGAAGCGTGGACCAACAATGGGAGCAAACTTATGGTCATATACCGATGCACCCAAGAAAGTAATTTACGATACAAATGGTCAACCTGTTGGGGGAGACACCAATAAGTTGACAACCTTTCTAGGGTGTCTTGCTCGGAATGGAGAATGTTTTCCAATAAGTACTCCAACATGGTCCAATATGACAGAGGTTAACATGACAAGGGCTTGGGATGAAATCCAGGTTATTAATCATTGCACTTTATAGAATTTGACTTTAAGCACTTTAATTTGAAGGTAAATTAATATATACGTAAATTTGTTTGTTGTAGAAACGGTTTACCACAAATCACCCCAATGTTAAAAGAAAACTGATGGCTATCATGAACAATAAGTGGAGAGATTGGAAGTCTAACTTAAAGACTAATAATTTTGTGCCTGGTGACCGAGCCACATCTATAGTGAATACTATCAATAATGATAGAGTAAATCCTAATCAATGGGTTGTGTTGGTTGAGAGGTTATGTTTATTCTTATTTTATGTATTATAAGTTCTTAGTTATAAGTTCTTAGTTATTGTTATATATTATTATTAATTTATAAATGCATGCAATGCAGAAAATAGCAACAAAAAATAGTGAGAATCAGAAAAAATTATTGGTCGGTCATACTTTGGGGATTAAATCAATTCTGAAAAAGAAGCATCAATTGGTAATATTTGATATTATTTCAATATTTTTTGTCTTTAATCATGTTTCAGACTTCTATGAATAGAGTATTTCCTGAATTTTGAACTACTGTGTGTTTTATTTGTAGTCCCAAATAAATAATAAAGAGATAGATCAAGCCGATATGTATATAGCGTCCCACACGTGAAGTGATGAGTCAATTCTACCGGGAGCATCCTCGAATGTGGTATGTATTTATCAATCCCCGAATGTGGTATATATATATCATTTGGTATTTGTTCTTGGGGAAATTGATTGACAAAGGAAAGAACTTGAATGTGTCGCGTAATTTGGTTTTACAACGAAAAAGGAAAACATATCTTATCTATGTTAGGAATTAGCAGGTGGTGCAAATACTTGCATGGTTAGAAATCAAGGCTCATATGATATATTATAGTTATATTTACATTATTTTATTACCTTTGTGCTCCTCCAATAAGCTCATACTCTCATAGCTCTTGATAGCTTACATCTATCAATAATTTTTTCTGGGGTTCATATCTAGTCAATCAAGTGAAGAATTAGTCTCTCATATGCATGCCAAAAAACAAATTACTCATAGCCCTTTGCTTTCTTAATTTTTAATTTGAATATGATAATTTATTTTTTCACAGGAAAAAATTATTGAGTTAAAGAAGACTCGGGCGGCGGCTAGCGAAAGCAGTTCTGCACTATCTACTGGACGAAATGATATCCTTGCACAGGTGCTTGGGGCGCCGGAGCGACATGGCAGACTCCGACAAGGTGGAGTTGGTGCTACGGCTACAAACACTTAGGGGCCTCGTGAAACAAATGATGATGTACATCGTTAGAATCAAGAATTGAAAGCTGAGTTGAAAACGGTGCGGGACAAAGTAGATGAAACTCCAAGGAAAGTAGATGAATTGCAAGCAATCATTGCAGAAATGCTCAAGAAATCGTCAGTTTCGAATGCTCAGTCTAACAATCAGGTGTTGCTTTTTCACTCTCACATATAGTTAAAATTGTTGCTCTCTCACTCTCTTTGTATGGATTAACAAGTTCACTTGGTAATTAATTTGTAGGATCGATCGACAGAAGAAGATAATGATGATATTACTGGATCAAACATTCCTATATAGGACTTGTGACATGTGTCATGTGTTGCTGGAAATATGTTATTAATTTGTGCTACTGGCTATTTACTGTTTTGATATATAGTAACGCTATTTTGGATAGTAATGTATATATAGGTGACATTATATACTTTAATTCGTAATTTTCAGTGATAAGTTTTTTTTGTTTTGTTCTTTTAGTTGCAAATGTTGTATTCAGATTATATGGTATGGTTTGACTGTAAATATTGCAGAATAATGACAACTAATATAAAAAAAAGAGCTGAAAATGATATAGCGACGGTCAGGGTCGTCGTTATAGCCCCCAAACATTCGAGCTAGAACCCAGTTATTCACCTAGACATTCGCGCCAAAAACTCTATTGCGACGGTCCTAACCGTCACAACAAATATGTGTTGACCGTCGGTAAAAACCCACAAGCGCGTTTTTGTGTGTTTTCTAGCAACGGTCGGACCGTTGGTATAGAGATTTATGACCGTCGCTATAGGTTTTAGTGACGGCTTCTATGGCGACGGTCGCCGACCATCGCTATAGGGCAATTTTCTAGTAGTGAAAAATGTAATTTTAGAATAAAATATGGAAGAGCAAACAAGAAAATGTAATTTTAGAATAACTTCCATATCATATTATCATTCTCAATAAAAAGAATAAGCTCAGTTTTATAAAGAACTCAAGCAGTCTGCCAGCTCACTTTAAAATAATTGCACTGAATTCTGCACAAAACTACTCTGTTATACTTTGGTAACCAAAAGAGAGAAAGAAGTTGATGAATTTCTAAATCCCAAAAATAAACTTATTTGCAATATATAAAGGGGATTCTCCAATGTCATCAAAGGGTAGAAAATTATACAAACAAATGGTCAATAACATTCCTATAATTCTTTTGCAGCACCAATATGTGGGTAACTAAACATGCTATATTTATTGCAATAACGAGGGCACTGCATAAGCTAGCAAATCGAATCATGAAAGGGGATTTCTTATCATAACTCATTACGAACCCATTCTCAGCTATTTAGCTAAACCAGTAGGAGAAGATTAGACGATAAAACTAGGGCAAAATTGGGGGAAATTAGAATTGGGGGAAATTAGAATTGGGGAAAACATACCTAGCTTGAGAGAGACAAAGAGGAGGAGTTGATTCGGACGGTGGTAGAAAGGGATGGCGACAGGGAAAAGAGGCCCACGGCGACGGCGAGATGAAGTTGGCGATGGTGAGGAAAAAGGAAAGGAAAACGCACGCGGGAGAGAACAAAAGCAGAAGAGGAAAAAATCATACTAGAAATTATATAAACACTCATTTTCGACGGCACTGCCGTCGATATTGACCCCGTCGAGAATGAGGTCAATCTTGACGGCACTGACCATCGCTAATGACATGACTCTGTCGCCTTTGATCTTTGGCGCGCACGCGAAGAGAAAAAATGAACGCGAGCGGGGATAAGGGACACATTAGCGACAACAATCATTCCCGACAGCTACGCCATCGCCAATGAGGTTATTCTCGATGGCGTTTATACTGTCGACAATAGGTTCGTCGGCTATGACCTCTTTTTTGTAGTATTAATGGATCCTTGTTTCTCTCTATAGAAAAGGAAAAGACTAGAACTTTCTCACTCCTCAATTTTTTTGGTCTTGTGTGAGGGATTTGGTTTGGATTTACTACACATACCTATTGTACATGTTGGATTTTGGGTATCCAAATGGGGCACCCATGGAGGGTCCGACCCATTTGGTTTATTTATCAGTTTGGCCAATTGACCAAGTTATTAAGCCGTTTTATTTTAAACATTACGTGACTAGGAGTTGGAGCAAATGTGGGGGAGTGGTTCAACCACTTCAACGTTAAAAACCCATGTCTCCTTAGTGTTTTAATAATTAATCAGTTTTACCAAACCTAAACAAAGAGAGAACATACTGCTGTGACGAACGAGAATTTTTGTAACTTATTTTAAATATTTATTGATTGAATAAATATTTTTCGATGATTTGATTTTTGAATTAATTGATTAATTGATGAATTTGTGGTAGATTAATTTAATTATATGTGTTACATTAATTAGATTAATGTGGAGAATTTTTATATTTAAAGTATGTGTTTAATTGAATTTATTTGATTAAATACATTATTTAAATAAGTATAATGTTATTTCTAATTAATTTTAATTATTAATTAGAGATTTAGTAAATTGTCATTATTAATAAATGAGAATTTTATTTATATGGTTATGTGATTTAATGTAGAATTATTTTATTTTATTCATTTGATTTTAGTAAGATTATTTTATTAATTTAAATATGTGACATGAACTATATAATAAGTAGTTTAATAAAATAAATTAGAAAGGAGGAATAAGTGTGCTTACCAAACGAAGCCTTAGAGGGGTTAGAGTCAGTTAACCCATGATGGGATTAACTGACACCCACTCATCAGACTAAATTCAATTCACGTATTCTTATTCATAAGCCTATTCATCAGTTTCTAAAAACAAAAAGCCAATACAGAGAGAAAAGAGAAAGTTTTGTAAGGAATTGGAGAATTGAAGAAATCATTCATCTCCTTGCATCATTTAAAGCATTTAATTGAAGGTAATCCTTCTAAATTTAGTTTTTAATTCATGTTCTGATGAGTTTATTCCATGAACGTATATTTAGAGTTCTCTGTATTTTCTGTAATTTGATTTCTATGGCTAAATCTTTAAATAAATTGATGTTAGATGTTAGTATGCATGTACTTATGTGTTTTATATGATTTAAATATGATTTAGAGTAATTTAATCGGTAAAATTTTATTTATATGAGAATTCAGAAAGTTACAGAGAAGTACAGTGTACGAACATGGTTTGAATGTATGAAATTGAAGTCTGTGTTGCTAGTTAATTGGATAAATTGATAACTTACTTTGATTATGCATGTATAAATGAAGAAAACAAGTTTTAAATGGATTAATTTGGTTGTATAATGAACCTGTTATGTGTGATTTCATGAATATTGAAGAACTCTGATAAAAATTGATAATAAACCTTAAATTTGATTCTTAGATTCATGATTTATGCCATTTAAGTTGTTAGAATCATGCTAGAAGGCTTGGGTAACGATTATAGATGAATTATAATATCTGGGTATGTTTAATTTGACGATTAGAATAACAAGTTGGGAAATTTTGGCCTGTTTCTGCGTTCTTCGCGAACTGCAAGAACTGGAATTCGTGATTCTCGCCCCGGCGAGAATTTTGTAAAGGAATTCCTCGCCCCGGCGAGAATTTTGTGAAGAAATTCCTTGCCCCGGCGAGAATTTTGTGAAGCAATTCCTCGCCCCGGCGAGAATTTTGTGAAGAGTTTTTCCGCCCCGGCGAAAAAAAAATAAAAAATAAAAATAAAAAATAAAAAAGAGTAAAAAGACGAGAGTAAAAATTTTATTCTTTCTTTGTGATCATGTTATGAAATCGTGGTTATACCTAAAGCTTAGGCTAATGTATAAAATGAATGATAAATTACTGTGAAATGTGGTAGCATAAGCCCATTGATTGTTCGGTGTCAACTGAGCTATTAAAATAGAAATTTTGGATGAGAATGAGTTCTGAAGTGTTTATAATACTGTAACTAATTATTGTTACTGTTTTATAAACGGAATGTATAGGTTGATTAGAGAAACGTGAGTCTTAAAATTATAGCCTACGCACGAGGCAAGTATCTTATCCTTACTTTTACGTTTACGCAAGTTTCTAAATTTCATTATCATAGAATACAAGTTTCATAATGCTATTACTTCTTGAGCAAGTTATTGTTTCTATTCCATTCAATTTCATGGATTCAATGAGACATTTTTAATTTCCTCTTTGTAATGCTTCAGTTATATAGAACGTATTCAATCGTACCTTTTTTGAGATTTAGTTTTGATTCTCGAATTACACCTTTTGAACCTTGATTGACTAGCGAACCCTTTTTGATTCGACTAGTCCATAGTTGATGAGCGTTCTAAATTCTAGAAACGTTATTGAAGTAAATCCAAACCAAACTTCCTTTGGTGCGGACTCCGATGTCAAACTGAGATGAACAACCCTTATATAGGGGATTTATTTACGCGTTAGCGTTAAGATGTTGTGCACATACATGGTACAAAGGGCTGATCCCCCTGAGTACGAGAAGCAAGTTCCATATAGTCTTACGACTGTTAAAGGTTTAAAGTATAAATGCTTGATAACCTGGGACATAGTTCGTGGTCTTAAGACCCTCAGACGTTCTTTTGAATCTTGTCTTACATTCTTGACTCAAAAGCTAAATCTTCGATTATTCAATATCCATTAATTATTTCGCATGTTATTATTACTGTTGTTGTTATACTTGCTGGGTAATCATTTTTCACCCTTGCATAATAACATTGCAGCTAAGGTTGAAAGAACTGACGAGCCATCTACTAGTAAAGGAAAAGGAAAAGCAAACAAGTGATGAAGACTTGTTGTATTTGCTTTATTGTTGTTTATGTATTAGACTTCGTTTATGTTTCCGCACTGATGTTTATTTAAGGTTAGATGACCTGGGATTTGTTTATGAATGATGTTGTAACCCTCTAATGGGAGATTTCTATTTCTATTCAAGTATTTTCATTTATATTTGAATGGGTAGTTAGATGTGATGTGATGTTTTTGGGTTGTGAACACCAAATCCTGAGGAAATAAAGTACCCGGATTTGGGGTTGTCACAACTGCCATTATTAGAGAGCTTTCAAAATATAGACCAACCCCTAGTTGTTACGAACCGTGGATTTGGGTTCCATACTCATCCTACAAGGATCGTAGTTCGGAGACACTGTTGAGTTGCAGAGGACGTACAATTGGAGGAGTTTTTTCGCACCAAAGGTTCATACTCTTTAAGAGGTATGTCTTTGGTTCTCCTTTATATGTAAACAATTGATAGCATACATGTAATTAAATCCTTCATTGGTATCAGAACTTGTGTATTATTCGATCATATGTATGCTTTGTATGAATTGTTTACCCCATATGCCATGAAAACATGTTTAAAAGCTTGGAAAATTAAATATCATTAATGGCAACCTTAGTTACACTTAATGTTAGGGGCTAATATTACAGTATGTTATAGCCCATATATAGTGTATATGATCTGCATAATTTGGGTTTAATCAGATATGTAATTTGAAATTAATTTGGAACCTTAGTTTATGAATAACCTATTTTGACCAGCCGTAACTTTCTGTGTGGTTGTCTGTTGCATTTGATTTTGTATGTATGTGTAGTATGTTCTATAAGCTTTCTAACGACATATCATTTGCATGATTCGGATTAAAATTGAGTGACATATGGCTTGCCAAAGTTTGGGTCGCGAAATAGTTTTTCTATAAATTTTGGTGGCCGGAGGTTGAAGGTGACCCACAAGCCCGACCCGCGGTTCTGACCCATTTTGGCAGAATTTTCTATTTAATTTCCAGAAATTAATTTATTAATTATTTTATTCATGAAAATTAATTAATAAATAATAATAGTGTGATTATTAAATTCTGAAAATTTAACAAAAATTAATTATTGGCATAATACTAATATTTCTATTGAGATTTTTGGAAAATTAATATATTTGGATAATTTTAGTTAATTTCCAATTTAAATATGCAATAGTTAATTAATTGTGATAATTAGCATAATTATAAAAAAAAATCAGAAAATTATAATAACCTTTTGTGGTGATAAGCTACTGTTGAAATTTTTTTGAAAGTATTTTAATATGCTTATAGCATACTTAGTATATTAATTGAGTAATATTGCCTGTTATTTAATTCCTTTTATTAATATTTTTTGAAATATTAATTATTGGTGATTGCAATTAAACTACCATGTTGTAATTACACATATACCCTTGTTCCTAGTGGGAGTGATTTAGGTTGTAGTAATTTAATTAAATTATTCCCTAAATTACACGTCTTATGCGCTGAAAAATTAAGTTTAAATAATTGGGCATTTTATACAGATTGTGATTTCTAAGCTTAGCCAAGTCTCCCTTCTATATTTATGTTCCATTATTTTTATGTTAATTTAGTTCATGCTGCAAAGATTTTTATATTGTGGTGAACAATAAATATCTTTAATTAATTATCATATTTTTTGTTCAAAACAAAAATGGCTTCAAAACACATTATTGTTGACCTTAAGCAAGGAAACAAATTAGACGGAGATAACTACGACGCGTGACATCGAAAAGTCAGGATGGTCTTAGAGGAGTAAGAGGCTGAAGAAACCCTGTTGTCCAAGATGACAAAACCAGAAGGTGAACATGCAAAGAATATGATCAAGGTTTGCAGCCTTCGAAAGTTGGTGCAAAAAGGACCATATCGCTCGCATAACATTGTTGAGCTACATGAACAATGACTTTTTGTTTGAGTATGAGCAATACTCTACTGCACACGAAATGTGGGAAGATCTCAAAACTAAGTTTAGTGGCACCTCGTTGACAAGGCTAAGGGAATTAGCCATTAGATTCTATGGTTACAAAAAATGTGATGACAACACCATGAAGCAACACCTTCGAATCATGGCTAATATAATCCAGGAATTGAAATCCGGTGATACTCATTTGTCAGACGAGCAGCAGATTTCAGTAGTGGTTCGCTCTCTTCTCGACAGTTGGGAACATATGTGGGTCAATATGACCCATAATGAGAATATCAAAAACTTTAATGATATTCGTTGTCACCTGGAGCTCGAGGTTGAGCGCCTTGAGGTTGTCAAGACCTCCGGGGCATATGTAGCTGAATCAAACTCTTATAGAGGGTTCAAGCCCAAGAATGGGAAGAAATCTGCTAATCTTACTACACCTAAAGGGGCTGCGAGTGGGGGTGTCGGCAAGCAGAAAAGGGGCAAACGAGGTTCTGGTAAGAAGGAAAAAGCTAAGATGACATGCTACAACTGTGACAAGGCGAGACACTTCCGCTGGTGAATACACATAGCCGAAGAAGGTAATTCCTAGTCCTAAACTATCTATGTGCTTAGTATCAAGTACTGTTTTTGTTGCTTATTCTCTCCGTATGTGGATTGTAGATTCCGGAGCAACGAACCACATAGCTAGAGATTGAAGTGGATTCGTGGAATACTGCCGCATTTCAGCTGGCAGAAGAGTATACATGGGGAACGATTCCAGTGTGGACGTGCTAAGCATTGGCACCTACAAATTGAAAATGCGAGGATGCTCAGCATTGGTTCTACATGATGTACTTTATACGTCGGATGTCCGGCAGAATTTATTTTCTGTTTTATCAGTACTTCGTTTAGGATACTCTGTTAGTTTTTAGAACAATTCTGTAATAATTTCGCATGGGACGAATGTATTTGGATATGGTTTTATCTCTAATGGTTTTATGATTTTGGATACTATTGATTCTAGCATTAATAGTAATGATTCGTATTCCTTACTTGTTGAAAATGCTCATGATAGTTCAATTGAATGGCATGTTAGATTAAGACATATTGGACAGGATAGAATGACCAGTTTAGCTCGAGCAGGTCTTTTAGGCCCACTCGCTAAGGTCAATCTACCCACTTGTGAACATTGTTTAGTAAGGAAATCAACTAAAAAACCATTTGGTAAAGCCACTAGGATAGAAACACCATTACAACTCATTCACTCAGACATTTGTGGCCCTATAAATGTGAAAGAATGGTATAGACTTTCCTAATTTTTCACAATGATAGATGACTATACGTGTTTCGAGTACACTTTCTTGATCTCTCATAAGTCAGAGGCATTAGAATGCTTTAGGCATTATTTGATTGAGGTTGAGAAACAGTTAGGTAAAAGTGTTAAGGCACTCCGAACTGACCAAGGCTGCGAGTATCTGTCCAATAAGTTTAAACAACTTTGTGAGAAAAAGGGGATAATCAAGCAACTGATAATCCCTAGAACTCCGCAACAAAATGGTGTGACGGAGAGAAAGAACCGAACATTATTAGACATGGTTAGGTCTACGAAGGCGCAAGCCAATTTGCCTATCTCCTATTGGGGTGATGCATTATTGACTGCGACGTATATACTTAATCGTGTGTCTTCATCAAAATCAGTCCAGTCCACCCCGTATGAAATGTGGACTGACTGAAAGCCCGAATTGGGCGGCATGCGACCTTAGGGATCAGAAGCTTACATACACAACACTTATCATCAACATGGGAAGTTAGACCCGAAGAGTAAGAAGTGTATCTTTGTAAGATATTCTGAACACTCCAAAGGCTATATGTTCATTAGAGACCAGCCTGATGGGACTGTATCCGAGATAGAGTCACAAGATGTGGATTTCCTTGAGATGGATTCCCCTAATAAAGGTGATGTGAGCAAGAAAATGAATCTTTAAGAGGTGGAGGAAGATTTGGGCGCCCCAACTCATACAGTAAAGGCTGAAGAGGCTATTCCTTAGGCTCCTGTAGATAGTAGGAGTGACATGCCTTCGAGCAGTTCTCTTCCATCGAATGAGGAGTCGCTAGTTCCTCAAATGCGTAGAAGTTAAAGGGGTAACATTCCATGTCGTCTCTTTGAGATTGAGGGGAATGCCTTTGTGGCTGATACGCAGGATGATGAGGAACCTCGATCTTATCAAGATGCTTTATCATCTGCTATAAGTGATAAGTGGATAATTGCAATGGAAGATAAGATGGAGTCCATGAGGACCAATCAAGTCTAGGACTTGGTTAATTTTCCACCAGGGCGAAAGGCTATTGGGAACAAGTGAGTTCTTAAAGTCAAACGCAAGGCGGATGGTTCTATTGAAAGGTACAAAGCTCGTCTAATAGCCAAGGGCTACACCTAGTAAGAGGGAATTGATTACAAGAAAACCTTCTCAGCAGTTGTAAGGTTTACCTCAATTCACCTCATTCTAACGATTGTCGCGCATTTGGATCTGGAGTTATATTAAATGGACGTGAAGACAGCTTTTCTCAATGGAGATTTAGCTAAAGAAATATACATGGATCAGCCAGAGGGTTTCATTGTAGAAGGACAAGAGTGCAAAGTATGTAAGCTCAAACGTTCTATCTATGGTTTGAAACAGGCCTCCAGGCAATGGTATTTGAGATTCCATCGAGCCGTCATTAGTGATGGATTTACGATGATCGAGGAAGACCATTATGTGTATATCAAACGGTCCAAAGAAAAATTCCTTATCCTATCGATGTATATCGATGACATTCTGCTAGCTGGGAACGATAAGGAGATGATTGTCGCCACCAAAAGATGGTTGTCCTTTGACTTTGAGATAAAGGACATGGGGGAAGCAACTTATGTTCTTGGAGTTAAGATCTATAAAGATCGCTCAAGGAGGCTTTTTGGTTTGTCTCAAGAGACTTACCTTAAGAAGGTTCTTGAGCAATTCCAAATAAGCAATTGGAAACCCATAGATACTCCTATCGCTAAAGGCAACACCATTGGAGCCGAGTAATGCCCTACTTCTCCCGATGAAATTAAGAAAATGTCCCATTACCCATATATCAATGCTATAGGAAAGCTAATGTACACAATTGTGTGTACTCGGCCTGATATAGCATATGTAGTCGATTATCTCGGTCATTATCAGTCAAACCCTGGGATTGCTCATTGGAGGGCAATTAAAAGGATTTTGCGATATTTGAAGGGTACTTTGGACTACATGTTGTGCTATAGAGGGTCGGACCTGCGTTTGATTGGTTACTTCGATGCTAGTTAGGGAGGTAACCAGGGGATGCGCAAGTCGACCTCAGGATATGCATTCTTGTTACATTATGATGCCATCACTTAGTGTAGTAAGAAACAGACTTGCGTTGCTCTTTCAACGATGGAGTCAGAGTTTGTAACATGTACGTCAGTTGTTCAGAAAGTTATGTGGCTGAATAGATTCTTCAAGGATCTTGGAGTCATCCCTCATGCTTCGAATCTTGTAACTGTTTACTGTGATAGCACAGTGGCCCTAGATTACACTAAGGACCTCAAGTATCACGGCCGGACGAAGCACATTGACTTGAGGATGAACTTCATTAGAGAGAACATAGCAAATAATGAGGTGATATTGGAGTACATGCCCACTGGCTTTATGGTAGCGGATCCATTGATGAAGTCGATTCCCAAAGATGCTTTTTGTAGACATGTTAGTTCAATAAGGCTTCGTAGGGTTTGATGTACTTTATTATTTTCTTGTATATCACTCATCATTTGGCTTGTATTAGAGATATTCATTATTGTTTTGAGACATTTATCATTTATACGAGATTTATTTTTTTCCACTTATAATTGTGTTCTTTTAGTGCATATGATAAATATTAATAATTCACACAGTTATTATGCATATTGGATATGCACACACTAAATATATGTTAATAGGTTGATTGGCTCACTTACATGAGCAATCACCATTGGCACTTTGAAAAGCGAGCAAGGTTGAGACAGTTCATTTATTGGCACTTTGAGTAACGAGCTATTGATGCATTAGATAAGTAATCAATTGGCGTTTAGTAGCGAGCAAAATGAAACATTATGTTGCCTTGGCATGTGCCAAGATAAGGTTAATTTGGATTAACCGAATATAGTATGCTCACCATCTATATTAACTTGTACTGATAGCCGGATACGAAGTTTCAGAGTTGGCGCTTGGCCAAGCGAGCAATCTGGAAATTTGAGTTAGGCGCTTATTAAGCGACTGAACTAAGATCCGTATGGTATGACCATAGGACATATGTTCATATAGATGAGATTGTCTGTCGTGACATGATAACCGGACGCGAAATTTTAAATGTGGCACTTTGATAAGCGAGCAATCAGAGCCGGCCCTGGGCCAGGGTTACCGCCCAGGGCCCAAAGCTATGGGGGGCACAAAATTTAGCTTGAACTCGTTATGTTTTTTAAGAAGGCCCAACTAAAACTCAGCAAAAAAAAATATCAGCCCAACAGTAGTCACAACAAGAGAAGAAGATGTTTTAGGGTTCCAAATCACTTTCAATCTGAAATCTAACAGCACTACAGCAGCCGCACCAAGGAGCCTCTCAAGGAAGATTATCCTTTCAAGTTTCAACCTCTCAAGGAGAATCCCCTTTTTGGTCCCTCTTCTTCTGCGTAAGATTCCATACACATATCTTTTCATTGATTGTGTTATTTGTTCTTTTGATTGAGCTGGATTTTGAGATTGACATATTCATTTGAGTTTCAGTTCACTGTTCGCATTAGTTTGGCCTAGTGGATTTCTCAAATTTAATGATTTTTCTCAACTAAATCTTAGCATATACTAGGCAGCCAGATTAATTAAAACTTAAAAGTGAATGTCCCATCCCACAAACACACTTGTACATCCCGAAATGCCTTGGTCTTATTCTTAGTTACCTCGCTAAGCTTTCATGTTCTGATTGAATTATTAATTTCATATCCCTGATCCAGATATCTAAATATGATATATTTCTCTCTTTCTCTAATCTCTCCCCTATCTGTATGAATATATTGTATGTCTGTATGCATATATCTATGTCTGAGTGTTTGTTTTTCAAATTGGGTTGGATTTTATTTGATTAATTAATAGAGCGTGTTAACTGTTAAGGGTCATTTACTCATTTAATCACAATTTTAATGTATTCTTATGCAGATTATCTTGTTTTTCTACTACCCATTTAGCTCGAGGAATTTTCTCTTCAGATACAGGTAGATAATTGATAATAGAATCTAAATGTATAAATTTTGTAAATTGTAATACATTTGTTAACTTTTTTTTATTTATTATTTGATTCAACAGAAAACTTGGATGACATTCTTGTTCTTTATAATTGGAACTTAGAAGTTTCAAGTGGAAGAAAATATGCTCAAATTCCAGGTTTTATTGTTCTTTGTTAATTAGTTTTATTGGTTTTTATTGTGTTGTGTTTATTATAAAAATTTAAAAATGTTTCCTAAGAAACAACTTTCCGGAAATCTCAAGAGACAAAAAAAGAAAAAAGAAGAAGAAATTGCTCAAAGTTTAAGAGGATCTTTGAATAAATATTTTGTTAAACAAACCAATGCTTCACTTGAAAATTTAGATGAAGATTTACCAAATGAATATGAACAACCAATTCAATTGGAAGAATTAGTAGAAAATGAGAATGATGTGAATGAAGAAATTGGTGATCTAGATGAAAATAAAAATAGAGATGAACCTTTCCTTGATGAAAGTCCAGAAACAAGATTTGATTTGAACATTTATGATCCACGAGTTTGGGATAATCTTGATGCAAAAATGAGAGATTTACTTGTAGCAAAAGGTCCCCTAAGAGAAACTAATCTCAAATTCCCCATGGACGAACACAATAGACATTTTTCTTCAAATTATTATATTCGTACGTTACCAAATGGGGAAACTAAAGATCGAAAATGGCTAGTGTACTCAAAGGAGTTGGATAAAGTGTTTTGTTTCTGTTGTAAGTTATTTAAAACAATGAATTCTAGAAGTCAGTTAACTAGTGAAGGAATTAGAGATTGAAAACATCTTGGTGAGAAGCTTAAACAACATGAAAGCAGTATTGAACACCTCACTAACTTGAGGTCTTGTGTTGAATTGCAAATCAGATTGAAAACAAATCAAACAATTGATACAGAATTACAAGAGCTAATCAAGAAAGATACACTACACTGAAAAAATGTTATTGTGAGAATCATCGCTGTTGTGAAATATCTTGCTATACATAATTTGGCTTTTCGTGGAACAAATGAAAAAAAGTTATGAAGATGGTAATGGTAATTTTTTAGGCCTACTTGAAATGATTGCAGAGTTTGATCCAGTAATGCAACACCATTTTCGACTCATTCAAGATAAGAAGATTCATTATCATTATCTTAGCCATAAAATTCAAAATGAGTTGATAGCTATTTTAGCATCAAATGTTAAACATGCAATCATTGAAAAAATAAAAACAGCTAAATATTTTTCAGTCATTCTTGATTGTACTCCTGATGCAAGTCACAAGGAACAAATGACTTTAATATTGAGGTGTGTAGATGTTTCAAGTACTCCAATAAATATAAAAGAGTACTTTTTAGAGTTTCTGAATGTGGAAGATACATCTGGATTAGGAATTTTTAATGAATTGCAAAATGTAATTGAGTCCTTTACACTTAATATTGATGATGTGAGGGGACAAGGTTATGATAATGGCTCTAATATAAAAGGAAAAAATCTAGGTGTACAAAAAAGATTGCTTGATATAAATCCTAGAGCATTTTACATGCCATGTGGTTCTCATTGTCTTAACTTAATAGTTTGTAATATGGCCAACTCATGTGTTAAAGCAAAATCTTTTTTTGGAGCATGTCAATGCATATATACGGTATTCTCTAATTCAACAAAGTGATAGAATGTGTTACTTGATTACATAGATGGTTTGACTTTGAAATCATTGTCAACTACACGTTGGGAAAGTCACATTGAAAGTGTGAAAGCAATAAAATCTCATGTTTCCCAAATCAGAGAGGCTTTATTTAAATTAACAGAAATTAGTGAAGATGCCAAATTGAGTAGGGATGCTCAAAGTTTAGCATTAGGAGAGCTTTCGAGTTTTGAATTTATATTAAGTTTGGTTATTTGGCATGATATTTTGCATAAGATTAACTTAGTTAGTAAAAAGTTACAATCTGAAGACATGCGTCTTGATGTTGCTGTAAAACAATTAGAAGGACTTGTTTTATTTTTTGAAAATGATAGAATAAATGGGTTTGTTTCTGCCATGATTGATGCTAAATAAATTTCCCTTGATATGGAAATTGAGCCTGTATTTCGAAAAAAGTGTCAAGTTTGTAGAAAAAGGCATTTTGACGAGGTTTCCAATAGTGATAGGGAACAACAATCAGCTGAAGAATCATTTAGAACTAATTATTTTCTTGTTATAGTGGATATTGCTCTTGGTGAATTGAAGAGTAGGTTTGAACAATTGCATTGTTTTGAATCTATTTTTGGGTTCTTATTTGATGCTGCAAAGTTGACTTCGTTTGATGATAATGAATTGAAAAGTTCTTGTGTGAATCTTGAAAATGCTTTAAAACATGGTGATGTTTCTGATGTTGATGCAAGAAACTTATTTTCATAATTACAGGTGTTGCAAGTGATGTTACCAAAAGAAGCATATGAAACACATAAACCATGGACATACATTAAAATTCTTGAGTTTGTAAAGAGTGTGGATATGTTTCCTAATGTAATGGTTGCTTATAGGGTATTATTGACTATACCTGTGACTGTGGCATCTGCTGAAAGAAGTTTTTCTAAATTAAAATTATTGAAATCTTACTTGCGGACCACCATGACTCAAGATAGGCTAAATGGATTAGCGATATTATGCATTGAAAGGAATATGTTAAAAAAACATTAAATATGATAGTATAATTGATGATTTTGCAGCTAAAAGTGCAACAAGAAGACATTTTAAATGATGTTTTGTGGTTCAGATTTCGTTGTTATTTTTATTTTGTAGGTACATGTGATGATTCTTTGCTTCGATTAATTGTGGAGGATGAAAAAAAGATTGATCAAATCAAGAAATGCTTATGGAGATTTGGGAAGAAGCATGTGGACTCAAATATGTAGTTTGAGTTTTTTAATGCAATGTTTACAATCTGGGGGTACTCTTTTTTCTTCGTTTGGGGTTTTGTCCCATTGGATTTTTCCCGAACAGGTTTTAATGAGGCCCCAAAGTGTTCTTTCTTATCTTTTGTAAATTCTTATAATTTTAATAAAATTAATTGGTTGATAATTTTTTTTTAATTTGTATAAAGGGACACATTTGAGAAAATTTGCCCTGAGCCTTAAAAAACCCAGGGCCGGCTCTGCGAGCAATTTGAAATGATCGAGTTAGACACTCTGGGAGTGACTAGACTAAGTTCTGCAAAACAATGCTATATAAAATAGTATGTTGTGAGAGTGTTATATATGCTTAGAGACTATGTAAAGGAGGTGAGAGAATGAATCCTTGTTTCCTCATCGTGTGATCAGTCTTGTAGGACAATATCCTTATTCCTACATCAAGTGCTTTTTGTAATCTTTGACTATACTGCAAAAATATGGATTGATGTTGTTACTTTGGTTTTGACTCCTAAGGTCAGGATTGATGAGACTATAAGGATCGATTCTGGGAAAGCAGTTGATTCATTTCTGAGTAGTATTAGGGCAAAGGGAAGACAATTTGATTTCACCTCGTTCTGCACTTATTGTCGACAACTATAACGCTTCGATAGGGATATAGTAATAAGTGGATACGAAATGGACTTGGGCCTAAAGGTGGTTAAGTATGGCTCTCTGAGGGATTAGAGATACTCAACCTAGTGAAAATTCAAATGTGTCTAGGGTACTCTGAGTTTATGAGTTGTAGCCTCTACGTGAACTAATTGAGTTTAGCATGAGGGCTCCCGCACTATTTTCTTTAGAAGGGTTCATGCCTCTATGTTGGCCCTAACGAGTTTGATATAGAGCTCCCGCATTGCAGGTGAACTTAACGGTCGCACGGTTCGACAACTAAAGGTTTACAGATTTTGGTTTGAGCTATTTTTGGCATATATGAGGATTACGCCATCCTAGCTATGGGCGAGTGGGAGGTGTTGGATTTTAGGTATCCAAATGAGGCGCCCATGGAGGGTCTGACCCATTTGGTTTATTTATCAGTTTGGCCAATTGACCAAGTCAGTAGGCCGTTTTATTTTAAACGTTACGTGACTGGGAGTTGGAGCAAATATGGGGAAATGGTTCAACCACTTCAGCGTTAAAAACTCATGCCTCCTCAGTGATTTAATAATTAATCAGTTTTACCAAATCTAAACAGAGAGAGAACATATTGCCATTATTGGAGAGCTTTCAAAATACAGACCAAACCCTAGTTGTTACGAACAGTGAATTTGGATTCCGTACTCATCCCACAAGAATCGTAGTTCGGAGACATTATTGAGTTGCAGAGAACGTACAATTGGAGGAGTTTTTCCGCACTAAAGATTCATACGTTTCAAAAAATATGTCTTTGATTCTCCTTTATATGTAAATAATTGATAGCATATATGTAATTAAATGTTTCATGTTTCAGTACATTTAATGGCATTATCCACATTATTTTAATTCTTCTACCTCTTCAGCATCATCGTGTTATTCGTCTTCCGCGTGTAGCCTTTTTTTTTTTGGTCGGTAAAATAAATTTCATTAATATTAAATAATTGTAATACAAAATTTACAAATCCAAAAGATTTGAACTGAATCACAAATTGTTTACAAAACACGTCGTTCGATAATTATAATTTTTTCACAATAGCTGAAAATAGTTGAATTGTGCTGTAATTTGGATATGAAATGAATTCAGAATTGAAAATTCGTTGTTCAGTCTGCATTGCGAAAGCATTCACAACTTTTTTAGGGCATTTAGGAATAACACGATGATGCTGATATGAAGTGAGTTGATATGACAACTGATAGGTCAGTTAACTTTGTACAGGTTATGCATTTACTCACTTTTTGGTATCTCTGTAGGATCAGCAGAAGAAATCCAGAGATACTTGGGACTTGTCTGTTTTTTTCTTATTGGGGTGTGTGTGTTTTAGGGAGGGGGAAAATTCGGGAGGTTCTACCGATTTGGGTTCTAATTATACAACACTAGTGGCTGTGGCACTGCGATGTGTGTGAAATAATTAGTAAAAATATTAGAAGTCTTTCTCTAATATTAACCAAAATTTAATTTTAATGAAATAAAATACTTTTACATGATTATGACAAATTTTAAAAACAAATAATATTTTCTTATAATTCACAAAAAACTTATTTGTAATTCCAGATAGCATAGTAATCTAATTGTAAGTTATAAAAAAAATCTAATATAGAGAAAGTAAGAAATAAAAAATTAATAATAGTAAGAAAAGAAGAAAGAAAAAATGATGGAGGATAAAAAAGACGTAATTGCTTACTTGATGAACATGGTATAAGAATTGAGAGTGCTATATATGGAACATCCAATGAAGATTGTGATACCTGGTGAATAAAAAATTTCAAATAAACATGGTGGTGCCGTCGTGAAATCGTGAAAGGAGTAGAGAGACAGAAAGAGATTTTTCTTTCTGGTAAAAAAGAGAAGGATAAATGAAAATTGATTTGGGTAAAAACCGAAAAGATAAACCGTGTGAAGTGACCCAAGTGGGTGGTTATTTGACAGATTAAGGAGTTTTTTTCTCGTCTCACTATTTTACCCATAGTTTTAAAATTCGGACCAGATCATCGGTCGCACCGATAAAAATCGGAATCGATTCATTCTCCGGTTCGATTTGAACCAATTAATCGGTTTTGGTCAAAATCCGGTTAATCATCGGTCGAACCAGTAGTTCAACCGCTAAAACCGGTTAGTTGACCCGATTTTTAATATTTATTTTTTTACCAAAAGACATTTTAATATTAAAATTAACTACTTTTAGTAATATTATAACTCAACTTTATTATGTTTTAGTTTATAAAAAACGAAATTTTTAAAAATTTTATTAATTACTAATTACTAATAATATATATTTTTATATATTAATGACTTCATAATTGGGTTAATAATATATATTTTTATATATACTTTTTCGGTTTGATGACCGGTCCGGGTCTTAAAACCTTGATTTTACTAATTTGAATGAGATTCTTTTTATTATAAGGTGTTACCCAATTACATCAAAATAACTGTCAAAAAAGTCAAAGACTTTATAATAAGAGATAAAGAGTAACCGTTTGATTATGAATATGTAATTAAAAATATATTACTCTTTTCATTCTACTTCAAAATTAAATATAGCCAATGTTACTACTACATTTATAACTAATGTTACGATATGTGTATGAAAAATAGATTTTTATGTTAAAATTGTCGTTTTAAAAAATGTATCTCTAGTTTTTAAATAAAAAAAATAACAAATTGCATCAGAAGCAGTCTTGACAAGTTCTTCTAGATTTTCAATGAGGAATTATATGTTAAAAATTTTATATCACTTTGTAGTATGGGCAATTGGAGATTTCAAAGAAAATAAAAATTAAACTTGTAAAATTTTAATTTTTTAATTTCAACACTCAAGATTTATGAAAAATTAAGCATATATACTATATTAATATTCTTTGGGAAAAGAAAGAGAGAAAGAGAGAAAGAGAAAGAGAGGGAGAGAGTACTCCTTCCGTTGTATAATATAAGAGTAGTTTTGATTTTTTTAGGTATACTAAAAACATAGGCAAATTCGTTCATATGTTGCTCCTTCAATTTTTTGAATATCACAAAGTTTGGGTCAATATTCACCTTAATATGTGAAGGTCTTTTATATAATGTAATACATGCAATCATATTCCATCAAAACGTACAAAATTGTCCATAAAATTTAGTTTGGAATATCATTTGTTTGAAATTATTATGGCCTTATAACAATTAGTATGTCCTTGCTCTCCCAAAACAAACTTTCTTCACTTTTTTTCACTACTTAAAAAAGAGGCTATTACAATGGACATATTCGTCGCAAATAATAAACCTATTTTGCACAAATAAGGTCACTTGCAACGGACATTTCATCGCAGGTTGATCAAGTCCAATCACAAATAAAATCTGTCACAAGCTTTCACAAAGATGTCATTTGTTATGGACTTCTTCGTGATGAACTGCCCATCTCAAATAACTATAAAGTGACGGATAATATAATTGTCGCAATATCATAAATTGATTTGCTTAATATGTGACAAATTGTCTGTCACTAATGATATTTTTCTTATTAAAAAACTATTTTAAAAATCAATAATATCTCTTATATTTGGCATTTTGAACCTGTTTTTTAATTTATAAAAACTTATAAAGTTATTATGCTAAACTCTAAATGTAACACATTTAATATTAAACCAAATTTTATACTACACGGCTAATATAAATTTTATCAACTTTACAAAATATTATCAAACTACTGTTTACCAAATAGTATACAAATTTTCATCATGTATAAAAATCAAGCATTAAAATTTTTGAAGGCAGCGATGTGCATGCACCCAATGAACCTTACAAATTTAACCAATCTTTTTGAATGGTTGGATTGATGGATCCGATCGACTAGGCAATCTCAAAACTCTACTTTCACTTTTCCTTGTGTTTGGTCTTAACTCCTCTATCGTGTACTTAGCATTAGTTCCATAGATTTTTGTTGCATCAACTATAACAAAATTTGCATTTTAATTTTTAGAGTATATATATCTACGTACACATTCATGTCACACTCAAAGACACATAAAAATAAAATAATAACAATATATTTCTCTCCCCTCTCTCTAAAATACTCTCTCTCATCTCTTTACTCTTATTTTACCTTTATATATATGTCTTTTGATGTGACACAACTAGATGTACACGTAGATTTATTCTAATTTTTAACTCTAGCGCTTTAATATTTGTGAGTCAACATTAGTATGACATTTGTTTTAATCAATACAATAACTCTTACTTATTTATTTTTATTTTATATTGTATTGAATTTAAGAAAAAATAGAAAATTATCTCTTTTTCAAACAGAACAAAAAAGAAAAAATTATAAAATTTCATATATAGTGATTAAGAAATTGACAACTTCATCCCAACCAGATTATTAAAAATTATAGCCATTTGTTGTAAACATTGTGTTGAAAGAGTGCTAATCCGATTTCATTCCCACACATTATTTATTTTATAAAGATAAGCAGCAGAAGAACTGAACTTGCTGAATTTAGAAGTCAATTCACTGAATTAATGTTGGTTTGGATTCAGGCGATTCTCTTACTGCTGCAGGTTTTGATTGAGGCGCTTCTCTTGGTGCTGTCGGTTTTGATTCAGGCGCTTCTCTTGGTTCTGTCGATTTTGATTGGATTACTTCATTTGATTGAACATTGCCGATAAGAAATAAGAAGCAAAGAGCACCGATCACAAAAAGGATTATGTTAGTTTGATATGGCTTTGTCATTTTGTATGTATTATTACACTTTGATTATGAATATGTAATTAAAAGTATGAAGCTGCTTTTGAGAAGTTGTGGTATATATTGTTGTTTGACAGTCAGTGTTGTGAGGTTGTTATTTACCTCTTTAAACTATTTTTTTTTTCCAAATATTTTTCTTTCTAAATGTAGAAGCCTACATGTGGATAAGCATAAAACTTTAACTAAGAACATGGTAATTGATTCTTAATTGAATCATGTCCAAAAGAATAAAGGAAACTAGTTAGCGAATGGATGGTGTTATATGTGATACCAAACGATGTGACTTTCTTGCAATTATTTGCAAAACTGTTACTCTTTGTATTCTAAAATTACAAAATATATCACTCTTTTAATTTCATTCTGTTCAAAAATTAAATATATATTTTTTATTATTGACATTAGAGGGATTACTACTACATTTATTGTTAATGTTAGGATATATGTATAGAAATATATTTTTTTATATTATTAAAATTGTCGTTTTAAAAAGTGTATATCTAATTTTTAAATGAAGAGAATAGCAAAATGTATCATATACAGTTTTGACAAGTTCTTCTGAATTTTCGAGAAGAAGTTATATGTTAGGAATTTTATACCATTTTATAGCTTGGGCCACTAGAGATTTCGAGAGAGAGAAAAAAATCTAAGCTTGTAGAAGTTTAATTTTTTATTTCAACCCTCAAGAATTATGAAAAATTAAGCATATACACTGCATTAATAGTACTCCTATCGTTTCATAATATAGGAGTGGTTTTTATCTTTTCAAATAAACTAAAAACGTGGGCAAATTCATAAATATAAGAGAGAGTGGTTTCTATTTTTTGAATATCACAATATAATTATTTAGGGTCAGTTTTCACCCTAAATATGTGACTTATACAATGTAGTACAGGTGAATCATATCCTACTAAAAAGTATAAAAATGTTCATAAAATTTAAGTTGGAAGCATTGTTCTTGAACCCCCACCAAAATTATTGATGGCATTATAAGTATGTCCTTAGTCTGTCAAAACAAACTTTCTGACTATTTTTTCAGTACTAGAAAAAGAGAATATTGAAATGGATAGACATTGCGATGGACATATCCATCGCAAAAACTTAATCGCTCACAAATAAGGTCATTCGCAATGGAAATGTCCGTCGCAACGTCCGTCGATCAAGTCTAATCACAAATAAAATTTATCATAAATATGTCATTTATGTGACGGATTGTCATTCTGAATAAGTATTACTTAATTATAATTTGATACACTATTTTGTAGTATAAAATTTAGTTTAGAATTGAATTGATTTGACTAATTGGCAATAGATTTGTCTGTCGTTACTGATATTTTTCTTAGTAAAAAATTATTTTAAAAATCAATAATATTCCTTATATTTGGCATTTTGAACCTGTTTTTTTTTTAATTTATAAAAATTATGTATAAAAGTCTAAATATAACACATTTAATACTAAACCAAATTTTATACTACAAGGCTAATGTACATTTAATCCAATTTATATAATATTATGGAAACAAATGTTTACTAAATCATACAAATTTTCATCATACATAAAATCAAGCAATAAAAAATCATGTATCATTTACAACCAACTAACTACAAACACTTAGAAGCGACCCTAATCTATCCTAGTATCATTTGACACAACTCTTTGGAAGTACAGGAGGTAGCATGAGAAGGCGGCGCATCCACCCAATGAACCTTACAAATGTGACCCACCCATCTTTTTGAATGGTTAATTGGGTTGATGGATCCGATTGACTAGGTAATAATACAGTAAGAAGTACCGGCCGGTGGTTGAGAAGGTCGGCGATGTACGTGCACCCACCCAATGAACCTTACAAATGTAACCCATATTTTTGACTGCTTAATTTGGTTGATAAATTTTATAAATCAAACTTTCTGGCTACCGAATTTAGCATTTTTTACGGAATAAGTCACGTATTTCAAAATAAAAGGATAATTAAATCTTTTAAAGATATATATCGTTTATATTTGGTCCCAATTTTTCTTCTTTTTCTTCTCCGTTACACACTTATCACGCACGTGCTTACAATTTTATATACTTTCAAAGACATTTCAGATTTTCTATTAATGTGGATAATTAAGTCTTTTACGGGTATATATCAGATCAATTGTTACACGTCGTTGCCCAAAAAGTTTAAATATTTAAAATTTAAAGACATTAAGATTCAACGTCTTAAAATTAAAATATTAAATTTTAAGTTATAAAAAGGGGAAAAAATTTAAATTTAAAGTGTATTAAGCTTTTTTAACTGTAGCGCTCTAATTATAAGTCACTATAAATACAAGAGATAATTGCAGCAAAGGGTGAAGAGTGGGAAAGAAGGATACTAGCGGATTATACATACTAGCACACATGACACGCGCTATGTGTGCATGTGATAATAAAAATATTAAATAAAAAATTGTGGTTATTATAAAGAAAAATTACAAATTAAATTAAATTTGAGGAAAGAAAAAATTATAAATCAAAAGTATGAAGTTGGCCTATCATTATTCAAACAAAATTTAAAATGTAAAAACATAAATACTAAAAAATATGTAATTAACAATAAAACTCATTAATACATGCTTGTGTGCAACGAAAAAGTAAAAGAAAATTAAAAAAATAGAAAAAAAAATATGCTTCTAAATAAAAATCATTAATATTTATTGAGATAGTGACAAAAATATATATAAATATATAAACTACTGTATAAATAAATAGAAAATATTTTACCTAAAGTAGAAGAATTGAATATATTGGTACATAATATTTGCTTCTATATGACATGATAGTGACTGAGCCTGGATCTCTTTTTGCTTCAAACACCACTGTCCCTTATATTTATGAATTAACGAGAAAAAAAAAACTATTGAAAAGTAAGAAACCACATAAAATACAACTAAAAAGTATAGTAAAATTAATGTGACTACCGTCAAACAACCCAGAAATTATCTTCCCTGGCTTGGCCTGGCCTTTTTCATATATGGTTGTCAATTTAAGTATTATCTTCTTCATTTGCATCACGAAATTAAATACTCTCTCCGTATCAGGATAAAAGTTCTGGTTGACTTTTTGCGCATATTAAGAAAGAGGATAAAATGACAAAATTATCCATATTTAAATTCTCATTTAATTGCATAGTTTTTTGCACATGACTAGTGATGCTCCATAAATATGCATAGGGAATAGAAATATGACAATTAATACTAAGGGTATTATGGGTAAATTATTGTAAAAAATAGATTATTTAAAGTAAGTAGATATTTAACTTGGGACTACCTAAAATAGTAATAAGGATTTTTATCCGGGGACGGAGGGAGTAATAAATAAAAATTCATTCAAGTGTAAAATAATAATAAATAAAAAAAGTGTTATATTTACACATTTCAGCTAGAAATGAAAAATATTTTATTATTATTTTATATTTACACATTTTATTTTTTGGTGGGAAAATCCTTCCCCTTCCTTCTCCTGACAAATAACACACATCCCAAAAGATTTTTCCTCCCGTCTCGTCTCTGCTCTGCAAAAATCAGATATCATTTCTGGAGAGAGAGAAATACCAGAATCCCATCTTCTTCAACTGTTTACTAATTACAGCAACTCCTTTATATATTTATGTGTATATACATATTTATATATATTTGTGATGGAGCTCTGAACTAAGCAGAGCATGGGCGTTTGGTTAAGAGGATAACAAAGATAATGGAGACGATGCTGACTTAAGACGGAGGTCAATGGAGCCTTGTTTCTCTCTCTAGAAAAGGAAAAGATTAGAACTTTCTCGCTCCTCAATTTTTTTTGGCCTTGTGTGAGGGATTTGGTTTGGATTTACTATAAATACCTATTGTACATTTAATGGCATCATCCGCTCCTTTACTTCATTATTGCCCGATATTTAATCTCAGAACTCCACATTATTTTAATTCTTCTACCTCTTCAGCATCATCGTGTTCTTCGTCTTCGGCGTGTAGCTCGTCTTTTGATAATCGTCAGGATTTGAATTCGAATTTCTGCAAACTTTCCGGTAATTGCTATATACTTTTCGCGTTTATGTTTATGTATATGTTGATGTTGTATGTAGGTTAAATTTGGGTACTTTCCTCGTAATTTTTTCACCATAGCTGAAAATAGTTGAATTGTGCTGTAATTTGGATATGAAATGAATTCAGAATTGAAAATTCGTTGTTCAGTATACATTGCTAAAACATTCACGACTTTTTAGGGCATTTAGGAATTTTGGCAATTTAAGAGATTTCTGTTCACTGCCAGTTTGTCATTTCATTCCCAAAGCACCTAAATTATGGTAAATTGATGGATTCACAAGTTAGCTACTATGAAGTCTATTGTTATCGACATTACATTTTATGCTGAATATCCCTAAAGTCATGTTCCAGCAAGCTGTGTTGCTGTTTCGCTTCAGCTTTTATAAATAATTAAGATTTTTCTCGTTTTCCTTGTCTTGCTGTTGGAATATTACATGAATCAATCTCATAACTCTGTTGAAGTACCTTGGGTGGATAGCTGCCTGTGCTCTTATGAACTTGGTACTAGTTGGCAGATTAGAAAACCTACCACTAGTTGTAACCAAAGAGACAACATAAAACACTACACGTGAACATTTCAAGGGGTAATTACCATATTACATGAAGTGCGTTGATATGACAACTGATAGGTCAGTTTATTTTGTACAGGTTATAAATTTACTCTCTTTTTGGTATCTCTGGAGGATCAGCAGAAGAAATTTAGAGATACTTAGGACTTGTCTCTTTTTTCTTATGAATCTTATTGGGGTGTTTGTGTGTGTCGGGGAGGGGGGAGGCAGAACAATAAGATCCATTTGTTGTGAACATTGCATCGAAAGATAGTGCTAATGGGGTTTCCATTCACACACATTTTTCATTTTATAAAGATAAGCAGCGGAAGAACTGAAGTTGCTGAATTTCATGCAGTAGCTACGCATTTGTGGTTTACGACTAAAATTGTTTTGGTAAGACTATGAGCCAAATAAGAAAATAAATAATGAAGGTAAATGATGGATCACTTGACTGATGATGAAAAATATAAGCTTGGCTCTATACTGTTGTCCCTTCCTTCCTCTGCAGTCTGCACAGATCTGGCAAGGGGAATCACTGTTGATATCAATCTGAATATTTTTGAATCACTTAAAGAGGCAGCCTAAGTTTTATAGGGTAGCCTTTCCTGTCCACTGCTTTTGTTAATTCTCTACCAATCGATGCCAAATTATTGTGAGGTTGCCAGTAGCAGAAAAAAAGGGAGGCTACATTTATGGGATTAACTTTATCAAATACTATTGTAATGGTTTTTTCTTTAAAACTATGGGAATGGGCATGGTCGTGGCGTGATGAACTTTAAGAGGATTGCAAGGGTAGCAAGTAAAGCAACAGAGTGAGGAGAGATATTCAGAAGTCACAATAAGAGACATTTGAGTCTCAGTGTCACCCTCTTAAAATTTGTCTCTGTATTGTTCTGATTCTTCTGAATAAATAGATTAAAGCTTTTTATTTAAGTTTCATGGTTATTAAACACTGATACTAACCCATAAGGCTGTAACTGTACTGTTCTAGCTTGTGTTATAAGATTTTACAGTAAGCCAGACTTCCAGAACCTTACTGACTTGCACTACTACCAAATTGCATAATGCTTTGTTAAAGGAACTAAAGTTGACTAATCAACATCTGGCGAGATTCAGATTTAGAAACAAAGGGTCAACCATACTCTTGACTCATTCAGTTGGTTGTGCCGTTTGGAGAATCCAAGAGTCAAAACTGAGTCTCTACTCTCTAGTGTACCAAATTATGCAATAGAGGTCCTCCATTGATCAGGTTGAAACTTGCTTGTTATTGAGATATGCACCTATCCGGCATTCAATGCCTTGTATCATTGTGCCCATAATATAGATATTATTAGCTTTACTTATGGATTAACTTTACTCTTAGTTAAATATAATATATTAGTTTCCTTAGGTTTGAGGGTCTCACCTGAAGTTTTGCAGGCATAAAAAATATCCGGAAACCACAAGGTGTAAGAGCTCAAGCTATGACTACAACTCAAGGAGATGTTGCATCACCAAAGGGCTTTAGTAATGTGAACGATGAACCTGATCATCTTCTTGTCCTTGTTCATGGCATCATGTCGAGGTACATAGTACTTTAACTTGTAAAAAAGATTAATAATTAAGATTTATGCGTAGGTCGTCTTGTTTGGAACTTCTGGCATCAGTATCCCCCGGAGGGGGTCCTAGAATAAAAAAGAGAAATTGTGGGTTCTAAAATACAGAAAGAGAAGTTTTTCTATCCACAAGAAGAAGAAGAAGAGAACCGCTCAGGCCCGGGGGGGGGAGATGAAAGGAAAATGACATTTTCGTTACTGGCATAGTTACTTTTATGTGTTGTACATGTGTGTGTTTAGCTTCACTATCGAGGTGAATATATCTGCTTTGAATGGCTTCTTTTGAATTTAACTTATCGGATCCTATAATGATATCCAACAGTAAGATCTTTGGGTTCTAAAAATAGTTAGTTTTATTTGTTGTACATATGTGTGTATTTAGTTTCACTATCAAGGTAAATATATCTGCTTTGAAAGGCATCTTTTACATTTTGCTCATTGGATCCTATAATGATATCCAACACTAAGATCTCTGGGTTTGTAAAAGTCCTTGATGCGTGCTAAGGGGTTTCTTGCTTTGTTTTACAATGTAGAACATCATTGAACTCCCTCCATATACTGCTGTGTGACTAATTCATTACAGTCCATGTGATCTACAATAATATGCAACACTAAGATATCTGGTTCTAAGAATCCTTAATGTGTGCTAAGTGCTTTTGTAATTTGTTCCTGAATGTAGAACATCATTAAGATCCATCCATATACTGCTATATCACTCCTTCATTACAGTTCATGTGCGAAGCAGCAGTAACTGACCAGGGCAATTAAAAGCTGAGGAGGTGGGTTACTCGCTTACAAGTTACGGCTTGGCTTGGCTTGCCTATCTCTCTCTGCAACTCATAAACAAGAAAGATTAAAAGTTATAACTCTAAATTATGGTTTGTGGGTCACATCCTTTGTCAAGTTTACACAAAAGGCCCTTTTCTTTGACCCAGTGCTAAAAGCTTGATTACAATAAAAAATTATTAAACTGAATTTCAAAATTGATTAATAGGACCACAATATTGTATAATTAAAATTTTATTTTATTCCAAACAGAATATATAATCATATGTGATAAACATCTATACAAGTTAGATGCTCTCAAGGTGCTCCCGTTCTAATAAATTAGGAAAAGTTGTTTTCGAATACTACCTTTGTTCCAAAATGTAAGATCACTTGCCTCGACATTTTGGAACAGAGGGAATACTATGTCAAAGTGTATCATATGCAAAACTAAATATTCGAATAAAAAGTCATAATTAAAGGTATTACCCTTCTTTATGATGGAGGGAATATGTAACAAATAAAGTGGTAGAAATGGTAGTCCCTCTTTCTTTCATGTGATGGTTGTTTATTAAAAATTGTTCAGTACACCTGCATAGCTATTTATTTCCCTTTTTTAAGCAAACTCTTGTTGGTGGTCCTGTCCATTATTGTAGTTAAGTTCTGGTATTATTGTGATGCTGGTGATCTATTCTTTGATGTGGGGTTAGCCCCTCTGGTTGTGGAGGATCACCTGATAGGTGATACCTAAGACTGGGCAAGTTAATGCTCTGCCTTCATCATGGTTGCATGTGTGCGTGCTATCAAGTGAAAGTCTCTTCTATTTGTACAATCTTACCTAATTTGATCTTCACTCTGAATTTCAATCTTAGTTGTTGATTTTCACATATAGCTATCTGATATCGCAAGAGAACCAGTATTGGATGCTTATTTTTGGCTTTTATACACAAATGATTTGAGTTGGCTGAACCTCTAAGTTATGCAGCCCAAGTGACTGGACATATGCAGAAGCAGAGTTGAAAAGGCGTTTGGGAAGAAATTTTTTAATCTATGGTATGGTCATTTATTTAGATTGTCATATTTTCACTTTCATGTAACTAATTGATGCTATTAGAATTCTTTCGTGTTGATATTAGGAATGAAAAACTTAGTAAGTAGTACTATATTAAAGGTTTTCTATGAAATGTTAAGCATCATTGAGAAATTTTGTGTAGACAGAGAAGAGCAATGGCACCACCTAGCTGAATCCCTTAGTATGCTTGAGGGCTATAGCAAAGTGGATAGTTGGAAAGACGAAGGATGGGGTTTGTATGAAAAGAACATACATCATCCTTTTAAATTCAGCATATGATTATTGGTGACAATTGCTCCATCAAAGAATTAATCATGCTTTTGAATTGAAGATATTGTTATTATTGGGCAGTTGTGTAATTTGATAAATTATTAGTACTTAGTGGAACGTGTTCATTGACTAGAAGGTATATGATAGGGTCTATTCGAGGATATGTTTGGTCGGTGTTTAAAACGAAATTATTTTTGCCTTAAAGTTGTGTGATTAAGGACATGTATGATGTAGTAATACTTGTATCATAGTTATCAAGCGTCGCCTAGGCGTCAAGTCGCTAGATAGACTGCAAGGCGAGATCACGCCTTAGTGAAAGTTACCTCAACAAAGATGAACTGTCCAAAGACATCATTTAGTAGAGTCGAACAGCAACACGGACCCCATAAATGGACAGATCGATGAATTCCGAGTGCGGTGGTACAAGTCCGGTAATGATCGGAAAACTCACGCGCCGGAGTGAGGAGGCGCGTGTCATCACCGGCGAATCTATTCATCTTAGCAGCTAGGTTTCAGTTGTGTGTGGTGTCTGTCAAGTGTTTAGTAATTAGTAAAGAGTTGAATCGATGAGTTCTTTTCCTTTAACTTAGAACATGGGTTTATCCGGAAAGTTGTGACTCATTTTGCAATTCACTAACACCACATGTAGGTGATGGAAGTTTGTGAATAGTGTTGCTTTGTTTATTAATTGTGCTGTGTCACTTTAGCAAATAACCCCAAATGGAGAAAAGCTGGCAGCCACTTATCTATTTGACCAGAATTTACATATTACTATTAATCTAAAAAAAGTTTATCTTGGGATCTTGTTGGTTGCCTTTAATAATATCAGTAAATAAAATAATTAAAAAAATAAAATAATTAAAAAATAATTTAAAAATATTTAAAAATAATTAATAAAATAATAAAAAATATTAATAAAATAATAAAATAAAATAATTAAAAATATTTACACATATAAACAATATATTATTTTAAAATAATATTTTTAAAAATAATTAAAAATGTTTACAATATATTATTAACTAATTTTTTATATCAAGTGTTTTGTTTTTGGATTGTTATTGCTAAGTATTTACATAATTATGTCTTTAATGTTATTCCATAATGTTATGTTTTGAGTTTTAATGTATATGAAATTTTATTGCCAATATACTTGTTAAGTAATATAAATAATATATAAATTACACATTGTAAAGGACTTGTTGCCATACGGACGTCATGACGGTCGCCTTATCGCCTAGGCGTCCAGGCAGTCGGCTACCGCCATGACTCGCCGTGGCGCCGTGACAACTATGCTTGTATGAAGACTTGTTATCATACGCTTAAGTTATTTCTTAATCACCACCAATAATGAGAGTTAAATCCTATCTTTTTGCCTTAGTTTTGGATGAACTAACAAAAGACATTCAAGATGAAGTGTTATAGTTTATGTTATTTGCTTATGATATTGTATAGCTAAATTAGAACTATGGAGTTGTACATGAGAATGTAAGGTTTATAGATTAAGTTTACAGTATGAATATATGGAGGGCAAGTTGAGCAATATACGAAGATGTAGGTATTATGTAGATGTTGGGATAGGAGGTGCCCAAGAAAAATCTCTTTATATACATTGAATCAATATTGCATTAAGGGAGAAATGTTAATGAGGATGTAAGCCACAAGATTATAGTAGGATGGATGAAATGGCATTGTGGATCAGGGTGTTGTACGATTGTAAATTTTGGTCAGGTTGAAGTGAAAGTTTAATCGGACAATGGTGACGCCAATAACACTATATGGAGTTGAATGATGGAGGAACAAGAAATAGCACGTGCATAAGATGGTAGTTTATGAACAAAATAAGAATGTTAAGGTGGATTTATGACCATACAATGTTGGATATGATTAGGAATGAGGATATTTGAAAAAAGGTTGGGTAACACTGGTTGAGAAGAATGTGAGGGAATATCAGTTGAGATGATGGTTTTGTCGTGATCAACGTATGCTTATAAATGCAGTGGTGAGAAGAAGAGTCTATTATCATATTATCAGGAAGAATTTATAAGAAGTGTCTGGGGTAGGTCGATAATTAGTTGGGGGAAGTAGTAAAAAGAGACTTAAATAGAGAGGAATTTAAATGAGGATATGATTGTTGATAGGATTGATATAAGAAGAGGTATGGGGTAGGTCAAAAATTACTTGGAATAAGTAGTGAAAAGACACTTGAATGAACGGAATATAACTCACAACATGGCTTTTGATAGGATTGAGTAGAGGAGTGCAATTCTAATATGGAGGTTGAGTGGGGTTTCTCCTTTTTTTCTTTAGCCCTTACCTTTTCTTTTTCTTTTTCTTCCTTTCTTTTTCATTTAGTTTTATTTTGGCGTTTTTTATGTCTGTGTCTGTATGCATGTTCTATATGCAGGGATGTTCTTATTTTATTTATTTCCATCTATTTATTATTCTTATCTTATTTTATGTGTTTTATCTTTTTATGTTTTTCTTTGTCTTTCTACTTTTACGTTTCATACGGGATTCATTTCCAGCCTGCTCCAGCTAGATAAAAGGAGTTGAGTTGAAGGGTGTGATTTGTAAAATTTGAATTTTAGAGGTAGTATTGTATTAAAATAGCTCTCTCTAGTTTAATTAGAAAGGGGCACTAGTGGCTAATGCACAACCACGCTGAGTGTTGATGACTTTGAAAAGGTTCAAGGCAAATAGAGTGATGTCAATAATTTAGTTGAGCACAAGATTATTACTGTTCTGTAGGTCTATGAATTACTGATAGCCTGTCAGCTGGTGGTAAATGGATTTCTTTCTCACAATATTAGTTAAGAACTTAAGGTACCTAGTTCATTATGGACCAAGGATTAACTTGGTTTTTGAATCTTTGCAGCAAGTTCATGTAACGCTTACACAAAAACCTTTGGTGGGATTGATGGAGCCGGGAAACGATTAGCAGATGAAGTGAGTTTTCAAATATATATATAAATGTCTAATATGTATTCACTTCTGGCTCAGTTCCAAAATTGTAGCTTAGTGACTATTACATAGCATAGTGTTGAAAGCTTAGCTTTTACTTAGCAAAGAGAAAACATGAAGGAAAGCTTGGTTATCAAACATAAAGTTGTTGGTTGGACTGAGGACCACTAGTTTTTGCAAATTAGACGGACTTAAGGTCTGTATCTGGTTCATCATCCCAGTTCTCCATAGAGATTGGACAGACTGTACATAGTTGCTTTTTTTCCTAGTTGCAACTTGCAACTTGCAATAAGCTAGCATGGCGATGTCAAGAAATATTTTATCCTATAATATTTTGCTGACTTCTGTTTTAAACAGGTCTTGCAAATCGTGAAAAAGACAAAAAGCCTTAGAAAAATATCCTTTTTAGCCCATTCTCTTGGTGGATTATTTGCAAGATATGCTGTTGCTGCTCTTTATACAACAAATGTCTCGAGTAGTGATCAGTCTAATGATCTTGCCTATTCTAAGAATGAAACCTCAAACACAGAATGGTCTTTGAGGCAAGGTTTGATTGCTGGACTGGAGCCAATTAATTTTATCACTTTGGCAACACCTCATCTAGGAGTGCGAGGGAAGAAGCAGGTTTGTTTTCACGGGTATAGCTTGTTGTCCATGTTTACACAGGATTGCTGGATAGTTATATAGCTTTGCCATAATCTGGACTCAACCTATTGTTATTACCTTAAAGTTATTTATATGTAGAACATTTTGACAGACCTGAGTTTCTCTACTTGGATGCTTCTGAGTTTGCTTGTTTGCCTAGACCAAGAAAGGGATAAAGGGGATATATAAACAACTGAAATTTGTCTTGTGTTAAGATGTGTTTGTGTCAGGCTTTCAGCCTGGACCTTAAGGTGTTATTGAGCAAAAAAGTGTTCATACTAAATAATAGTCGTCCCAGACCCCAAGGACTGGGAGAATTGGCAGAGGTCCTAAGGAATAACCTCAAGGTCATTTCTGGCCAAATTTACCCATATAAAATAAATAAATCATAGTTGTCCAAACTTCTACACTGAAAGCTGGTTTAACAAATTTGTTATCATAACTAAAAAAATTGCTCTCTGTACTCTGTAGCATCAAATGCATATTTGGACTTAAAGCTTATAATAGAATCTAGGGCTGTAAATGGTAATCGAAAAATTCGTATTCGTCCGCATTCGTATTCGGAAAAAAGTGGATATTATTCGTATTCGGAAAAAAACGGATATATCCGTATTCGGTTTAAAGGTATCCGCAAATAAACGGATACGAATACGGATATAGGCGTATTCGTATTCGTTAACATCCGACCGTAAATATATCTGGCAGATAGCGGATATCCGGATTCGGATCCGTATCCGGAATTCGTATCTAAATAATTTATATATATATATATTAATTATTATATAATAAGCAAAATAAATTTTTTTAAGTGGCCTTCCTTATATAATAATTAGTTTTCACTATCATACAAAAATTATTTTAAAAATATGTCATTTCTATTCTAAAAAGTAGGAAATAACACTTTTATTATAATATTAATAAACTGAAATAAATTGATTTAAGTATAGTTAATAGATCTTTACTATTATAAAGTTAAAAAATCTAAAATGTATCATTTAACAAGAAAATTATATACTAGAAGAGCAAAACTATAGTTATTAGCTTGTTATAAGTATTTTATTTTCAAAACTTACTTGTAATGCTGGGAGGCGGGAACAATATAATTTTATTGTTAAAATGTGTTAAGTCCGAATTAATTTAGAATTAATCTAGAAGGGGGTTGAATAATTATTTCACGTTTATGAATTTTCGGGTGGAATGAGTATTTATCACTTTCATTTGCCCAATTATTTAGAAATTAGAAGTCCAAATATTTAAAGTAAGTCCAAGATAAATTTTGGATCAAATTGGATTAACTAGTTGTCACACATACATTATCACTCGCCTCCATAAATATAATGAAATAAAATAAACTTTTATGACCATGTAAATTGTAATCTATATATTGAGGATAAATTATAAATAAAAGTCCCCATAAATATATTATTAAAGTTTTAATCAAGTATTTGAGAAAAAATAATTAAATATTCAATGTAAACTTTTGAATCTAATTATAAATATTCATACACACTACAGTATTACTCCACACACATAAAATGAACATCTAAATATTAATAAGTAAAACATTCATTTTGAAATTTAGGATTTCAAAAATGATAAAAACTTATTTGAATTGTAATTTAGAACATTGATTATTGTATTTAACTATTTACTAAAAATAAATAAATTAACATTCATTCATTAATAAACTATACTTTAAAACTCATTATTTTTTTTTCTTATTCTAGTTATAGTTATGACTGTAAATGGTAACCGAAAAATTCGTATTCGTCCGCATCCGTATTCGAGAAAAAACTAATATTATTCGTATTCGGAAAAAAGCGGATATTATCCGTATTCAGTTTAAAGGTATCCGCAAATAAACGGATACGAATACTACTGTATCTGGATTCGTATATATCCGCTTACACCTCTAATAGAATCAATATCTTATATGAGGGATAAAGCTCATATATTTGTAAATACATAAGTTTTCAATTCCATAGTATACATTTCAGCTTTATTCATCCTATTTTATTTTTGCTGTCATCTGAACACAGTACTAAGTATTTCAATCATTTGATATTTATATTGATCTCTGTATTTATTATCAATCTTTACACTTCCACATTTCATTTTGGGCATGATTGGATCAAGCCTACAAGCAATCCTTGCTTTTACATGCCTCTTCAATTTCATAAGGAATATTCATGTTTAGTGAAGACTCGTATATTGTTGTCTAATGATTGCAGATGTAAAATTTGACTTCCTGACATTCGATCTACCTTCCATGATTCAGCTTCCATTTCTTCTGGGAGTAACCATCTTGGAGAAAATTGCTGCACCAATTGCTACCCTTTTTGCCGGTCAAACTGGTAGCCAACTCTTCCTAACTGATGGTAAACCCAACAAACCACCTCTTCTATTAAGAATGGCATCTGATTGTGAAGGTGGAAAATTTATGTGAGTAATAAAATTTATTTTTTTTGGACATTTCCTTGGATGAATGTTTCTGCGATCCATTTAAAGCTTCTTATATGTTGCTGCTATGTTGCAGATCTGCCCTTGGTGCATTTAGATGTCGTGCGATCTATGCAAATGTCTCTTATGACCGTATCCTGATGCCTATTTTGTGTAACATAAGTTGTCAATTGTGCTTGCCTGATGTAGAGCTGTATTATCTTCGTCTCTTAAATTGGTCGTCTTCATTCCTTTAACACTACTTAGATATGGTTGGTTGGCGCACATCCTCTATAAGAAGGGAGGCGGAACTTGTCAAGGTGTTGTGATGATCTCTTTATGATATTGCTATTAGTTATTCATCATAAAGTTTAGTAGAAATTCATTATATTTCCTCATTAAAAAATAATTAGTAT
Organism: Aralia elata; assembly: GCA_034770075.1. Lineage (NCBI taxonomy): Eukaryota > Viridiplantae > Streptophyta > Magnoliopsida > Apiales > Araliaceae > Aralia > Aralia elata. The sequence continues at coordinate 250,363 of JAVJAP010000192.1, read as the reverse complement.
TTCAATGATAAGGTTAAAGCTTCCGTCTGAAAATTGAATAGCAGATCTGATATATTCCCGTAAAGAAATAGAAAAAAGTATTACTGCTTGGTGTAATTTTAAGATAACAAATTTTATTTATTTTTGGCGTCTAGAAATGAAGGCTTCAAGCTTGCAAATATTGCATCGAGTTTGAGGGTCACATTTGAGTAAATAGCTCCAAAAGTTTAGACACGATTCAGACCCACCCCTCTTGGAATCCTGCATCCTGTATTTGGTGGAGATATTTATTTTAGATTCTATTCGAAACTTTTGGATAACGGATAATTCTTAGTGGAGCACATATAAATTATAATTTCATTAAAGATTTTTCCCCAAAAGAGAATCTGACAAATTCCTACTGAAATTGGCAGCCCCCTCTACAGTCTTTGGATGGTTACAAACATGTCGTAGACGTGGAAGATTGTCCTCCAGTTTCATCAGAGGGTCCCTATTTTCCTGCAGAAGCAGCCAAAGCAAAGGAGGCAGCTCAAAACGCACCCAGCACAATGAACACAGTAGAGTATCATGAAATTGTGGAAGGTAATAATCTGTGCCACTTGATAGCGGTAAGAGGCTTCATTCACAATGATTTAGTTGTTTTTTTCTTGGCAAAAAAAAAACGAAAGAAAGAAAAGAGAAATGACCATTTCTTTTTTTTGCTAAATAGAGAAATGACCATTTCAGTTTGTTTAACAGACGAAATGATATGTGGCTTACAACAATTAGGATGGAGAAAAGTCGATGTCAGCTTTCACTCGTCATTTTGGCCTTTCTTTGCCCACTACAACATTCATGTAACGATTACCTGACAAGTTTTTCATCTTTTGAACTCTTTGCTTTATTCATAATTCTAAGTCATAGGATAATTCATAATTCTAAGTCATAGGATAAATTTTACGCAGGTGAAAAATGAGTTGCTTCATAATGCTGGAGCTGGAGTAATTACTCACGTTGCAGACAGCTTAAAGCAACAAGAAAAGCCACAAGAATCTTCCTCGCTAGTTCCTGTGAGCTTAAAACGATAAAATGAATACATGTATCTTGCAAGAGAAACCATATTGCATAATACTAATATTCTGTTATTCATTTCATTTTACAACATAATACAGAGTACATAATTGAGTGCATTTTACAGAAAGAAATAGGAATACTGAAACACAAGACAGGCTTCAAATTATTAGTAATAATCATCATCATCACATTATAGAACAAGCACTACTATTTTCGTCACTAAACAAGGCGCTGGCCTGTTGATCCAAGATGGTTGTGTAAGGTGGGGGGTGATAATAACCGTGTTCGTGGCCGTTGTAGCCGTGTTCATAATAATTGTATGTAGAAATCGAATGGTCGGATGTGAAATAAGTGGTCAGATCGCTCTGGTGCTGGTATTGATCATAGTTATAATACTGGTTGAAGTTCTGGTATTCTGGGTTGTACGGAAATGGCCATAGCTCAGCTTGCCTACCATTCTTCCTCACTGTTTTCAGGACTTTTTCTTGATCTGCCCATCCTGTGACTGTAACCTTTTGCATGCCCATGTCTATATCAATATTATCAACTCCTGAGACATATTAGCAATATTTATGTTAAATACTTCAATACCATTAAGAAAAGAAAAATATGAAAAATTATTTTTTTTAAAAATCATTGTCAAAACTAGTGTGATGATTTGATAGACAACAATCAACATATACATATATATATATATATATATATATATATATATATATATATGTGTGTGTGTGTGTGTGTGTGTGTTTAGAAAGGGAAAAAACTTTAATTTTTTTTTAAAATTAATAATAAATTTAAATTAAGAGAGAGAGAGAGAGAGAAGAAAGATGATCGAGTAAAGTGTGGTATGTACCATCTAGCCTTTGAAGAGCTTTCCTAATCTTGCTCTCACATCCAGGACAGTCCATGTGCACTATCATCTCCACAATCTGGATGAAGAAAAATAAATAGTTTGAAACCCTCACAATTGCCAGCTATTTTTGGCCATTATTATCACAAAAATAAAGTTGATGCGACCACAAAACCCTAGTAAAATTATGAAAATGTCTAAATTACGAACAAAACTTAAAATCATGCTGAATTACTACAGCGTCCCAAAAGCTAGCCTAAAAATTGATATGCTTATTATGAGTAAAAAAAAAGGGATAAAATAACAAATGCCAAGCCCAACAAAACACTGCTTTAACAAGCCAAGCTCTAGGCTAACGCTCTATAGTGTATACTAAAAGGCAAGCAAAGTTATGTTTCAAGAAATGTATATATTTTTCTTGGTAAAAGTTAAAATACAAATTAATGTCATTTAAACAATATTCGAGCGCAAACCTTTACGAGAAAAAGGTAAAAAGTCCTCTCTTTTCACTTTTATTTTCATTCTTAATTAAATCGAGAATTGGAGATACAGATTCTACATAGTGCATGTATCCAAAGAAAGAAAATTGATGTATTTATATTACAAATTAACAAGTGACAAAATTAGATGGTATATATATCATTTATGGCTCATGCATGCAACATATATACAATTTGTGCTGTTGTCATAGCTAGTTCAAACAAGGATTTGATCAACTTATGAGAGTAGATTGAGGCAACTTAAAACCTCTACAAGTTCATATGCAACATTAATAGTCAAAAAAATTGGATGATAATGAAATTGTTTTTACACGGGATTAGTTTCTGCCCAGAAGCAAATCTGAATGTTAGACATGAATGTTGTCAACGGACCCTGATTCCAAGTTTGAACAGTCTATAAAAATGAGTTGCATTTGTACAGAAAACAGTTACACTTCAGATGAGTTTTGTTATACAAAGTATTATACAAATACAACCTTTTTCTATACAAAGTATTATACAAATACAACCTTTTGCTATACACGTGCAACTCATTTTTATAGGACTATTTGTCTAATTTAAACTGTCTAGAATCCAAATCCATTGTCAACTCTACATGCAAACAGATAGAACAGAATCCATGAAATGCACATACACAAAGAACAACTTTTAAGCACAAAAATTAATCAAAGAGAGAGAGGGTGGTTAGGGACTCACTGTAGACATGTTGAAACCTCACACTAAGCTTTATTCTCCTGAAATATCCAAGAAAAGTAGTTATGAATAGAGATGGAAGGAAAACATTACATATATATATATATATACAATTTTTCTCAGAAGCCTTTCTCTTTTTTAATTGGACATCAATTCATACGCATAAAAAAAAGGAAATGGTCCGACCCACTATATAGGTTTTTTCCAGGCAACTTTTATTTGGGACGAAGGTCCCTAAAGCAAACAAATCACAAAGAAATATGCTGTGGATAGAGTTCCCTTCAACGCCTAACTAGTATATAACTAGATATATGCTTTAATTTGTAGGCTTGGTTATCTTAGAACCTATCCATGGCCCACTAAGACAATGCCACTTGTGAAGGTCATCCAATTAAAATTGGCCGAACACCTCATGCATGCATGTCACCTTGACAGCTTGTGCCACATCATAATATAGAAATTGATCCAATTTGGAAATGAATTAATGTAGAATTAAGCTTTAAAAAGGGTGAGTTATGTGTGTGATATTCCGCGGGTGACAGCCACTTAAGATAATGCGTTACGTCTAAGTAATACTAATACTACCATGCAAAATATCTCATTCTTTTCTATTACTTTAACGTAAAAAAAAAGGTGGCTCTTTTATCATATTCTAGGAATTTTCTTCCTAGCTCAGGCAAGATAAACATTGAAGAATCAAAGAAAATGGAGTGTTAATCAAACAATAATTTGAGAAAGAAAAGCTTAATACTCACGGCCTATATTACTTTTATCTTCCATGATCTCATGGGCACACACACACATATATATATATATGATAGGATCTTTAAGCATATACCACAAAGTTTCTTCGAAAAGAAATAGGAGCGGTTGTCGCGCAATTGACATGATAATGGCCCCTACAACTAATGGATTTGGATGTTAGACGGTTCAAATTCATCTAGACAGTCTTATAGAAATGAGTTATATTAATATAACAAATAATTGCATTTATATTTGTATAATAAAAGTCATATGAAATGTAACTTCTTGCTATACAAATGCAATTGTGTTATTTTTATATATTGTCCAAACGAGCTGTATATTTTGAACGGTTTAGAATCAGGATCCAAGACTAAGTTGACGCCTTTTTTGCTTCTGCACAGGAAATATAAAATATCAACTCGCGGTGCAATTTCTACGCAAGTTGGGAATGTTCTGGTAAAGAAAAAAGCAACCAAAAGGAAAAAGGGGCTGGTTTATAGAAGTATATACCATAAAAGAAAAGAACTAATATAAAGGAAATGGTCCTTTTAGAATCTTTGAATGTCACATGTATTAAATCTTGGTGGATCAAAGATACTTGCACTTGCGGCCACTGGCTGTCGCTATGTCATATATACATAGCCAGAACTTAATAATTAAGATTGCTTCCTTTGTAAGTGTTGACTATAAAAGATAAATTGCTTAATTAGACAATCGTACAGTATCTTTGTACAGAAATAAAAGTCCTAATGACTTTTTCTCGAGCTTGTTTAGGACACACTTGTACTCAATTTTTTTTTTTTTGATGATTTCGTTTTTAATACTTAATTTAAATTTAAGATTTTGTATTAAAATTTATAATGTTTAAATGTGGCCCAGGTAGGTACATATTATATATATATAACTTAAAAGAAAAGGTTAACAAAACAAAAATGAGCCCCCCCGTCTCTGTTTCTTCTTCCTTCAGCTGATGAAGGACAAGTGTTTGACTAACACGATCTTCCTGCTAAGTGCTAAGGCACTAATTAACGATATCTACAGCAAATTTTTCCAAGTCCTAAAACCTTAACCATGAAGTCTTTACCCCAAAAGAAACACTCGCATGCAATACTCTCAGAAGCCTCTCTAATAGAGTTCTTTATAGTTTATACCTAGACTTACTCGTAACACAACATGGTACAACTCGAAATTCTCAATATGGAAATCAACTGTACAACAAATACCAAAACTGCAACAACAACAACAACAACAACAACAACAACAACAACAACAACAAAAAATGGCCTCCTATGTATCACTTAATATTAGATGCCAAACGAAACAAAAAAAAATACTTGTTTCAACATTTTCGTCATTGTGACTTTAAAACACTAGTAGGGCTCTGCCCGCGGGGGAGGGGGGGTGGTGTGATCCTATTCGACCCTTCAACATTCTCCTTTGTTTTTACTTTGGTTGGTAAGTTAACAAGCTTACGCAATCCAACGAATAATTGACAACTAAAACAACCTTTCAACATCATCAGTTGAGTTGTTTAACAATGTCTTAGCATCTTCCCTAATTACGCCATAAGCAAAAGCATCAGCTGGTTCAAGTCTAAACCAGACCCCTCAAGTCCTTGACCATATTCTCCGTCAATTGTTTGGGTGATAATTTTAACCTCATTCAACTGCAAATAATGGATCATAATTTAAGCACCAAATCTGAAACTCTCAGTCGTGCTTTGGAATATTTTTTTTCTCGTTATAATATAACAGAAATTATCGGAGCTAGGGTCTGGTAAAGGTTGAACCTTCCTAGGCTCAGTGCACTTAGGTTGGCAACTAGCTTCATCGTCACTTCGTGTAATTAAGAGTAAAAAAATGTCATTTTATTCTTGCAATATTTAAGAATTTATCAGAACATTCTATATGTTGATGAGACCGAGATAAAAATTACAAACAAGCACGCTTAGATTTTGATGTTAAACAAAGCCTATAAATCTAGGTTTTTCCATTAGATTTGTCTCATGGAATGGTGCGACATTTAACAAAAAAGGAAATGCAGAACATGATGATTTAGATGAGAATGACGACAACAACATTAAACAGAACATTTCATACATTTGGTGATTCAAACAAAGCTTCTAACCTTGATTTTTCCATTGGATATATTTGTCTCATGGAGTACCCACTCGATATAAAAGACTTCTCCTATATCCACAAGTTATCTCTCAGAAAGTAAGTACAGGATTTATCAACATGGCTGAAAAGGAAGGAGGAATCGTCAAGAAGGGTCACGATGAGGGACTGAAACTAGCATTTGAGCTTCTTAAAGAGTTTGAGCTACCATTGGGACTTTTGCCTCTTGCCGAAGTGATTGAAGTAGGTTTTGTAAAGAGCACTGGCTACATGTGGATCCTGCAAACAAAAAAAGTTGAACATAACTTTGACATGATTAGCAAACTTGTTAGTTATGACACTGAAATAACCGGATATGTTGAAAAAAAGAGAATCAAGAATCTTAAGGGAGTCAAGGCTAAGGAGCTCATGCTATGGCCTCCTGTTGGTGAGATAATCCTTGACTCATCTACCGGAAAGATTCACTTCAAGAGTTTTGCTGGCATCACCAAAACATTCCCAGTCGAGGCATTTGCTGCAGGCCAGTAATACAAGCAGCTGCATGTAGTCCACAGCCAACATTGTAAGCCAAGTTCTGTCAACCTATAACACCACTAAGGGCTTCCCCTTTCTCAAGGAGTGTTTAGAAATAAATTTCAGCTATGTAAGATATCATCGGATTGGTGAGATGGATAAATTTTCGTTTCAAGTGTTGTTTCAGTTGACCTGTAAATGGAAATGTTTCGGTTTGCTTTGATGCTCTTTCATTTAATTTTCATCTTTTCGCTAAGTTTGATTGTTACGGTTATGTTCAAAATGGAAACAAACCAAATTTGGTTGTTTCGTTTATGCTCAAAATGGAAACAAACCAGATTTTTCGACTGTGCTGAAAGAAAACTTTAATACATGGAGTATTGATTAGAAAATAATACCTATTCTAAAAGAAGAACACAGATGAGAAAATTGCGGAGCTTTAGATGAGAGAGACGACAATGGAGATGATGGTGTTTTAAATTAATGGGTATCGTTGTCTTTTCATAAATATGGTGGGGCTGGGGAGAAATGAATTGATTTGGTATAAGATTTAATCCTTAGATAATTTAACAGCTAGACTTGTGGTACTCGGGTGGTCTCATAATTGAGATTTTAAAGTTGAGGTTTTGAGTTCGAATCGGCAGACAGGTCTTACTTTGTTTGGATAATTTCTTTAGCAAAAAATTTAAAAATATTATTGTTATAGCATTAAAGAAAATACACCTATTCAACCCCCTTCTAGGTGTGCACATACTGAATTTTAGAGTTAAGAAACAGGATAACCCAGGTCAATTAGAGTTTCACGGTGGTAAAATTTTTCGCACAACTGGATCACTATTTTAGCAATATGTGAAACACCTAATAAAAAAGACGTTTTGGTAATTGGCACATGCTTTGTTAACCCCCCATAAAAACCATATTCTGACTTTTCTTTGGAGAATATCCAACAAGAGTTTCCATTGAATGAATAACAGATCCGGATCCTAAAAACAATAGAAAATATACACAAATGCTAAAAGCATTCATGCTTCATAGTATCCAGTGCTCGAAAGATCTAGAGAGCAAATTGAATTCCAATCACCACTGTAAGAACGACGTGTATCCTGACGTAACCAGCTAAAAACTAATGAGCTTATATTTGGCTACAAATTCACCCAAAAGATTTATGACTCAAGGTCTCTTTACTTTTGAGTAACAAACAGAATAACTAAAAAACAGAACAGGAGAGAACTTCATGCAGAAAAGATAACCCTTCAAATTAACTGAATATGGCAAGTGAGTTGCACAAATAAATTCATATGTATAAAACAATTGAATATTGATTTCAGTGACAAAAAATATACAACCATGTATGAATTTACAGTTGACAAAAGAAAAAAAACCTAGTCTCCATTAGTTGCAGTCATGTCTCTCTCCAATTGAGCAGTAATCAACACAGTTGTGTGGATTTTTAATATTTTCGACGACACCCTATTGCTGAAAGTCGTCACAAACAACCTGAGTTAAAGACATGCAAGTCCAACAAGGTATTGTAATGCCCCTTCTCTATTTCCTCTTCCTTCACCTGAAGAAGGAGAAGAATTTCAATTATAAAATCTTCCCAGAAAATATCTCCTTGTAGTTTCCTTCTTTTCTTCCCATTTTTTACACAATTTGAAATGCAAAGATCATCCCGGTCACCTGAGCTAGCATTTGATGGAGCATAATGTTTTCAATCCGTATCTTTGCCCCCTCAATTTTTACTCTTCTCCTCTAATATGCCAAGCATCCACTAAGAAAAGATGGAGGCATTGTATCCATTCCTACATCTTTCTCCAAAAATTTCTGAAGAAAAAGTTTTTTTGTGCAGTTCTGACTTGCCTTTCCACCAGTCTGTACAAGAAAGAAAGTCGTCATGTCCCCTCCTTCCATTTTCCTTTCTACTTACCAATGTGGATTGAAAATCAGAAACCACGTCCAAGAACTTTGAATATATCATGGACAAGAATTCAGGTGAAATCTTGAGCTTCTCCAGATCAACAACTCTCCAGCAACACTCCAGCTATGCTACCGTTCTACCTCAAGAATCATTTTCATTCCCATGAGGCCGATAACAACTAGCAAAATAATCAACTCCTTACCTGAAACAATCACCAACAAAATTATCCATATCAAATCTCACATTAGCTAAACTCTTCCTCCCTTTTCCATCCCTAGACATCGACTTCATCTACATGTATTGAATAACAAATGGAGCATTCTTCACAATATTATTCACTGTAACATACTTTCCCATGGCAACATCCACAAGCCTCTCTAACAACTCCTTATACCTCAACCTACATGTAACAAAGTCACATTCAATTCCTTCGCCACGCCCTCAATTTTAACATAAAATTCATTCAATAATACCAAAACCGCCACCATCACCTGAACCGGCTACCTCCCGTCAACCACCACTTCACTAAACACTGCACCAAAAACACCCCTTGTTTCAGCATCCTCTCAATTCCATTAAAACTTGGGCAATTCCAAATCCCATATTCATACAAATTAACAATATCAAACTCGGGCAATTTCAAATCAAGAAAATCAACAACCCGGGCAACCATTCGACCTAACTCATGAATATCACAATTAATTAATGCTGCCACCTCCGCCATTGGCAAAGGCTTACTATATTTCTCAAGCAGCAATAAACACCCTAAACCAAACACCTTGACCATATTCTCCTTCTGTAATTGTTCCAATCATATTTTTAACCTCATTAGACCAAGAGGCAGAGAAATTTAACTTAAACATTAAATCTTCAATAAAAGTTTGTGCTTTGTAAGATTTTGTTTCAGGTATAGTCGTTACCGGAGCCCGCGGTGCCGATGCGGACGGAGGTGCCGGTGGGGCCATTAATGCCGCTGATGGGGGCTTCAAAATTTTTGAATTTCTGAACGACGCTGCATGATGTGCAAACCAAATTGCCCGTCACGTCGTCGGAAATCAGAGATTTTTCGCTGCATGATGATAATAAAGGATTGTTTTTTGGGCAAGAGAGGTGAACATGTGCTGACACATAATTTAAAATTACGACATTCAACTTTTATGGGGGAATAAATTATTTATAAAAAAAATTTGTCCTATACTTAACTCGTAAGTGATTACGTGTGTGTGAGATAAATAATTATTTTTTTTAATGAGAAAAAAATACTTTATCTTTTCTAAAATAGATGACACAAAAATTTGTGTCACCTTTATCTTTTTTCTTCTTTTACCCTTATAATTTTAATTGTATTATTATTTTTATTAATTTTTTTATTTTTTTATTTAGTTTATTAAATTTTATAAATTTTTTATTTTACTCTACATAATTTACACATGCAAAAGCATAGTACTAGTATTAATAGAGTTTTTATAGTTAATTTGAAATATTTTTAAATTTAAAACTAATATAATTTATTTATATTTTAGTCAAATATAATTATAAACTATCTATAATTATTATTTTTAGAACTTAAAGATATTAATTTTAAATTTTAAAAAAATTCAAATTAACTTTAAAAATCAATACTAATCTCAAATTCAAAGCCGAACAAGTAATCATAGTCAAATATAATTATAAACTATCTAAAATCTAATGAAAGCTACTATTAGTTATAATATTTATTATTTTTAAAAATTAAAAATATATATTAATTTTAAATTTAAAAACTTTTCAAATTAATTTTAAAAATCAATACTTATCTTATATTCTTATATTCAAAGCCGAATAAGTAATCAATATCTATGTGGAAGTTAGGTGATTTTGTTTCATATTTTTTTCTCTTTTACCCCTACAATTTAAATATCTTATTCCCTCTGTCTAACTTTGTTGGTCCTAGTTTGAAAGTACACGCTTATTAAGAAAAAAATTTATCTCCAAATTACTCATCTTAATTAGTCTATTTTCATCATTTTTGTTTTATTTAATCTTCTAACTATTTTTAATGAATTTTTTTTAAAAGTTAAATTAGGGTATTATTGAAAAAGTAAGGTCAAAAATAGTATTAAAAAGGAAAGAGGACAAATAGATTTGGACAAACCAAAACGAAAATTAGGACAAGTAAACTTGGACAGAGAGAATATTATTTTATCTTTTTTAATTTAGTTTTTCTATTTTTCTATTTAGTCTTTCTAATTTTATAAAATTTTAATTTTAACTCACATAATTTATACACGTAATGCATATGTTACCAGATGTTAGGGCTGAACAAGGAACCAAAAAGGGCCTCAAAATCGCAGCAAAAATCAACCAAACTACATCGATTGAGTCGCACCAGCGATTCTGGCGTATGTGACGATTTTAGAATGATTAGAAAACCGCATATGCGGTTTGGGAGACTCTCGCACCGCTTGAAAGTCCAATAATAATCTAGAAGGGGGGTTGAATAGATTATTACCGTTTAAAAAATTATCTTAGGCCTTTTTGAATTCTTTTAGTAAATTAATTTGCAGTATAAGAAATTAATATGAAAGACAGTAAAAATTCAATCACACAATGCACAGAGATTTGTCTGGTTCACAACATACATCCCGGGTATATTGCTACGTCCAGTTTCAAGCTCCTCTCCAGGACTTGAGATCCTATTACTCCCAGTAATAAATACTCCTTCAATAGGCGGAGAAGCCTTTACAAAGTTTTAAAGATAAACTTACAACTATTCACAACTAACTCTATTGGACAGCAAACTCTCAGTTCCCTCCTCAAGCTTAGTTGCACAATTTCTTGAGTTCAGTTCTACTCTATGATCTGGTTTTGAAACGACAGCCTTTTCCTCACCTCACAAGTACACTAGAGACCCAACTCCCAGGTGACCTCTCTAAGACTCTGGTCTTGGTCAAAGAATTACTCGTCTTTCTCAGAGGTACATAAAATAAACTAACTCTACCATTTTTCTATATGCTTCTTAAATAAGCAGATAGAATTTAGTACAGGTAAAGGTATGTAATAAAGAATGTGTTTCGGTGTTGTGCAGATATACCTTTTACTTTAGATATAAAAGTTTGACAACTTTTATATTTATGCAGCAAGTATTAAGATAGATAAATTTTAGATCAAGATACTTGTGATAACGAATGACAGTTTAATCAGTTAAACAATATTTGATATATCCAATGAATCTGTTTAACTCGAAAATATATATAAGAATATATTTTATCTATTTATGTGAATATTAAATAGGGCCACTTAGAACTTCAAACACCGTTCAGAAAATATTCTTGTTTAAGGAATATTTCTAAATATCGGTATCTACAGCTGACCGAATTTAAAGGTTCACAATTTATATTTATATAAATATTTTTGATAGATCACTTAGAACTTCAAACACCGTTCAGAAAGTTTTCTTGTTTAAAGAATGCTTCTAAATATCGGTATCTACAGCTGATCTACCTTTCGATATCTATATAAATAAATTATATCAATAAGAATCACTTAGAACTTCAAACACCGTTTAGAAAATATTCTTGTTTAAGGAATATTTTTAAATATCGGTATCTACAGCTGATCCTTAAACTGATAAGAATAGATGAAATATAGATATATATAAATGTGTATAACAGTTTATATTTGATATATCTATAATTTCTAACAAGTATGAAATTATATATCTATAACACTTTGATAACTTATCTCAAAATACTTGTGACCAACTTTCTCTTCGTTAGAAAATAATATCTTTGATAGAAGAGAGATTTGAAAGCTTTTTGTAGAGAGAATGTAGGCAAGGAGAGTATAAGCTTTTCTATTCTTTGGAATTGGTAAAATGGAAATGGAGAAGAGCCTTGCTATTTATAGAAAATTTTTGGGCCAATGGCAAACTAGTAATTTTCGGAAATTCATTTGAATTTAATGGCCCGGATATTCTTGAAGCAAAATGAATGACTCGGATGGAACATGAGGCACACGGATTGGCCAACATAATTTGTAGCCTGATAAGAAAAAGTTGCCCAAGTTTAAGTTTTAAAAATTTCTGCCTGCCCAAGTAATTTTTAAGCCACTTGCATGTTAGTACATTCGGTCAACAAAGGAATTTTAATTCCTTAATCTTTAAAGCTTTACAAGCATACTTGGTCAACATGCCAATGTATACACAGCATTCACATGCACGGTTTTTACACATATAGACATGATATATATATATATATATATATATATATATATATATGCATTACATATACATATATATATATAATTCTAAAAAGGATTTTTGGAATAAAATTAATTTAAGAATAAATAGGAAATCTCCTTGCCTTAGGAAATGTTTACTATTTGAATTAATTTCTTTAACACTTGATATTAAATTATCAAGGTCAAGAAAGTATATTCAATTTTTAGGATGAAAAATATTTTTTGGAATAGGATATTTTAAAACAATTATATAAAATCCTATGGAGAGAATTCTACCCATATATTTAATCCTATTTGTTATCATCAAAATAAACTAAATGATTTGGAGACCTATCACCGTTGTTATATATTATATATATTTTTCAGAATAGGCAAATTCCTAAAGATATATTAGATAATTTTAATTATGTTATGCACTTTTAAACTTTTTATTTGTTGGTCTTTAATATTTTTAATTGAATTAAAATGGTTTAAGCAATATTCAAGCATTTATGAGTGAAAGGTCAAAAATAATCTAGAAGTGAGGTTGAATAGATTATTACCAATTTTAATTTTCCTTAACCCTTTTTAAAATTATTGATTACTATGTGATAATTAAATATGCGGAAGTAAAGAAAGAAACAAGAACCAATCACATAGTACACACAAGTTTAGTTGGTTCACAACATACAATTTGGGTATGTTGCTATGTTCAGTCATAAGCTACTCTCCAAGACTTGGGATCCTATTACTATTAGTAATAAATACTCCTTCAAGAGGCGAAGAAGCTTTTACAAAGCTTTTATAGGAAAAACTTTCAAACTATTCCTACAACTAATTTTCTTAGACAGCAACTCACCGCTGCTTCCTCAAATGTAGTTGTACCTATTTCCTGAATTCAGTTATATCTTTAATTAGACCTGGTCTTGAAACAAAAGTCAATCATTTACCTCACAAGCACGCTAGAAACCTAACTACCTGTTGACCTCTCTACGACTCTGGTCTTAATTCTAGAATTACTCTTTTCTCACAGATACAAAAAATAAACTAACTCCCCAAAAATTTGTTTTTGATAAAAATGGTTTGTTTGAAATATGCTTCACATAAGCAGATATATATGATTTAGTTCAATTTATAGAAGTTCAAATACTTTTATAAATAAAGATGTGTTTCTATTTTTAAGCAGATAATCTTGACAGTTCAAGTATATAAAAGTTTTAATTAACTTTTATATGTATATAAAAATGCTTCTTGTTTAAGCATATATATATATATATATATATATATTTGATGTTCAATTTATAAAAGTTTAATTACTTTTATAAATAAAGAATATACTTCTACGTTTAAGCAGATATAGATTTTTGGTTCACTTATATAAAAGTTTATTTAACTTTTATATGAAAGAGAAAAATGCTTTCTTTAAAAATAGATAAAAATCAATTATATTTTTAGTATATAAAAATTTTGTTCTTTTATATATTAACACAAGTATGTATGAATGATCAGTTTATAATTATACTTGTAGTATATAAATTTAATCAAGTATGAGTGAGTTAAATCAATTTTATAATACTTGAAACAAATATATAATCACAAATAATAATATTGTATACCCAGAGTATATATAATTATACAGTCTATTTATGAAGTGAAAATTAATTTTAACCACTTGACATTTAATACACTCACTTATATTTTGGCCAATATTTCGTGGGCAAAATGAGCCCTAGTATCGTATTTAGAGTACGTTGAATTCAATATTTCACAACTATATTTATATAAATATTTTCTGTGGATCACTGGTTAAGAATTTATGAGGAATATCATGCATTTAAGAGATACCTACAAAGTGATTCAGAACCAATATCGAGTGATCACTATTTGAATATTTATATAACTATATTATATGTGACATCCCCAAATTAAGGCTTACACAACCAATTTGAGTCGTCAAATACAAAACACTTACATTAACTCACATAATCATAATTATTACAATATCGTATACAACACGGTAATACACATACTAAGTCTTCACTACAATTATTGACACACTATTTTACAACTTGGTGAGGACTACTATACCTATTAACTCGGACCATTACTCCATTCTCCTGTTTTCTCCGCTAGTCCCGGCTACATTCTCATTTCTTGAAAGGAATCAGGAAACAAAAGAGTGAGCTCGAATAGCCTAGTAAATGATATCATGACTAAGATAACAAAAAATAAAATTATCTTTAACCTTCAACAGTAATTAAATCAGAGATTTAGAAGATGCTAGACATCATAAATCTTTAACGAATAATTTGCAACGGAATAAACAATCCATTAAGAAAGTCAAATAGACAATAATGTCTATTATTTTCTACAAATTAAAATATATCATTTGGACTTCATCATCGGTAACACCAATGGTCATTATCATGCCAAACAACAGTTCCTCTTTGCACCCATGTCAAAGAGAACTTTCACCACGTGTTATTACTACATAGGCTAAAGACACCCAATAATTATATTGTCTTTACACTTAGGCCAAAAACATTTACAATAACTTGGGTCATGATGATTCATACAAATAACAAAAAATATAAAGAATGAACATAAATAATAATAATAATAATAAAATAAATAATAACCATTAGAGATTTGTAATTTATTTATGTTTACAAAATAATTTAATTAGTCCAGAATTCAATAATATCCAAATTATCAACACGATGTCCAGAATATCGGTCAAAGTTCAAGAATAATGTCCAAAATTCACACGTAGGAAATTCAACCGTAAGGTTCACGGTATAAAAAATATTTAACAGTCTAAAATGTTCACAGTTTAAAGATAAAATTCAAAGTCCAAAGTATTCACAGTTCAAAAGTTCACAGTTCAAATATAACGGTAAGATCGAGTTCAATAGGAAGGCTCAAGTCAAAATATTATATGAAGTACAAACTATTAAGAGAATTTTAATGAAATATTATTTCAGGAATTTTCATCATTTAATATTATGAGAGGTACAAACATGATATTTTCTTACCATAGTAAGTCTAAATATTAAGAGATGAAGGAATAATGATATCCCTTACCTTAGCACATGACTAGATTCTACTTCTTATGTAATTGATCAACTTATATGTGTATTTATAATTAAATCAGTAACTGTCACATATAAGTTTTATAGTGTACACTAATTCGTATCTTGTAAAATTATCAAAAATTGACTTAAATGATATTTATAAAATAAATTGGTGTAGTGTATGAATTAAAGTAGAGTAAACTTTCGAAATAATTTTGAAATAATAAAATAATTTTTCAAAACAATCTTCCAAATGAATTTTTTTCAAAATGAATCTTCTAAAAGAAAAGTTGTAAACATTGTGTAATGTGCATGAGTATTTGTACAAGTATTACTTTAAAGGAATGACTCACCTGAATAATTCTTGCATTCCTATTAGCGTTACCAATGCTTAGAGTATCTTTACCTCACTCAAAGAAATAATCACAATATACTAGAAGAAGAATTTTTAAAAGATGAAAAAATGTGAGAAATTCATTTACCGGGGTTCCCCTTTTATAGGTTATCCCTTCACTTATCATTCCAACTTTTCTTCCTAACATTTATTGCATTTTTTTTACCACATGGTCATTATTTTTTTCCCCACATTTACATATTTTACGGAGGCCAACAAAATTTTCTTCTCTTTTCTTTCTAAAAGTCCAACTACATTAACATCCACATCCAACACCAAATAACCACCATATTTATTACTTATTTCCCACATTTTACCGAGTATGCTTCATATTTTGCCTTATCTTATATTTGTTATTACTATTAATATTATTATATATGCAGTACTATCACATATATTTATGTGTACAGTATTTTATACCCAACATATTAATGAGTTTACCTAACTTTTCAGTACTTGTGACTTTTAATTAAGTAACTTTTCATTTTTGCCCTTGTTACTGTGACAATTATTGGTTTACTACAATGGAATACTATAGCGATATTGTGTGTTACTGTTCATTTATTGTTGGATATTTTAACAGTTAAAGGTAACAGTTCAGCCGACAATTTTTATTAACAATTATTTTGTCGATTTTTATATCCGACAATTATTCTGTTGTGGGATCCACCAATGATTGCCAAATATTATTTGGCGTCTTCGTCGACATTCTTTTTGTTTCTTATAATTTGCACATATTATCCTTAAATTTAACTTTTTATCAATTTAACGCCTTACTGTTTAGAATAGTATATAAAGATAAAATAAGTTTTATTAATTATAAGTTGGGGTCTTACATTATATCTATAAAAGACTAAAAGTCTTTACAAGATATAAATAAATGAAATATAAATATAAATATATATATATATATAGTTGTAAAATAATATTTATAATAGTTAAGAGATGAAGTAAATGACTGCACAATTCTAATAAACAGTTATCTCAATAACTGAACTAATTTCTTCTCCACTAAAATAACTTGAAGATTTAGAAGAAAACTTTTGAAATCTTGTAGAGAGAATATAGGCAAAAGATTATATCTTTTTTTTGTGAATTTGTGAATGAAAATGGAAGGAAAGACTTGCTATTTATAGAAAATCCAAGAGTTAGGGTAGTTTGGTCTAAACATAAAAGAACTATGGGCATTTCGGGTATATAGAAAAACTCTCATGTTTTGAGAAATGTTACTATATGAAATTATTTTCATAACACTTATTATTTTATCAAGGTCAATAAAAATAAATTCGATGCAAGTAGAAAAAAGATTTTTAAAAGATTTTTAAAATAAGCTTTAAAATCAAAAATAAAAACTCATGGAGATGATTCTATTTTTTATTTTCTTTTTCTTATTTTCCTAAATAATTGTTATCATCAAAATCTTAATAAAAGTGGAGATCCAACAATGAGTAACATTGTATATTGGTTTTTTTATGCACAAACAAATTTAGCAAAAAAAAAACAATGAGTAACATATTTCAAACCTAAAATTTGTTAGTTGATATTATTATGTTAATGTCATGTATGGTTTCTTATCAGTTTCTTACACATAAAAGATGAATTTGATGTATTGAATAATATTGTTAACTATGTAAATTGGTTTTAGAACTGAAAACGAACTAAATAAAACGGCACCGCAAGTTTTAAAACTGCACTGCATCAATCACAAAGTGGTGTCATGATTGAAACCGAACCAAATGAAACCGCACCATAAGCTTTAAAATCGCACCGCACCAATCACAAGCGGTGTCATGTGCGATTTTAAAATTATCAAATCGCACCAAAACGATTTTATGTGCAATTTAGACTTTTAACCGCATCATGCTCTACGCTACCGGATGTTGGTAGTAACTTAAGTCCAAAGTTGTCCGTCCCATGTGCTTTTGTGACCCTTGTGAATAGGGGTGTAAATGAACCAAGGCGAGCTGAGTATTGGGTTGCTTAGATTTGGTTCATAAAATTTATCGAGTCTGAGATCAGGTTTGATGGAGACTCGTTTAACTATCAAGTCGAGTCCGATCTCGAATCGAAACTAAACAATTTGAATTTTTTGAACAAATATGATTCGAGTATTAATAAAAAATTATAATTTAAAAAGGTTCGAGTATTTTATCGAACTTTTAAATTTGTTCATATTTGAATTGTTTATATTTCGAATCGAACTCGAATCAAATTTTTAATTGAGCGAATATAAATTAAATCTGAACCGTTTATTTCATTTTACAACTTTACTTTTGAACATAAAATACAAGAAAAAGGTTTTTGGAACGACTCGTCAGAAGATTCCACCGGAGCAAAAAAGTTTGGTTAACCAAAAGGAAAAAAAGAAACATGACCGAAAAAATCATAAAAAAGATTTTAAAAAATGAATAAAGAAAAACAGAGCAAAAAGTCTTAACCCAAATATTAATTTTCTAATAGGAAGTAGGTGGTTGTACTTGTCCATAAATCACTTGAAAAATGTATACTATTATTATTACTATATATATATATAATAATATAATAATAAGCTGTTGCAGTTGGAACTTTGTGAGCCTAATCTCGCCCATCTCAAACCCCAGTTCTTGAAAGTCTCTGCAGACCTTTTTCCTTTTGTCATTTTCTCCACAGACAAACACACATTTACGTTGATTTTATAGGGTTCTGATTCAATTTCTTTCTATATTCATCGATTTCCTCAACTGGGTCACACAGATTCAAACCTCCCCGCCACTCAAATCGCATCGAAATGCTCCAATTCAAGACTATCAAGAAGAAAATGTGGATTTTCTCTCATTAATATCTTCCCAATCAAAGCCCTGCTTATCTTTCTCTCTCCTCTAATGGAAGATATGACCAAACCCAGCTTCACTTCTTCTTCAGTTGCTTCCTTCAATCGTATACTCTCTTTCTGGTTTGCTCCCACTAATCGCCCTCCTGGTCTAGACCCGTAGTTCAGACATAAATTAGAGACAGAATTTATATCTATATCTCTGTATACATATTTTTCTCGATATTTTCTACAAAGGTTTTTTCAGCTGAATTTTTGGTTGTAGTAGATGTAAACTTTGATATATACTTTAAAGTTGAATATGGATTGGTATTCTAGCAATTCGAAAAATTCGGACTTTGGATTTGGTCATTTTGGATTGGTGGAGCAGTTTTGGGGGAGTCTGGGTGGGAATTTGGGAAGTGGGTCAATGTTGAATTCGCACACTTTGGTGTTGGATGGGGAGAAAGGGGAGCTTGTGAAGGCTCCTGGGGGAGTGGAGAAGAAAGATGGAGTTTTGGAGGTGAAAGCTGTGGCAGCTTTGAAGAGCCATAGTGAGGCTGAGAGGAGGAGGAGAGAGAGGATCAATGCTCATCTGGATACGCTTCGTGGTCTTGTGCCATGTGCTGGAAAGGTTATCTATATTTTTTTCTCATTGAGTTTATGATCAATTGTTTTGGTATATAAATGCTACTATTAGTACTATATATATGCTTAGATGATATCAGTAGTTGTTTAACTTCATGATCTCAAGTAATAATTTGTGAATGATCGACTCATTTGCTGAATTCTTATAAATAGTTGCTTTGTTGATCTGTTATCCTGCAACTGAGATTTAAACAAGAAGTGACATTCGTTGGTTTTGAAAGTCTGAACTGAAGTCGTTGCTGCAGTTTCAGAGATACCTATTCTATTATTCCTGATAAAAGATGGCATAATTAAAATGATTGTATCCACTTATTTTGGAGCTTTCTGCTTCTCCCAAGAGTTTAGTCGACGACCAAAAAAAGATGAGAGTTTTTGTTTAGTAGTGCATACGGTGGCTTCTAGTAGTTGTGCCCCATATATTAGATTAAATAATTTGTTGATTAAATATCCGCTTAAGTGTTATATGTGAGATTTCTTTGTTAATATTAAAAATATACAGACATATACAACTCTGAGAGCTGACTTTCACTTAATATTTAGGAATCACTAAGTCAAACATATGGTGATATTGAATTCATACCAAGCTACAAAATGTCAATATTTATACATTGTTAATTAGTTGATCTGTAGATGGAATTGATTTATTGGAACATATTATCATCATAAGATAATAATCACAATTTCAGTTCTAATATATGTAGATTGTTAATTGCAATAAATTTACTTAAAGCACCAGAATGCACAGATATGAGTTTGATGCAACTATCTTCAAATAAGGCACATGGACAGAAATGAAATAAAACCAAGGGAAGAAGGAGGAAGAAAGAAAAAAGGAAGCTACCGATGACATAGAGGCTGATCTCAATTGATTGATAGCCGAGTCATAAGGTCCTTTGTTGATTAAAGTAAAGGGTATTATCTTATGAAAAAAAAATTAAAAGAAGAACGTAGTCTAATACTATTATATATGAGGATACTGGGATTGTTTGCCAACTAAAATAAATATTAACAATTCATTGTCAAAGATCACAGTTAGGAGGCTATACACGTATATGAAAGTGATAGATGTTGTGTTGCCATACCAGCTGGTTGGTATGGATGCCTTAATGTGGTCTATGTTGTTAAAATACAAATATAGGGATAATAAATGGGTAGGTTAACTGGTGAATATTTAATCATGTTTAGGTATGTGAGCAACGAACTAACATTTAGTAAGAAAAACCTGTAAGCTTCCAGGTTTTAATTAATTGAATAGGCTGCATCATCTTTCCTGCTTGTAAAAGTTGACCAGAATGCAAAGGCACCTGAGTTATTCACTTTGCTAGGCCAAGCCTCTATTTCCTTTCTGAGTTTAACAGAAAATTAAACTAGATATAGTCAGCATGGAATCTATTTTAATTCAAAAAGAAAACAAGGGGGGGAAAAAAAGAACAAGGAAATCATTTGCAGTTTGTGTTTCTGCATGTTAAGTGGTGGCTTCAAAAGATATACTCTGTATTTTTGGATAAGTGGCTTCAAAAGATATATAATTGTCTTACTGCTAAAACATCATGGAGAATGACATGAAACTATATTTAAATACCATTGTCATTACTTCTAGTTATGTTTCCCCCCTTTCCTTTGTAATTAAACAATCAATAACTTGTGAACCATAGCGTTTCAAGCTAAAAAATGGAGAGCTTCGGGAAATACTTTCTGCAGGAAACAAATGTGATGCAATGTTTTCGCTTTTTATTTATAATGCTACCAAAAGGTTTTCTTGTTAATCCTCAGTTGTCTGTCACTTCATAAATGTTCTTGTATTAGTAGTAATGGTAATATTCTGATAACCCTGACATTTGAACTATTGTGCATAGATGGACAAAGCCACTTTGCTTGCAGAAGTTATCTGCCAAGTGAAACAGCTGAAGAATTCCGCAACAGAAGCCAGTAAAGGTGTACTTATTCCCATGGATGCGGATGAAGTGAGAGTTGAGCCACTTAATGAGAGTTCCGGAGATGGAACCTACTTCTTGGCATCTATCTGTTGTGATTACAATCCCGAGCTCCTATCTGATGTGAAAAAAGCTCTTAATGCTCTTCAGCTAAATATAGTGAAGGCAGAGATTTCAACCTTGGGCAAGCGGGTAAAGAATGTGTTTGTTTTCACGGGTGGCAGAGGCAATGGTAATGCTGAGGAACAACAGCTTCTTTTGAATTCAGTTCGTCAGGCTTTAAGTTCAATAGTGGATAAAATTTCTGTATGCATGGAGTACTCACCACGAACAATGCTTCCAAACAAAAGGCGCAGGATTTCTTTCTTCGAGTCTTCAAGCTCATCTTCATGAGTAGCATCCTGGGTAGTCGACTCACGAGTGGGCATTACGTGTCTGATTATGTGTATTCTGTATAGCCTAAACTTATAACATTCTTGATCTAAGTTGCAACTTTGGATGCAGACTATGGTGCTTGGTATATCAAGAAACACCTTCATTTTACTTTTGATTGTTTGATACTATAAAATAAACTCATGTCCACTCTCTTTCAGTATTTGTTGAAGGTGTAAATTGTTCCTTTTAAAGGACAAGGAAATGTAACATATTGCCTGATGTGTTTGGAAAATTGGAAGTTTTAAAATTCATACGTATTTGAGAACGTTGTTTATCTAATAAAAACTTGTTTTTTATTACTTACATATGCATATTTGATGTTCAGATGCATTTTGCCAAAAATTGTGCGGAACAAATATAAATGAAGTGTCCTAATAAAGTCAAAATATATTCATTTATAGACATCTTAAATTCGTAAGACTTGTCTAATACTTTATACTAGTTGCCTCGCACACATGCAAGTTTTTAAAATAAAAATTGCACATTTTAAAAATAGAAATACAAATTTTAGCAGGGGAGAGAATTTAGGAGGTGGTAGATAATGGGCCTGGAGAGAAAAAATAGGGATACAAACATAGGCTAAAAACAAGTTGAAAAAAATGAGAGACTAAGTGTGCAAACTTTTAAAACAGAAATACAAAATTGAGTTATGCTATGTATTGCCATAAATTTATACTGAATTATAATTGTGAAACTTATCGATACAAAGAGATCGGTAGGAAGGAATTATAAAAGGGTCTCACTTATTATACATCTATCTTTCTAATAAGGTTACTACTAATACTATCCACATAACTGACAATCAAAAAGTTGACGTAAATATTTACAAAATATATCATTTTCCTACAAAGTCGACGTAAATATTTATAATATATATCATTTTTTTTATAAAATTTAGTGGATAAAAGAAATTAGGAGGTGATAAATAATGGGACGGGGGAGAAAAAAATAGGGATACAAACGTTAGGTTAAAAAAATTAAAAAAAAATAAAAGATTAAGAGTCCAAAAAATAACCACTCATTTATTCTCTCTTAATAACAGTAATATAGATAGATAGATAGATAGATAGATAGATAGATAGATAGATAGATACATGTATGAAATTTATAAAAGAGGGCAAGGCTTTTGGTACGGCGTGCAAGTATGCAACTTTACGGGAATTACACCCGTATATATACAAATATATATATATATATATATATATATATATATATATATTTAAAGTTAAATAAGATTACTTCTTTCCCGTGACAAAAAAGAAAAATTAAAAATCTTGCCCATACTTCCCTCCCGAGACACCGAATTTTTCAGAGTTTGGGACAGAAAATAACAAAATATTTAAATTAGGATGAATAAAAAATAGAATAGAATTTAGTTTGTAAATAAAATATTATAAAATTTATACTTAAATTACTATTTTTATTCTTATATTAAAAAATTTAGTGTTTTTTAGGAGAATTGTTAAAAAATTTATTTATATTATTTAATCTTCTGTCCATCGTTCTTTTCTTTCCTAGCTCCAGGAAAATAAAACTTAAAAATTTAAAAGTTTCTCTCTCTCTCTCTCTCTCTCTCTCTCTCTCTCTTCTTGGACTGGATTCTAAATTACTCAAAAGGACTCTACTTCTAATTAAGCTGCAGACTGCAACATCTCTGATCTTGTTAAAGATCTGGGTTTTGTTGTCTTCAAGAGAGAAATCGTTTGCTTCTGGTAAGCCTTTGTCTTTGATATGGTGAATTGATCTTTATACTTCTTATTTAGCAATAAGCATTGGGGTTTTGAGCACCCAAAATTATAATAATAATAATCAGAAAAGAGCTCAATCGGCTAAACTTTTTACTTGTTTAATGATTCCTGATGGGTTTTTTTTTTCTTCTTCTTTTTCGTGATTAATATATAGTGGATGACAAAATTGGGTGTTTAGAGTACCAGTTTCAATTGGGTCGAAAGAAAAACCAATATATTAAATTTGTATGTTTTGAAGTTATTTACTGGTGCAATTAGCTTGATAGTTAAAACAGTTTAATTGTTAGAAGTATATATAATAGTGTTGTTCTCTGGTTTGAGAATCATGAAATTCAAAATATTTGTTTTGAAATTAAAAAATCTCATCTTGACTTAATAATGTCTTGTTTTTGAGGTTCATTAGTACGAACTCAAAAATCTTTGGAAAGAGAAACCTGACCATAGAATGGCAGTCATTGGGTTAGATTTTGTTTGTGATCTTCCTGTTTGTTTATAGACTTTCAGTATTTTGCATTGGACTGCACTGCTCAAGGACTTTGATTTTTTTGAACTTGAAACTTGATTTACCTAAATGGCTTTATTATGATCTTAGAATGTAACCTGATGTTCTTGCCAAAATTTTCTGCAAAGAATAATCTTTATAATATTGTGCCTTTTTATTGTGTTTATTTTTTGATTTATGTGTGCAATATTCATCTAAGCCGAGTCCTCACATATTTCATCATACTGATAATTTCACTTGTTAAATTGTCAACCTCCTTTTATTCGTGTGATTATTTAGTTTTATTAACTTTGTTGCTTTCTTTCCCAGTGAAATTGCTGTATTGCTTAGAATTAGCTTCGAACGTGTCAAGAGAAGGAGTAATATATAGCCGCAAGTATGGCTGGACATGAGAATGGATCTGTTCTTCAATTTGCACCTTTTCAAAGTGCTGTGGATGAGGGGTTTTGGCATAGATTATCTTCTCTGAAGCTCAATCAATTGGGCATTGATGAATCCCCAATTCCAGTAGCAGGTACCTCTTTTTTCTTGTGAAAGAAATGGTATCATCACCTCTTTTTGATGGCTAATGTCGAGTACTCTGGCTATGAAATTACTTTTTCCAGGTTTCTATGCACCCTGCTCGCATTCGCAAGTATCAAATCATTTCACTCTTCTTGCTGAATCTTTGCCGCCTGAACCAAGTGACCAACCATCAGTTCCATCAGTAAGTCGTGGGAACAGGAATAGATGCTCCATCCCTGGCATTCTTTACAACACAAATACATTGGAGGGATTTCACGCCCTTGATAAACAAAGTTTGCTGAAGGCTGAAACTAAGAAGGTATTTCACTCATGAAGATTTTATTCTTGATAAATTAAATTCACAATGTATATCTAGAGATGGCTTTATCTCATGGAAATAAACCTTTTTGATCTTTTAAATAAGTAGCTTACCATTTAAATAGACTAATTCTGATCTTCCCCATTTAAAATACGTCATCTCATATAGCAAATTTACTTTTGATTGGATATTAGATTTGGGAGGATATTCATTCTGGAAAAGCTGAGGAGGACTGTTCTGTACTTTCCAGGTTCCTTCTTATATCTTTTGCGGACCTAAAAAAATGGAAATTCCATTACTGGTTTGCTTTCCCGGCTCTGGTGCTTGATCCTCCGGCAACTGTACTTAGTCTGAGGCCAGCTTCCCAGTGGTTCAGCCTAGAAGAGGTACTCTAAATTTGAAAGTTCTTTTCAATAATTTTTTAAGTAACTCTTTCCAAAACTTTTTAGTGGTTTTTTATTTCTTTCTCCAACATAATTGATACAACATCATTTTTGTGGCATAGGCGGAATCCCTATCAGTAGCTTGTAATGAGTGGCGGAATTCCAGCTTAACAGCAGGTATAAGTCCCTTTTATTATATAACTTGTCATTTTTTTGTATACTCCCTCCCCCTGGAAATGAGGCCCCCTTTTCTGAATATTAAGTTCATTTGGCACTTCGTTATAATTTGCTTGAATTCAGAAATTGTTTTTCAATACTGTTAAAGTTTAAAGTGTAGAATTTATTATTAACAACAAAGTATTGAGAAAAAGTATTTGTTAGTGTGTCAAATTTAAACCATAATATTCGGGGGGAAAAAATTCCAAAAAATAAGTAGGACTCTCATTTCTAGATTGAGGTAGTATATCATTACTTTGAATGGAGAACCTAAAGCATGTAAACTGTTGCAGATGTGCCATTCTTTCTGGTGTCTATTGCTTCAAATTCACGTGCTACCATTAGGCATCTGAAAGACTGGGAAACTTGCCAAAGTGATGGTCAGAAGGTCTGTCCACATACGTCTTTGGGTAGCTTCGATTATTGATACTACTAAGATATTTTGTTTTTATTTTTTATTATTCAACTAAAACCTTTTTTAGTTTTCTGCCTATTTATAAGCTCATGGTTTCTGGCAGTTTCTTTTTGGTTTTTACGATCCTTGCCATCTTCCAAATAATCCTGGCTGGCCTCTCCGCAACTTTCTTGCATTTATTTGTTCAAGATGGAATCTTGAAGAAGTTCTGTTTTTCTGCTATCGCGAGAACCGTGGTTTTGCTGATTTGGGGTTGTCTCTTGTTGGTGAAGCCTTATTATCAGTTTCACAAGGTAGAGCGGCAGAAATTGGGTAACACCTCTATTCTAATTATTACATATTCTCTTTCAACGGTTGGGTTCTCTTTTATGCAGTTATTTTGCTGAAAAAGTAATGAAATTTTGTTCAGGATGGAAAGATCATCAACATATTCATAATGCTGTTGGATGGGAACTAAACAGAGGGAAGAAGATTTATCGGTGCATTACTCTTGCTAATTCCATGGATCCAACTAGGTATGTTTTGAGTGTCTTCACTTCATAGCCCAGTGTTATTCTCTTTAACCTTTAGAGATGAAATAATGACAGGTTGGCGGTATCAGCTGCAGACTTGAATTTAAAACTAATGAGATGGCGTGCTTTACCATCGTTGGACCTGAATATGTTGTCTTCTACCAAGTGTCTTCTCCTTGGAGCAGGTACCCTTGGATGCCAGGTGGCTCGCATGCTTATGGTGAGTGTTTGAGATTCAAGATAAGTTCGATTATGCTATTATTTTGTTGTAAAAATTTATGCATTTGCAGGCCTGGGGTGTTCGTAAAATTACACTAGTCGATAGTGGCAAGGTAGCAATGTCAAATCCATTGCGGCAGTCCCTCTACACATTGGAGGACTGCCTCAATGGTGGTGAATACAAGGCCTTAGCAGCAGTTAAAAGTCTCAAGCAAATATTTCCAGCTGTGGTAATGAATTTACCCCCATAGTTTTTCACACCCAATCCTATTGTAGGAAAATTTGACCATATTAATCAAGTTTATGTGCTATTTGTTGTCTCAGGAAGCGGAAGGCGTTGTGATGGCTATACCAATGCCTGGGCATCCGGTCCCTAGTCAAGATGAGAGTACTGTGCTTGAGGATTGTAGACGGCTCCAGGATTTGATTGATTCTCATGATGCAGTTTTCTTGTTGACTGATACGAGGGAAAGCCGATGGCTTCCAACTCTTCTTTGCGCCAATGCGAACAAGGTTGACCACCTTTTTGTACTCGCTATATGTAATAACTAATAGAACCTCACTATTATATTCTTAAATAAACACTAGCTCAATTTGCTTTGGGTTCAGAACCCTAAACAGTTGGATTGGGCACTGTTGACGGAGATCAGTTGCTTAATATGCACTTTTTTATTTGATGTGCAGATTACTATTACTGCAGCTTTAGGGTTTGATAGTTTCCTGGTAATGCGTCATGGTGCTGGTCCCCTCAGTGACTTCAAAGCTGAATCTGTGAATGCTTTATCTGCTGAAATGGGAAACTTTTCTCTCAAGGACAGAGATGGAAGCAAGAGGCTAGGTTGTTACTTTTGCAGTGATGTTGTCGCCCCAATTGATGTATGTAGTTGTCTGAAAAGAAATCAGTTTAATTATTTAAATGCTCTAATTGTATAAAGGCATTTCTTATTCTGTTTCTTGGTTCAGTCAACTGCCAACCGCACTTTGGACCAGCAATGCACAGTTACACGTCCAGGACTTGCTCCTATTGCATCAGCCCTTGCTGTTGAACTTCTAGTTGGGATTTTGCATCATCCACATGGGTAAATCCTTGATAAAATTTCATACTAATCCCCTATCTATTTACCAACTTTTCAAAGTTGTGAGAATAGTCACTAGACAGATGAACTATAGAAGCTATATTTTGGCACATCCACATTCTGATCCTCACCCTGGCTCAACTGCAATTGTACAGGATATTTGCCAAAGCTGAGTTTGCCAACTCTACAGATTGTGAAAGCATAGAGCAACCTCTTGGTATTTTACCCCATCAAATCCGAGGCTCCCTCTCTCAATTTTCTCAGATGACGCTTGTGGGTCACTCATCAACTAGCTGTACCGCTTGCTGCTGCATCGTAAGTTTCAGCTGATTATGCTATCTCTAAGCTAAAGATTAAGCAAGAACACATTTATTACCTGCCCAAATTCTTACTATTTCTACTCATTTTCCCTTTGTTCAGCTTGTAATTTTCTTTGAACTTCGTGTTTAACTAGCTATTCAATTACATAGTTGTGAAAAGTACCAAGTTGGCTGAGCTTCTCTTCATAGTTCTCAACTATAACACTAGTGTAGGAAGACATGATAAATTGAACTATTACATTTTTTTTGTCAATTTGTAGGAACAAAAGACCCAAAAATCTTTTCAAGGATGTTTTCAACTAGCTGTGTAATATATTGAACAAGCTCCTACTAATACTATTTAGATTTTAGATGATCTCCTTTAGAACAGTACTTGATACTACGACATAGCCAACCTACACCTTCACTGATTTTATAAGTATGATGGTGTTTTAGGATCTCTTAAACTACATTTACTACCAAATAAATATCTGAAACTAAAGCATAAAGATTTGTGACATTTGTTATGCCTACGTAGTTCATATGTACTAAAAAAAATGCAGACTTGGACTTTGAAGATTCTTTTGCCTTCTGCCTAGCAATATGAACTCGTAAATGAATTGTTTGTTTTGTGGTACTTGTTCATCTTTCGTATTACGTTTTTAATATATTTATGAGTTTTCATAATGTTCAGGTGGTTTCCGAATTTCAAAACAGAAAGATGGATTTCGTCCTTCAAGCCATAAATCATCCTACCTATCTGGAGGATCTCACTGGTCTAACCGAGCTAATGAAGTCTGCAAGCTCTTTTGAATTGGACTGGGATAACGGGACGGATGACGACGATGATTTTCTTGAAATCTGAGATATTTCCTCTACTTTATTAAATTCCGTTTGTTGTAGTACCCTTACTCATTGTAGTACATAAAGTGAAGCACGAATCAAATTAAATTCATATGGTTTAAAGGTTTTTCCTATGCTCTAGGCTGTGCTTGTTCAATTAATGATAATTGCCCCTCAAAAAAAATAAAAATAAATTATGATAACTGAACTGTGAGGAGAAAGTGCTGCTTTTTATTCCCCGGCCTCGTTTTTAAGCATGATTTTTATTTATAAAATGTCTAATTTCTTAGACAGTCAAGGAGTGACAAGAAATTCTTGAAGGGACTATTATGAAGATATTTTTTTCTGCTTTATTTCATTTGTTTAAACTTTTCAATTCGTATATCAAAGGCAATAACTTAGTGGTAAGATATTTTTTTTTAAGAAAATGATATACATGTCGACAAATATGTAACCAAGTTAGATTGCGATCAACATAGAAGTCTATGCGATAAGATAAAATAAATTAGGATGGAGTTATTTTTAATTACATGTCACATGTATGCATATATATTGCAATTATAATTTGACGGCAAACTTTTGCAATACATAACAGGAAATACAATATGTAAACCCAATAATTACATAATTAGTAGAGGTTTAACATTCTCCCACGTGGCCGAAATACTATTTATGTAAAAAACATAATGCTTATAATCATTAATTTGGCCAAGTATTAATTTAATATCTACATCTTGTTCAGATAAAAGCACCAATGCGAATTAATACAATCTTTGTGTCACTATTAACACAAGATCCCCATTAATTACACATTTAATACTTTTATTAGAAAAAAGATTAACACTAAGCTTAACAGATATAAATAGAGTTTAGATAAGTGGTAATAAAATTAATTAAACTCCCTTCTTTTATAAATATGGGGTTCTCTTTAATAATCTCTCGTTGGCGTAACATATTGTTTAGGTGCCACAGTAAGCATAGCACCAGTGGTCTAGTGGTAGAATAGTACCCTGCCACGGTACAGACCCGGGTTCGATTCCCGGCTGGTGCAATTGTTTTTAACTTTCCACATTTACCCCTCTATCTTTCCCACCCTTTTTGGTTTTTTAAGCCCAATTTAGTCATTATGCCTTGTATTCAATGTGCACAAGAAAAGCCATTTTTAGCTTACCATATTTATCCCTCTATCTTTCTCGCCCTTTTTGTTTTTAAACCCAAATTAGTTATTATGCCTTATATTCGATGTGCACAAGAAAAGCCACCAAGTGTACTACTCACATATACGAATTTCATGAATTTGTCATATCCATGAAATTTATAACCTTTTGTTGTACTGATTATATAACAAATATTGTATTTGTGTTTGTTTACAAATAGGGCGACGATTAAGAGTGTGACAAATTCATGATATTTGAATCTGCTATTTATATATCGCTCTACTAAAATTGTTTTTACACACTTGAACTAAAATTAAAAAATTGTACCTTAACAACAAAATAAAAATTGTGTCATGCTCATTTTTGGAAGACTTGTATAAATGTGGGAAAGAATAAATGCACTCCATCGTTCATGGCTTGGCAAGCTGACATGGTTTAACGCCATTACCTCACATGTGGCGCACGATATTTGACTAGATAACAAAGTCATTTGAATTTGACATTTTCTCTTCCCATTTTGTGATAATTAGGCATGCCCACCCCAAGTGTGTACAAATTCTTTTTCATTGGAAAAAAAATAACAGCAGCTGCACGCCTGAGGCTGAGACGAGTAGCCGCGTCCTTCAATTTCTATTTCATCAATAATCTACAAAATTTCTTTATCTAAATTATGATTGTTGATGTTACCAGAAAAAAAAAATATTATAAAAACAAATATATATTTAACAATATCTTTATAGTTATTCAAACGATATTTTATACTTTAAATAACAATAGTGTTCTGGCCATATTTTTACTTTTTCAATATTAAATCCTTATTATGACGTTATTAAAGTCTCAAATACTAAGGTCCGTGGTCATAGAACATAGTGCAAACTGCAACAAATCGGACCCTGAATTGTTCTACCATAATTAGGCATAAGTTGGTAGTAGCCAACTATTACTTGGCTGACTTAAAGCAAATTTTCCCATTGAATAATGCTAGGTGAACAGTTGCCCAAATGACTATTTGTACACAATTTGTGTACAATTTAATTTGTGTACAATTTAATTTGTACAATTTAATTTGTGTACAATTTAATTTGTACAAAGAATAACCATAGTGTTTAATTAATTTCTTCATCTACATCCTTTTTCTCTTTTTCCTTGCAGCGACAGCTTTGTTGTACTTTGATTTTGTACACTGTTCTTACACGAATAGCACATTTCCAAAGTCCACCCTTCAATTTCCAACTTAAACGGAAGCTTCAAATACAGTTTCCCAGAGATATACATATATATAGCCAAAAAAGCAATAGTTTCTCAGAAAAGGGAAGAATGAGAATGCAAGCCCCCAACCTCTTCTTCTAGTGGCCTAATGAAGCTCTACACTTTTCACTATTCCCTCAATCATAAATAGGTTTCTTTCCTTGAAGGCTGCAAATTAAGAACGCGTGCGTGAGCCGGATCAAATCCATGCAATATGCTCATTATATATAATTATTGCATGCGTGCTCGCAACACAGCAACACAACACGTAGATAATTAATTGACGTTTTAGAAACGAACACATAAATTAAAAAAATATAATTTAATATTTTATCAAATTAATCATAAAAAACTTTATTAGTCAGTGTTACCCTTGCATTGAAAAAAGAGAAAGCATGATAGAAACAAATATGTATTTAATACGTTGGGTAATATAGAAAAAAAGGGAGAGAATTAACGGAGTTAAGAGTTTTTTTATTTTTTTTGATTAATAATGTCAAAAAAATATTTCGCTAATAATATAATTATTCTTCTAATATTATAAACGGCCTTTTGTTTTCCTCCTTTAAAATTAAATGTATTTTGTAATAGTCTTATAAGACCATCATACATGTAATAATGGATGTTACAATCAATTGAATTTATCAATCCATTTTGGTAAGACAATAGTTAGTTGGTGGAACATTAAACCCTTGTGGGACGGACAATATATATATATATATATATATATATATATATATATATATATATAAGTTCTCCTCCTTGTTTATGTATTCAGTGGAGTGTCCATTAATTTGAGTCCCATTTAGTTTCATTTGCGCACGTGAGATCACTTGAAAGTGCAGAATCGAGCTACATATGAATCTGCGCAGAAATAACAAAAGCCATTGAGCCATTGTTAAGATCTCGAATTTCATGCTCAAATATGTAGGACTAGCACACGTGAATATTATAGCCTTTTGCCCTTTCCAGAAATTAAATAGTTGCACCGCACCAATTCTCAATCTTTATTTTTATTTTTTTTATTGTTCTTTTATTAATACTTGGTCTATATTTTCGAGGCACTTAACTTAATTGGTCACAAGAAATTCCCATGTGGGGTGAATATTAAATTTTTTGAACTTGAACCTTCTGGCGTGACATGCAGACACTTGATCATTCTGTTGTTTAATTTTAAATCTCGAGGAGTACTGGATTTGGAGTTGTTTTCAAAAGTTTTATTTTATTAAGTCTAACTTCATCATAATTTCTTAATGAGTATTAGAACTTTGATAAATTTATACCCGTTATGTCCAACATTATTTGAACACTTCATTTAGTATACGACATATATATTAAGAAGCATCAGAAGTAAATTTAAATATAATATTATCAAAATATTTGTAAGCATTGTAGTTAAAAATATATCACTTGAATATATTGAAATTTATGTAAATAATTTTTAAATATACTTTTAACTCGGATTAAAATCTGTATCAATCTAGAGGTAATTATTATTATTATTATTATTATTATTATTTTATCTACTTGTATTCACTATCTATAGTACCCCTAGTAAACCTCCTCACACCAAAAGTGTTTATGCAGAGTTTTGATTTGGTATAATGATTTTTATTAACGTGTTCGATGTGGAGGGTTATAAATACAAGTAAAATGAATGGCATAATCACTTATAAGGATAACATTAAATAACAAACATTAATCTATGAGTAAAAAAAACAAATTTCACAATAAGAAAGAAACAAGAAGCGTGTTTTAATTTGAGTTTTGCACATCTAAAATATAGTATACCCTATATGGCTATGTTTAATTGGAACTGGTGGCATGAGTTGTAGTGGAATTACACCTCTATCTATAAACACCAATTAAAATTTGGACACAACACCTCAAAATGGTACATGCACTCCAAAAATGACTGCATGTGGTTGATATCAGGGAAGGAATTAATGAATGGTAAGAAAATTTTTCAAACCCAAATTTCTACATATATAATCTACATTTCTCACACACAATAATTAGCACTAAATTCCAAAAATAAAATAAAATAAAGAAAGTAAAAAAAAAAGGAAAAAGGAAGAAAAAGGTGATACGAAACTGGTAAAATATAGCAAACCTCTTGTAAAAATTATCCTACACTTGTATGGTTGGCGTTTCATCAACATGGTGCATGATTAGTTGATTACTCGTAATTAATTAGGCAAATTCGAAGCCATTAATTAACTGAATGAGCTGTCTACTCTATGTCTAATCTGATCAACCGTGGACAAAGGATCATATGCCGTGCTACATTCGTATCAAAAACCCTAATAATTAAATCCTGTTGCATTCATCTCACGTGTAACCCTTATATATTTAATGCTCTCTAAGGAACAATGATCCTCGATTATGCACCCTTACACTAACGTTATCATTAATGTGGCTCTTCAAAACCAATAGATCTGTATTTTAAGATTCAAATTAATTAAATCAAGATTAGTTAAACAATTTCATGGTTTCTGTGAAACAACCCTGGTGGGGTGTCCTTAAAGCAAGGCACATTAGGAACAGTACTCCACAAAAGGGTCAATGATCACCGTCCGATCTTATTATTTTTCGATCACATAAAGATCTTAAATTAAAATTATCAGGTGTTTTTTTTTCTTGTCGCAAAGAATACAATTTGCTTTAAGAGATTGGTTCTTTAAAGAAGAGAAACTACATTTTGTACTTTGCATGACTTAAATTATTAAATATTAGTTGTGGTTAACTTAATAAAAATTTTGTTCGGTTACTAATTAACATTCGATACGTTTTGACCGGTAGTGTTTAGTATATCTGGAAATCTAAACACATCACACTATTTTTGGTTTGTTGGATTTAATTATGTTCCAAACGATATAGTATTTATGAGTTAGATAAAATGCGTTTACAATAAATTATTGTTAATTAGATGAACAAGATTTTCTCGAGTACTTTCAAATGCACTAAATGTTGATAAATGCTCAGAAAATTATGCTAAACATGCATCTATGTTTACCATTTGCATTGGATTAACAGAAAAGATTAGGTATATACCACATTAGAAATTAAATCCTTAAGTAAATTATTAAGCTCATTGGGCTCCTTAATCATGGTTATGCCTGACAAAATCATAGTTCAATGATCAATGGCATTTTAGTAAATTGAAGAAAAATACAGGGGCATTCTGGGAAACACAAATAAATTGAATATCCAAATAAAGTGCTACTCCAATCTCCATACAGTATTTATATGCAACAGTATATGATTACATGTATCCCTCCTCCCTGCATGTTTGCCCTCAAAGTCTTCTTCTAATCTCTCTCCTCTTTCTCTCTCTAAAACTACACTGAAAAGAGACTTATATAAAGCACCTCCACATATAGATATATATAGTCCATACAGTCATCCCGAGATATATAAAGCTCTAGATCTTTTTCTCTTTTCTAAAGAACCAAACATGCCTGATTCTTCAACTTGGCACTTGGCTTACACAAAGCTACGCTTCTTTACTCGAATCCGACGGTTCCTCCAGCTCAAGAGCTCCAACAAGCGATACGAGCCGTCTGATCAATCCAATAAATTGAGGGTTATGGATATGAATGATCAACAATCAAAACAAGAGGATGGTTGGGTGGTGGTTTTGCAAAGGTCTGTGAAGAGACTTCTCTTTGGGAGCTGGGAAGAGAAGGAGGTGGCGGCGAGAGAGATTAAAAGGCTCGCCGGAGATGATTTAAAGAGGCGGAAATCGATGGCCGAGCTCGGGGTTATTCCACCGTTGGTGGCGATGGTTGGTTCGGAGGTGGTGGGCAGACGGAGGTTGGCGATTCAAGCGCTTATTGAGCTTGCTAATGGGACTTACACGTAAGTTATTTTGTCTTTGTTAAATTAATTATATGTCCCCATCTATTTAAATGAAAATTTACTAATAGATATTTTTTTAATAAAAAATAAATACTTGTATTAGTAAATATAAATTTTGATAACTATATTTTTCTCTAAGAAATAATTTAGTGCTTGAACAAGGTAAATGTAAATTTTGATAACAGGGTTTTTGATAAAAAAAATCGATTTTTGTTGGTGTTGTTAACAATAGTATAGACAATTACAATTATCTTTGAAATTATGTTATTGTGGGTTCTTATGACATTATTCTGACGTGGCAATATTTAAATGTAATTAATAAGAATTTATAGTAAATAGATAATTGAATCCAACATGCCTTTTGTTTATCCATGAATTCTTTAGGGTACAACCTGACTTTTAGTAGGCCAGTAGTCTTATTTTTGTTCTATGTTTATTTATTGAAATAAAGACTTTTAGTATCTGACTTCACAATTCAAAAATTTTGCTAAAATTTAACATAGTTATAGCTTGCTCCATATTTGAAAAGTTGCCCCTCTTAATTTTTAGGCAAAATGACTCATTTGTTTATGTACTCATATTTTGGTTTTATTTTAGTATATGAACATTTTTTTTCTTCAAAAATCTCAATGTACACTTATTGTCCTTTTTGGGATTAAAAAAATTTCGTTTCAACAATTTTTTTGTTTTTTTTTGATGCCATGTTAACTTATTTAATGATATGACAGCAGTAACACTCTTAAAAATAGTATAAGGAGATTTTTTTTAAAAAAAGTTTATATAAAAATTAAAATAAAATAAAATCATAAGGATCAAAATAGAATTGTTTTGCCCTTCCTTTTTGATAAAAGTTGCGTCTTGCTTTACCTTACAAATAATTATTGGAAGGGTTTATTGTCAATGATGTGAAACATATTTATTGTTCATAGGAAAAATTCATATTAAACCTCTAGAAGGGATAACATGAATATTTTCACAAGATAAAATGTATTAATTAATTAATCTTTAAAACTATCAGTTGATTTGCAGTCATCCGAAAATGAAGATGGTAAATAAAATTTCATAATAATTAGAGAGAGGCAAATCATTATTCTGAAGAAAAAAAGAAAGGATAATAACATAGATGGAAGATATGGTAGTTGGGTTAACTTGACCTTTTTTTTTATCTACAAACATATTATCCCATATGGAACAATACTTAGTGCCATCACCATTGGGTCCACCTCTAGTTATGAATACAAAATTGAATAATAAACTTCCACTAAGCTATGAACAAACAGTCACTTATTTTTTTTGGCTTTATCAGTTTATCCTTTGAAATTGCAGCAGTTATTAATTTGCTTAATAACACACATCAAACTTTGAAAAATGTAACATAAATTAAATGGACATAAAATATCAATTTGTATAGAATATTTATTAGGCCACAAGGTGCGCTGACTGTCCACTAAACTCCATGGGGGTAGGAGGAAGTTGTAGTTGGCATAACACTAGTTAGGCAGACAACTTATTTATACAATGACATAATTTATAATTTAAGAGACCTAAATTTAATTTTCTAGAGACTTCAATTATATTTCATGATTTATTAGTGCAGTTGTTTAGATTTCCTATATCTTTCAACAATTCTTAAAAAAACTACATTTGCTGACTTCTTAATGTCATAATGCATGTTTTTAATTTCTTTAAGTTGTTATCACTTAATTATGATCAAGGGCCCCCTTTCTACATAATTGGAGAACCCCACAAACAATTATATGTCACATTTTTCTATTATTTTCCAAGAAGTTTGTGCAAAGTAATGGGGCTTTGGGGCTTCAAGTCCCTTAATTATTGTCCTCCCTTTAGGTTTCAAACTCACATTATTAAAATGGGGTTGGTTTATATAGTTAATGATTTTTTCTCTCTGTCTTGTTGTTTTTTCAGGAACAAAGCTCTCATGGTGGAGGCAGGAATCTTATCAAAACTACCGGAAAACACCGTTATGTTAGAAGAACAAACAAGGCATGATTTTGCACAACTGGTCCTGTCCATATCTTCCCTAGCCAACAGCCAGTTCCCAATAAATTGGTCGAATATTGTTCCATTTACAATCTCCATTCTTGAGTCAGATTCAAGTTGTGACACCAAAGAGTTGTGTTTGGGTACATTGTACAATCTGTCCACCATGTTAAACAATGTGGCAACTTTAGTGTCAAATGAGGTAGTTAACAATCTCTTAAGGCTATCTTCAGTAAAAGAAACATCAGAAAAGGCCTTGGCAACCTTAGGGAACTTGGTAGTGACCCTAATGGGAAAAAAAGCATTGGAAATTCATCCGTTGGTGCCTGAGAGCTTAATCGAGATTATGACATGGGAGGATAAGCCGAAAAGCCAAGAATTATCGGCTTATATTTTGATGATTTTAGCACATAAGAGTTGTGTTCAAAGATTGAAAATGGCCAAGGCAGGAATTGTTCCTGTTCTTCTTGAAGTGTCCCTATTAAGTACCCCCTTGGCACAAAAAAGGGCACTAAAACTACTACAATGGTTTCAAGATGAGCGACAGGCTAAAATGGGTCCTCATTCAGGGCCACAGACTCGAAGATTGTCCATCGGTTCGCCTGTAAATCATAAGGAGGCGAGCCAAGGAAAGAAATTGATGAAGAACATGGTGAGGCAAAGTTTGTACAAGAATATGGAAACCATTACTCGTCGTGCCAATGGTGATGAGAATTCTTCAAAATTCAAGTTCTTGGTGGTTAGTTCAAGTTCTAAGAGTTTGCCTTATTAGACTTGCTCAATATATATATATACACACACACACACACACAAGTTTTTTCATTTTTACTTTAGATTATGATGTTCTCAGATGATATATGGAGAATGAAAGAATTCTCTCCTAAGAGGGGAATGTAAAGAAGTACTTTTTTTCCATGTAAGTACACATTCTGTGCAATTTTTTAATTTGTACATGTGAGAAAATAAGCATTATTATTATTTTTTTCATTTTTGTTTTGGGGCTGAAACAATGTATACTAATCGATACTAGTTACAAGAGATATACAATGTGTTTATTTTTTTCGTTTGCATCATGTTAGTATTGCTATATAAAATTTCCTATAAATAAAAACTATAGGAATTCTATATAGTTTCTTATTATTATTTTTTCTTCGGGTTTTGGTAATTGGAATTTATTAGGGGAAAAAATGTTGATTCAAGAATGATTATTTCCTATTCAAGATTTTGCCTTTTATAAAAATAATACTCCCTCCGTCCCAAAATATAACTGGAATCCCATTCAAGATTTTGCCTTTCATAAGAATAATACTCCCTTCGCCCTAAAATATAATATTAATATTGACTTTTTAAAGTTAATTTAATATATTTTGAAATTCAAAATTAATACGAAACATTTAACTTTTTACGATTAGTAGTATTTTCTTAGATGGTTTACGATTTTCACAATTATGTTGCCTAAAACAAATTCATACCAATTCTGACTTTGAAGATATTTTAAATAATTTTAAAAAAATAAAACTTAATCCTATATTTAGAAAATAAGATAATAGAATTAATGCCATGGTCATCACTCAGCCCATCTATGACAATACTCTCAAGACCTCCATTCCCAAGTTTTTGTTCTGGGTCAGTGCTCAATAATAAGTTGCATGAGACTAATTTCCCTACATAGAATATGCAAAGGGCCGAGAATGGGTCCTAAACGAAGCCCAATTC
Source organism: Aralia elata (assembly GCA_034770075.1). Classification (NCBI taxonomy): domain Eukaryota; kingdom Viridiplantae; phylum Streptophyta; class Magnoliopsida; order Apiales; family Araliaceae; genus Aralia; species Aralia elata. The sequence goes on along the minus strand of JAVJAP010000192.1, from coordinate 211,504 downwards.
TATTTTCAAGTAAAACCTAATCAATTTAACTTTAACCGGTTAGTATTAAACATTTGAACTCAAGGGAAAAATGCAATTTACTACCCACGTTTAAAGATAATTGCAAGTCGCCACCTGTGGATTATGGACTTCTAAATTACATCTGCAGATTGTAGACTTGTAAAAATTACACCTGTGGATTATAGACTTCTAAATTACACCAGTTGTTTACATATGTTATATTATTTCCATCCAACTTAAGGACAAGTGTACTACACTTGCCCATATATATATATATATATATATATATATATATATATATATATATATATATATTATATATATATATATATATTCTTAGAACATGCATTTGTAATCTCCTTATTACATTCTTAAGACAATGCTCTAATCTCCTACCCTATTGGATGAGCAGGCATGTATTAGTTTTTCAATCTATCAATTAATATTTCAAGGTATAAATATATATTTTATTATTATGTTTGCATTAATTAAACTAACAATTTTTCATTGTTAAGGATAAATGATAAATAAAATACACCTCAATATTTATAAACTTTAAAATAATTTATTTTATTTTTTTGTGAAACATAAAGAGTATAAATATAGGAATACTCATAATATATATATATATATATATATATATATGTTTGCACTTTGCAGTTGAATATTTTTTTGAAATGAAAGTGTAATTAATATGTAAATGGAGATTTTATATTAATAAATAAATGAAAATTTTATTTTAACTTTAAAAAAGATTAAAATACACATTGTAATTAATATATATTTTTTGATGTTCCTTTGTTTCTTGGTTCGATATTTTTGAACTTCTGGGTTTGATGTGTTTTTGTCAAAAAAAATTATTATTTTGTAATCTGCTTATTGGAGTATTTAATATGTTCAGTAATTTATTTTTAAAATGTATTTTATAATTTGGTTTTTATCTATTTACTCAATTAAAAAAGTTTACTCATTTCTCGCCAAAAAAATCTAAAATTTTCTTCTTATTTTTTTGAAAATAATAATTAATTTTCAAAGTTTAGTTATTTTTTGAAAATTAAATTAGCTTTTTTTTTCTTTTTATGTGTGTTTGTATTTTAAATTTTGTGTTTTTTTTACATTTTAATTTTTAATATGACAATATTTCTCATACTTTTAAATTATTTGGAAAGAGATAGGTATTATACTTCCATTTACGTATTCTTTTAAAACCTTATCAGTTACATGACTCACAAGCTGATGTGTTCAAGTCACGTCATCAAATTATGATGTGCCAACTTCAGTTGAACTAAAGTGAAAAAAATTGATAATTTAATAACCTGATTGAAAAAAATTAAAAGGTTAATCACCGAAATGAAAAAAGTCAATAATTTAAAGTAGTAATTTATATTAAGCCTTTTTTAAATGACAAAAATACTTATATAAATATTGCACGTCGCATTGAGGACAATTCATAAATAAATATGACGGTAATTTTTTTTTTTCAAACATTAAATGTAACATATATCTATTATGTAGATTACAAGGGCATATTGTAGTGACTTCATTTAAAATTGAAAAAAAAATGTTATTATAAATATTTGCTTAAATATGTTGTTTATAAATTTTGTTCGATATATAATTTTTAAAACTTACTTGTGTTTTGCACGGGTTATCAAGCTTATAAACTAATAAAAAAAAACACGTGCCAAATTTGTCTATACTTTTTTTTTTAAATAAAATGATTGCAAGTATCAATACAATAAGAAATGAAAAGTTAAAATTTTTGACACTAAATTATAATTTTTTATTTTATAAATCAAAATAATAAACACACGACATATGTCTTAAATAAGAAAAATAAATATATAATTAAATTATCATTACAAATCATACACTCAAGGACAAAGATAAAAAGAATATTTTGAATTTAAAAAGTACTTAAACCGTGTTAATTACATGTTCAGTTCAGTAGTCGGTTCATATATTTTTGTTTAAAACACTAAATATCAGTGATTTCGAATGACCGCCACCTGACACACTACATAAAACTACTTGATATATATGTTTTTAGTAATTTTTTCAATGATTAAGATTTGTCTAATCTTTAAATAAAGTATCTTTACGTTGTTTGTTGAATGATATTCAATACTAATTCAAAATATTAAAAACATGTCGCCATCAACAATTCGACTAACATTGTTAATGTCATTAACAGTTACCTACTATTTACCTTCATCATTGTAAAATTCTTAAATTAAAACATATTTTCACCTTCCATATAGCTTTATCTATTATAAAGGGAAAGACGCTCTTAAGGCTCTGTTACAACTTTTTTTTTCTTTTTATTGTTCGTTTGTTTTGCAATTTTGTCTTTTTTAATCTTTTTAATTCTTTAATTTTATTCTATAAATTTGATAAAATTACTATTATATTCTTACAGTAATTATACATATAAAGCGTGTGTCACGGTAACCGGTATAATTTAAAAAATAAAGACCATCTCTAAAAATACTCTATGCAAAGGTGAGTAGAAGGAAGAGGTCAGGTCAATTGATGATATGAATTAGGAGAGGGGATTGCAACGTCAGCCCCATGAGGTTCTGTCACAACTTCTCTTTCTTTTTTGTCCATGCAAGTTCGATTATTTTACAATTTTATCCTTTTTCATTTTTTGATTCTTTAATTTTATCTTCTAAATTTGATAAAATTGTTATTATAATTGCACATGTAACTCTTGTGTCACCGGTGACTACCGATAATTATTTACCATTCGCAGTGTCCATATTTAGCTTGATAATTTTTTAGGCTATTTCTGACATTTTCATGGAAGAATTGGGGAGGTGAACGGAATTTGATGCTATGTTTCTACTTTCCACCTGGAAAGCATCGAAACGGTGCGTTTGTCACAAGCACACACTATAAACAATACTAATCCACCTTTTATTCAAAAGTATCAGTACAGTACAGTCTCTCTTAGGGTTTAGTTTATCTCTCCGCGTTTAATTTCACTTTCCTAGGGTTTAGTTTCTCTTGCTAGGGTTTGCTCTCCCTTTCTCACTCTTACCAGCCATGGACCTCTCCAAGAAGCGCAAAACAGACGAGAATGGCGGCCCCTTCTCTAACGACGCCGTAGCCTCGCTGCTGCCGCACTTCCAATTGACCCCAGAAGATGCCCGCAAGATTCTCGAGCCCTTCAGTAAAGACCAGCTCCTCGAAATCGTCCAATCTGCCTTGGCCCGCGACCCGCTCACCCTCTCGACCGTTCGCTCCATCGCCGACTCCGATCCGGCCCAACGCAAACTCTTCATCCGTGGCCTCGGCTGGGAAACTACCACCGAGAAGCTCCAATCCATCTTCTCCTCCTTCGGCGAGGTCGCCGAAGCCATCGTAATCACGGACAAAAACACTGGTAAGTCTAAAGGATATGGCTTTGTCACATTCAAACATATAGATGGCGCTATTTTAGCCCTTAAAGAGCCCAACAAGAAGATCGACGGCAGAATCACTGTCACCCAGCTTGCAGCAACTGGGAATACTGGACCGGCTGGCGGAGTCGATGTGTCAATGCGTAAGATTTATGTGGGAAATATTCCGTTTGAGATCTCTTCTGAGAGGCTGTTGGGGCATTTTTCTGCTTATGGAGAAATCGAGGAAGGGCCGTTAGGGTTTGATAAGCAAACGGGAAAAGCAAAAGGGTTTGCTTTTTTTGTTTATAAGACTGAGGAAGGGGCTAGGGCTTCGCTTGTTGATCCAATTAAGAATATTGATGGGCACCAGGTGAATTGTAAGTTTGCAACTGATGGGAAGAAGGGTAGGCCTGGTAATGTGCAGAATGCAGCTGAACCTGCAGGTCCAGCAGGGGGAATGAATTCAGGGTATGGTGGATTTTATGGTGGGATTGGATCATACGGTGGTGGATTTGCTGGTGGGATGCAGATGCCACCCCCAGCACATCAAAATCCAAACTTGAATTCAGGTGTTGGCGCTGGATATGGGAATCAGGGGCCTGGGCAGGTTCCGTATGGTGGTGGTGGTGGATATGGTGGGGTTGGTGGTGGTTCACAGTATGGTGGGTCTGGGGTGCCACCTGGTGAGTATGGTGGATCAAATAATCCTGGCTCTATGTATAGGTTGCCACCAAGTTCTGCTGGAATGCCATCTGGAGGTGGATACCCGGATGGTGGAAATTATGGATTGCCAACGTCTGGGTTTGGCCAAACGCAGCTGCCTCAGCCGTCTGGTCCAAGGGTTCCACCTGGTGGGATGTACCACCAGGGACCATATTACTGAGGTGATTCTCCTTTTCACATACAAGTTTAGTAGTAATTGACTATTAAGTTTTTTGCTCCATGCATTATTGTTGTTTCCTTAAATGTAGCATTGTTTTTTCCCCATATATTACTTTTTTTTTGGATTGATTGGTAGTTACTTTTACCGTTATTTGGTTGAAATATCTTTCTTATTTTGGTTTTTGTTGGTGCTTGGTGATAGTTTATTTTCTTATAATAAATTATTTTATGGTGTTATTCTCTGGTGTTTACTTTTATTTGTTGGTAATTCCTTATTTTGTTTCAAATTTCTCTTTCTTCCATGTTTTCAGTTGTCCTTGTGATGACTGCTACTCAAATTGTTATCTTGTTGCTCATTGATGGATGCTGTCACTTGTTTAAGGATTATTTTGTGGTTGGGATGGTATTTGATAAATTGGCCTCAGAATGGAATCAGCTCCAACATTTTCCCGCTAGTTCTATAGCAATAAAACATGTCCTGTTTTTATGACTGGTTGAGAGGGTTCTATGTTATACTGACCTCTCTTAATTTTTTCATCGAATCTTTTTATCTGGTCTTTCTAAAATATTGCTTAGCCACAACTGTTGGTATTATGGAAATATTTATATTGGAAAGTGCATCCATCTTACCACTTAGAATGGCAACAGTAATGTGATGTGTGGCGGTTTTAACATTCTAAAAGTCCTTTGTCATCTGTCAGTATAAACTATATCTTGTCTTGTGAGACATGTCCGACCCAATCCTTTGGCTAATAGTATGTAAAACTAGTACAATTTATTGGGTGGTTTTCCCTTTCTGTTAATTTGCTTTAGATGCTTTTAGTACTACATGGTTCAAAACCCTTTTTGTTTGTTTCCGCTCCAGGTTAAGCTTTCTTCATATATAAGCTTTCTCATGGGTTGTCGGCATGGTTCTTGCCATCTTTAGTTTGATTTGAAGTCTAGCTCTTGTAGGCCTACATTAATCTAGATGGAATTTCTCATTGCACTTTTCTTGTGGTTTGGTATTACACTGTAATGTGAGCGTTGGCTGTGATCATACTTTTGTCCTTTTCTGTTTGATTTTTCATGGATTTCTGATTTGCAAATCTTTGTCATTGGGCGTGGTTTGAAATGGTCAACGTGATAACTTATAGTGCAAAACAGTACAAGCCCTTACCTGCCGTTCGATTGATTGTTCTAAAGTTGAAGTCCTTTCGCTAAGTCGAATTGAAAGGTAGGTTTTGTCAGTGAGTAAATGGAAGGGGGGAGAGGTTCGGGCCTACTCTTGAACTTTTAGGCTAATTAAAAGCCAAAACAAAAGCCAAATATCGGCATGTAACTGAGAAAGATGGGATTCGGTCAACATACAAAAGAAATCAAAACACTCCCGTCTTTCTGTCAACAATGATGAAAGCCAGATCGAACTCTAAAGTAAAGCCTATAAGCTTGATTTTGCACCTAAGCTTGGAAGTAGCCTTATATTTATATTACAGTTAAAGGTGGGTGATCAGCGTGGTTATGCCAGCCATCTTTTAGAGTCTAAGATTGAGTTTGGCTCAGAACAGGCTTTGTTTGAGTTGGAGCTGCTTAGGGGTCTTATTGGCTCTTATCATTTGACTTTATGGTTTGGATAAAACCAAGCTAAATTCTTACGTTGATGAAAGTCATTTCGAGATAGATGAAGTATGTGCCTGTCTTGTTGTTTTTTTGCGTGCTTGACTTACCTCTATTAATGTGTTGCTTTGATGTAGGTCATCACTATCTCTGGTGTTGCAATTGGTAAGATTGGTTAACATGATTTTATATGCTCCCTTGTTAATCGGTTTATTATTTATTGATAATCATGGTTGCAGTTAATGTTCTATTTCTTTTAATTGATTTGCCTTTACCTGATTAGAACTTTATGACGCTACCATATTCATGGCTGGCAGTTATGAGTATTTTGTCGGTATATTGATTTTGTGGAATTTAATATTCCATGAAGCATTTACTACTTTCATTTCAATATGATATATTTATTAAATGACATTATTTTGTACTTTTTACATGATGTGATTACTATTACTTGTTTCTGTTACTTGGTGTCGGATTGAGTTATAAATATGTATTTGGTTCAGGTATTTGAGAGCTTCTTGGGGGCAAATGCTTTAAATGGTTGTGGTGATTACCTGATTGCAGACATTGAATCTTTGGTTGATAAATGGACTACTGTGCCTTTGTTGCTGCTTCACTCTATCTGCTCCTAAGTTGTGGATTTTTGTTGGTTGTTAAATGTTCCTTAATTTGGTCAGGAATCTAAATTCGCTGCACTTGTAAACAATGCAAATGATGTAGTTCTTTATGTCAGGATGAGTTTTAAATGGTTTATAATTTTCGATGTTTTTTTCTAAGAATTAATATTATTAGTTAGTTGTTATTTAATTACCTTTCTGTTGCCAGATTTTTTGGTTTACCACGATGAAACATGTATATGTTCTCGAGCAAATGATCGGTGATTTTTGGAAACTCAACTTCACTATCTTCCTTTTATAAATTACGCCTGCCACCATCGATTTACAACTCTTTTCATTTGTTTTATGTCAATATACGCAAATTAGACTTCCCAAGTATAGCACCTTCTTTTTAAAAATTATAATTTTTTTTTTGTCTTTTACTTCTATATGATGTTTCAAAGTAAAACTTTTCCATTTATAAGTTTCTAGTTTCTTATTTTTATTTTGCATTTTGCAAAAATCAGTAGCACCTGTATTTCGCCGCCACAGCTTTACAACTCTTCTTATTTACTTGGTGTGGTCATTCGGAAATGAGTTTAAATTTTGTTAATCTAAAATGTTACCAAGTGAAAGGTTATTCAATTCATAGGTTTTTGATGCTCATCACCCATTTTGCAATCTGTAGTAGCACGAGTATATTTGCAGTTTCATAACAATGTCAAATTTCCGATTGCATGAGGTCTTGATGGGGATGTCTTTTATAGCTGAATTGAGGGGTTATTTCTTGATATATACTTTCCTGATTTGGTTTTTGTGTTTATTTTAGTTCTCATTGGAATAAAGAGATAAGTTGGAATTTATTTTAAGATCACTTGTGATGTTATTATTCATGAGGTTTTCTCGTTCCTTTTCTTGTGTATTTGGGAAGAATCTTGCACTAAAATAAAATAGTGATTTTTCAACTGTAGTGCTCGTGTGAAACACAAGATTGGCAATGCAGACTTATTCTTTTACTTAACATCTTCAATAAATTAGAAATTTTCAGGCAATGAACTTCGTTCACATTTTATAACAAATAGTTATGGGGCATGGGCACACAATGTGTGCGAGATTCAGATTATACTGTGCATATTGCAAATATATCTGAAATTGAATAAACAAATATAAAACAAAGATTCTAACTTTTTTAGGAAAATAAATGCGTGAAAATAATGTAGGACTGTGGCTCTTCTGATCTCTTTAAGAAACAAAATAAGCATAAGAGAGTGTAGGAGAGGACGAACTTAGGATTGTGGAAATATTAGCACTATGTATGTTTTAAAAAGTTGAGAAGAGAAAGGAGGAGGGAAATTTAGGAAAGAGACTAAAAGTCCCTTGTTTGTGAAATTTATATATATATATGTATATATATATATGTGTATATATATATATATATATTAAAAAGTGCTCTTTTCTTTTTTAACTTTGTTTTCTTTTGTCTGTTGATGTTGGACTTTTTGTTTCCCCTTTTATTGTATACTTTCTTTTCTATTAATAAAATTTCGTCTTTTATCAAAAAAAAAACATTGTATATATTGCAATTATTTTTAAAAAATAATATATAAATAAATAAAATCCAATCCACACATATCAAAAGAAATGTTGCAATTAATGTGGGTCAGGAGGGAGTACATGTATAGTAACTAGAAGATAACAAGTTTTATATTGACTTTAGTCAAAGAAAAAAAAGTAAAAAACACAACTTGTAAACAGACCTATTAAAAAAAATACAGGAGTAAACTTGTTATTCTTTGAAAAGATTAGTTATGCAGATGTTTATCAAATTCTGATTGATGATGAGTTAATTGAACTTGAGTATGAAGAGTTAATTGAACTTGAGGGTGAAGTTAAAGTTTTAAGGAGAAGAGGATGATGAAACTAGTTACGTGTTTGTAATAAGAATACAACAAAGGATGTTCTAGCTGCTGATCACACCATTATTTATTTCTTAGAAGATGATAGCTCCCCAAACTATGATTTTCTTCTTAATTTGAGGGGTGCTACAATAAACTATAAGATATAAACAAAGAAAAGGTAGTTGAGAATGTTACTTCAAAATGATATTTAGGAACTATTTCATTTCTCAAGCTATCAAGTTGTACATTTGGAACTTTTACACAAAGACCAAGTAATATAGGACAAGGTGGAAACAAGGAATAAGAGTTCTATGCACACAAAAGCACAAAAGCACGAAACTTTAATTCAAATCAATATATGAATAATCTGAAAAATAATAAAGATAGCAAATCTTTATATAGGAGCTCTACGACTTAGCAAACAAGTAAAGAGTCCTACTATAAAAAAATAATAATCTCGTAATTAAAATATACTACTATAATTAAAACCAATCTCCTAATTAAAATCTATTACTATAATTAAAACTAATTTCTTAATTAAAATTTACGACTACAATTAATACTTCTAGAATATCCTATTTGCCAAGCAATAAACAATTAGATTAATAATCAAATATTTTTCTCTAAATAACAATACAAAATTAATACGAGTTCTTCTCTTGCTTTCTGCACCACCTAGAGTAAAAGTGAAAGATATGTACCACCTTCTTTCGTGCGTAGAAGTACATATATATATATATTTGTATTATGTAAATCTTTTTAGATCAGTCGCTGTAGTATAAACTTTATTACTTGTAAAAAATGTATTTATAAAGCATAAATAATAATTTTATTGTCCTCTGATATTATTAAATTATAAGAGGGTTGACTTTAGTTACACTTCTAAGGCCCTGTTTCTTGAAGCTTATTTTAATTATTTTATGGTCTATAGCATAACTGAGCTGGATCTATAGTGTTTGTTACTAGGTTGTACAAATAACCTATTATTCGGTTGTTCGCTTAAGTTTGGCACGATCCACAAGTTTTTAGGAGCTGAATATCAGATTATAAGCTGTGCATTGTTAAGTGATATTCTGAACTTCTAAGAATAGCCTCTATTAAGTTTAGTAAAACTCATGATATTCCTAATTAATCTGATTGTTAATATATGATTGTCATAGTCTGATATAATAACTTACAAAAAATAATAATTTGATTAGGATAATTTCCGGCTATGTCAAACGGGGCCTTTATACAGCAGAAATGAGCATGACTTTAGGCATTGTGGTGGGTGTCCTTTACCTAAAAATTACATGGTAAATTATAAGGAAAAACAAAATTGAGGTGGGTGTACTAATTTATTCAGCCATTCACCTTTTTACTCAAATAACTGTTAAAGCTACAAATATTTTCTAATTTTTCTTTTCACATGCATGGTGTGTGCCCAATGGCTAGTGTGTAATAAAGCTCGCTCCTTATAAGTAGTATATAAGGAAACATAATAATTCAATTATGATAATCTTGAACTGTTTGAAATGGGGCCCTTCAAAACAGCAGGAACGAGCATGACTCCAGGCATTGTGATGGTGTCCTTCAGCTAAAAATTTGAGTATATATGTAGTGATATAAGGGAAAAACAAATTGAGTAAAATTATATATTGTGATGTAATACATTTTCAAAGCTCGAGTACATATGGATGTTCTAGATAAATAATTAAATAGCTGGGTTGGTAAGGGGTTGAATGGATTGTGCAGTTACTTCATAAATTTTTTGTACTTTGAAGAATATGCTCTAACAGATATTTTGAAACTTGTGATATTTCTAGATAATCTGATTGTCAAGTAATATGATTGCCATAATCTGATCATGATTGATAATGATAATCTATTGTTGCACACATTAACTAGTGAAATGTCAGGAGTGGAGAAGAGCTTAGCGGTCACATATGCAAAAACACTTAAAATATTTACATATGTATGCATAATAAGTTATAAGTGAACATATGTGCATAGTTTTTGATGCTATTTTCTAAATTCTGTAAGTTCTTTGTGAATATTACATGAAGGTGGTTACGAAAATGTCCAGATATGTCAAATAGGGGCCTTTACACAGCATGAACGAGCACGACTAAAGTATTGGTGCTGGTGCCCTTTACCTAAAAATCAAGGATACATGTTGTAAAATATAATAAAAAACCATACTTGATTGACTACAATTATTGAGGATTTTTTTTGGTAGTAAAGCTCCTTATAAGTGAAAATGTAAGGATACATAATTCAATGTTACCTGGAGCACATATCGTTTCGGTTTGTGGAACCAATACAGGTATGCGTTACACTACATCGCATACACTACATGGGCTGAGGCGCGCTATGCTAGGAAAACATTATATCAGGGTTTATAGTTAGCACTTTCTTAGAATTTAATGGAATAAAACTTGGTTTATTGAGGATTTTTACTTGAATCAACAAATTGATTCTTTTATAAATAATTTAGTACAAGTGTGATGTTTGAGCGTCCAATACTAAGTTAGAATATTGCTTTTTGTGCAGCTATATGTATAACAACTAAGTTAGAATATTGATGTTTAGAGTATTGGTACGTAAGAGTACCATGGTTGAGAATTGGAATTGATGTATCAATACGGGGTTTGTTAGGTCAACAAGAGTGTCTGGTAATTTTACTTAATTTATTACAATAATTATCCGCTATGTTAAATAAAGCCTTTAAACAGCAGGAACGAGCATGAGTTTAGGCATGGTAGTGGGGCCTTTTACCTTTTAAGTATATACACAGTAAAATATATGGAAACACCAATTTGAAGATTTATTTCAAGTTTTATGAAAGTACAAATGGATGTTCTAGATAAATAATTACAAGTTTGAGTTTATTTATTTATTTATTTTTTATTTTTTTAAAAGTAGGGTAGTCAAGGGGCCGAAATAGACATGCAGTCATTTATTTTTTTTGAACTTTCAAGAATATTCTCAAGCAGTTTATTGAAACCAGTGATATTTCTCGATAATCTGATAATCACAAGTTGATCATGATAATGTGATTATGATAATCTATGGCTACATAGTTGAATTAGTAAAAAGTCAACAATGGAGAAGAGTGTGCGGTCATATATATGAAAATAAATGTCTAGATCAGTATGCGTACTTTGTGCGATTTGCTTACACATATGCATTACTCTCTCTCTCTCTCTATATATATATATAAACATATAAATATATATATATATATATATATATATAATTTTCTACGGTATATCTCTGTAAGTTGTCTAATTGTGAAATTAACCTTAAGCTTAAGCTTAGCCCCTTCTGGTTAATTCTCCCCACAACTTAGCATGTTAGTTGATCATTCTATGTTTTATGTACATCTCTCTCTGTGTGCCACAATCTTTATATTACAACTGCTTGTCTTTGTAAGTTCAAGAGCATGATAAATTTATGTTTCTTTACTTTTTTTTATTTGTTTTTTGGGATAGAAATGTAGGTTTACTTTTTTTTTTCTTTTGTTAACAGTTGATAGAAATTTAGGTTTACTTTGTTCTCGCACCTTTTTAGTTTGTGCATCTCAGTGTAGTTGTCTTATGATCAATTATATGTGTTGATCTATTATTACTATCAAGTTTTTGGAATTGAGTTATGGCTTGCTTCACAATTTGTAATACAGAAATTATGTGTAGTAAGATTTTAGGATATGCTTTTTGGAATTGATTGTAACTAGCTTAAAAATATGCTGTTGATTCTTTTTATAACTAGGGTGAGTTTAGGCATTGTAGTGGGGCCCTTTACCTTTTAAGTATATATGCAGTAAAATATATGGACACACCAATTTGAGGATTTATTTCAAGTTTTATGAAAGTACAAATGGATATTCTAGATAAAAATTACAAGTTTGAGGTTTTTTTTAATAAAAAACTTATAAGTCGGGTAGTGAAGAATTTCATTTATTATGCAGTGCTTTGTGGTGTGCATGCTTGCTGTGTCACGTAGAAGACTGCATGACTGGTGCCTAATTTAACTCCTGCTGAGTATTTTCATTGGTCAAGTCTTTGACATCACCTCCTTGGCATGTTGGGAATATGTTCATAATTTTAGATTTATTGTGGGCATTCTTACATTTTTATGGCTTTTCCGTTTGGCAATGTGTAAAGTATTATTTGGCTGCTGCGGAGTATCATACCTATGCTTCCATGGCTTGTTTCTAGTTATGGGGAGAGAATGTTTCATAGGAATGGTTTTTGAATTAATAGAGATGGGTCTATTATTGCCCCCCCTCCACTGCCTTAGGGGCAGATTGTTGGCAAAACCTGTGATGCGAATTCTGTCAATTTAAGAAAATATACATAGTTGTTCGTCCCTTTATTTGGTGATCTCTATTTTAATGGGATATAAAATATAGTTAATTTTCTCTTGGAGGATATTTAAACAATCTTAATTGATTAACGGGGACTGGGGCGGGGGGTGCACATAAGAATAAAACCTGCTTATGCATAGCTTTTGCGTTATGCATCTAAGTGCTTGTTCCAGTTCATCTGTTAAAGTGATGAATTCACTGTTAAATTCTAGTGTTAAGAATGTGAGACGCTATATACTTACCCATAATATTACCCATAATATTAATTAATAAGTAGCTTTAGGAGGTTATAAGATCTCTTGGCCACAGCATGTGAAAAAATACTGCTTCCCTTAGTCAAGATACTTGAAGAATATTGATAGGCAAGCAATCTTCTGCTAGAAAAGTTTTGATACGAGTATTGTATTTTCTATTTTCTACCTTGTTCTCACCTTTTTAGTTTGTGCATCTCAGTGTAGTTGTCTTATGCTCAAGTTTGTATGTGGATGTATGATTACTTTCAAGTTTTTGGAATCGAGTAGCGTCCTTCTTTAGCTCAGGATGTGTAATGTAGAAAGTATGTATAGTAAAAATTAGGATACACTTGTTGGAATTGATAGTAACTAGCTTAAAAATATACTGATAATTCTTGACATGGGTGAGTTGTTCTTTTGTTAAAGTGATGAATATGACCCAATTAAATTTTATCGTCAAGAATGTGAGATACTATATAGTTTCACCATAATATGAATTGAAAAGTAGCTTCAGGTTTTAAGATCTCTTGGCCACTACATATGAATAAATACTGCTTCCCTTGGTCAAAGATACTTGCAATCTTCCTGTTTATACAAAAACATATTAGAAGTCTAGGTCCATGTACTGTCTTTATGCTTTTAATCTCAAACAAGATGTAAAGCTGCTTGTGAAGCTTAAAAAGTTAAGAGCTGCTTGTGAATCTTAAAAAGTTGTAAAAGCTGCTGTTATGCTCAATAAGTTGCAAGGCTGCTTGGTAAGCTCAACAAGTTGAAGGCTGCTCGTTAAGCTCAACAAGTTGCAAGGCTGCTCGTTAAGCTCAGCAAGTTCCAAGGCTGCTCGTTACGCTCAACAAGTTGGAATGCTGCTCGTTACGCTCAACAAATTGTAAAGCTGCTCACTAAGCTCAACAAATTGTAAAGCTGCTTGCTAAGATCAACAAGTTGTAAAGCTGCTTACTCTATTCCATATTTTCAGTACTTATCTAGATGAAATTAGGAAGTACCAGAACATCTATTAGACGTGCAATATTCTTCTATTAGATGTGCAATATTCATTGTTAGTCTTATTGGTCTGATGACCTATGTTGAAGAAGCTGATTGTATGCTGCTGATGATTTGACAAAGAGGGAGCCCAAAACCAAGAAATTATTCGGTTCGTCAGTCATAATTTGAGTGATCAACGGTGAGCTGGAAACTAGGCTCCGACAAAGCACATTTCCCCCCTCAACGATGTATGATATTCTGATGTTTGTTTGTTCCTTTGATTGTTAAATTTCAACATCAGAAAATTACTTATTATTGCCATAATTAGACACGGAAATTGTGAATGTATAGAATGCTTTCTATATCAATGAAATCTCCTGCTCTTTGCAATACAAAAAAGTGTGTTATTTTTTTGTTCAGGAGCATGTGTGTGAAATGTATATAATGCGTTCTATATTAAATGACTCTTAATGGACACTATTTGACTGATATATACACATGGAGAGGAAGAGAAAAACAGATATATACACGCATGGAAAAAGGAAGAGAAAAACACTTGGAACACAAAATATAAACATCTGTATGTAGTTATTATGCAGTAGGGTAGGAAGCATCCATGGCAATTCCACACAAACCTTCCTTTGCACCAATATCTCGCTGCATCCTTATGTACCCTTCCTCTCCCCAGCCGGTGCCCCATGAGTTCTTTACTATCCAGAATTTGATCCCATCATCACTAGTGCCATAACCAACCACTGTAACACCCAAATTCAAACTTGTCCCACATTTACCGGTGAATATGCCAGCTGAGTAGAACTGGAACTCTGGTCCTCCACCATCAATACTGACTGCAACAGGTAAGTTTGCTACCGCATCCTTGAGTAACTTCTCATTGTTAGGCGGAACGTTTTCATAGCCACTAATCTTGGTCACAGGCTCTGCTTTCTTCTTGGTGTTGCAGGTGCCACTGTCAGCCTTTGAAGGATAAATAGCTTCACTGGTAAGACCATTCTCTTTAATGAACTCGAATGCTACATATGTGAAACCCCCACCACAAGCATGGTTTCCGGCTTTGTTGCAGTCCACAATCTCTTGCACTGACAACGTGTACAACTTACCATTTATGATCTTAGTAAGTCCTTCCACAGCATCAACTGCGGGGAATGTCCAACTCCCTGTACATCTCTATTGATTAGTTATCGGTCTTACATATAATGGCTATTTATTGTGTGTATATGAATTCTGAAGTTTTAAATGAAATTTGAATCTATTATCAAATGCAGCATAAGCATAAGATTGATAAAGCTTACCGCATGTCTCGTTCCTAATAGGAGTAACAGCTCCTTTCTTTCTCCAATCCACACTAGATGGAACAGCAGTAACATTTTTGTAACTGAAAGAGGTTGCTGCAAGTGGTTTTTTCATGGGACTCCTAAATCCTTTAAGTGATGCCCTGAACTCCTCATTTGTCTGGTCAGCGAGTGCATTTACGCCAAGTTTATATGGTCTGTCCCCTGCACTATTGAACTTATCGATGTACTCAACATTGGCCTTGAATATTTTGTAACGCATTTCCTTTTCCGAGGCATCCTTATATGTGCGCTTATAACGCGCCACCCACTTGTCATGCCTCTGTATCATGGATGCCTCATGGCTTAAAGACGACACGGCTTGAGAAACCCAAACACTCAGAATGAGCAAGGAAATGCAGATCGAATGCTTCTTGGGTGTCGATGCCATGATTCAAAATCATGGATAGTGATGCGCTCAATGGCTTTCCTTGTCCGAAAAGTAAACCATTTTATAGAAGCAACTACTTCTGACTTACTTTTTGTTATATATTAAATTTCGAGTCTAGGAATTAATGAATAGAACTTGGATAGAATTGTGCAGCGTTAACGTTACTAAACGTTTTGTTGTCTCTGTCACAAATAACTTGTTTGCCGGGTTATTTGTCTAGGGACTTGTCTTTCTTAATTACCAAAATGTTTAGTAACGTTTACGCTGAGATGACATTTGGTTCGTGTTAAATCAATGTAATAGCTCGTATCAAATTAATGTAATAGTTTCATAATACAATAGAATATTACATTGATATGGCATTTATTATGTTTGATTCATCTATTACATGTATTAGCCCATTATGGGCGTAATGCTATTATATCAATTTTTAAGCTTTTCATTACATCTTCTAATTGATGTATTGACCCATTATATTTGCAATACGATAGGTCATAAAAGACCAAAACAATAATGACTACAAATGATTTGACATTTTGATTTACAATTTATTTTATTTATTATATACAATCATATAATTTAGTGAACTAAACATAATTTTGAACATAATGTAATAACATTACAATTACTACGCAAATACCAAGAACCAATAAAAAAAAAATATTGTGATAACCTATTACTATTAAATTACAACTCTATTACATTACGTAGACTATTGCATTACATCAAATTTATACCCGGCGAACCAAACCCCACCTGAGTGCAATGATTAGTTTAACTTTAATAACATTTACGCTGCTCAATTAACCATTTATGTTTAGGCAATGCCGGGTTGTCTATGGACTTCGCTTTCTTGCCAAAAGGGTTCAGTCCTAATAAGAATGCAGTTTTGGACATATCCTTGAGAAAGGAATTGGAAATGCAGTTCTACAAAATACCTTATTACAAAATACATGTTCGACTTTTGGAAGACCCTTTGTTATATCACCACGTTGCGATTTTAACAATAGTCAGTTGAAAAGTTCTTTTTTGCAGTATTGTTATACCTAGTTTTACACTGATGCGGGCTTAATTCTCAAGCCACATGGCACATTCTTCAAGAAGCATCAATGGCCGACAGACGCGAGCAATGGAATAAACAAGCAAAGTAGAAGATGATATGTACAAACTCCCGTAAAGTACTACTTGACATAAACAAAATATTTAAACTCAATCTGATGATAAACTAGGTCATGTTTGCTTGCAAAGATAATACTTGGTAATTATTGTTGGCCAGACAAGAGTTGGTGAGTAGATCTTGTATCCAACCAATCCCAAAACCATAATAAAAGGCGAAAAACAAAATTAGCCTTTGTGCCTTCTCCTTCCACGACAACACACAGTCGTCCATCGAGATCTCTCCCACACTCTGGAATCTTCAAGACTAATCATGCGGGACGCAACATTGTCCTCATACTCGTTCATGCCCTCTGACGTCAGAGGACTATTATTCTCATCAAAGGCATAACAGACTCTGAATCCAACATGTCTTATGTCCAAACTTATTCCATAAGAAGAGATTGGACTATTCATTCCAAGTTTCTTGTTTATTTTAAAAATTGAATTTAGAATTATTAGTCCAAGGATAACAAATGACTAGAAATGGAAGAATATTTAATACCATGTCCAACTAGGTATTATAATCCCTTCCATTTGAGATTAACAATTTGTAGACAAAATTAATCTTTACTTTTTTTTTTAAAATGCCGTTGTATGCTATTCTATCTATCTATATTTACACTATTGAGAATACGATCTTTTTATTATTACTGGTAAGGTTATAATAGTCCAAACAATAAGTTTTATCCAATCCTTTAAATAATCTCGAAAAAAACAAACATAACATGAGATTATTTAAAGTTATCTCATGAATAATCACATTTTAAACAAACATATTACTAGAACTATTTAATTCTAGGAATAAAATAATCTTGGGATTATAATCCATGTGAATATAGTACCGAGATTATAAATCTTTGCAAACAAATATGGTCATAGAAAAAACAGCTAGACTTCTGTCTAATTAAAATGGTGAACATGAAATTTGTTTTTGCAGACTGAACGTAACAAAGTATTAGAAATTCTGTAGTAAGAAAATCTTTTTAAGTTTAACTATCTATCTTTCAGTACATGACCTATTTTTGACTGGCATTCTTGCTGTTAGCATATTAAGTAGGGTATAGTAAGAAATTACATTTGTAACTGCAATTGCATCACATAAAACTGTACTATTTGTGGATGCGGTGCGATTTTTATTTTTTATAAATTGCTAGTCGCAGTTGCATATACACCTCTAAAACTGTACCACAAACTGCACCGCACTACACTTTATAATAATATATATAAAATATCAAGTTGTAGTGCATTTAATAAAGTTGTAAGTAAATAATGTAATTTAATTTATTTGTTACGAATTTTAATCACTTGTATGTATAATATTATACGTTCAGTGTATATCTATTTAGCTTCCTCATTTGTTTAGCATGATTGCAAATTTATAAATTACATTTGTACTGGTTGCAATTTCATAAAGTAAATTATGCAGTTCATTTCCTTAGTAACATTTATATACATAGGAGGTGCAAGATTAAAACCCTATAATGCACACAGTAGAATATTAAAACCCTATATATAATATAATGCACACTATACATACATATATATAAGCAATCTGAAATGATGAGGACAATCCACGTACGTATAATATGTAAATATCTATGCAGTTGGATATGAAGCATCCATAGCAATCCCACATAGGCCTTCTTTGGCAGCAACACCCCTTTGCATCATTATGTATCCGCTATCTCCCCAGCTGGTGCCCCAAGAATTCTTAACTAACCAATACTTGGTACCATCACTGGTTGTCCCATAACCAACTGCAGTAACACCATGATCTAAGTCTGTTCCACATTCTCCTGTAAAAACCCCACTAGAGTAAAACTGAAAGGCATATCCACCTGCATCTATAGACACCGATATCGGTTGATTAGCCACTGCCTTCAACAGAGCTGCCTCGCTGTTGGCAGGTACCTTTTCATAACCACTGATCTTGGCTGCACGGGAAGCTTCCTTCTTAGCATTACAAGTTCCATCAGCTGCTGTGTAAGGATAAGATGCTTCAAGGGCAATCCCTTTGTTCTTCACAATAAATTCAAACCCATCTTCCATGTAGCCACCTTCACAGCCTTGATCTTCCCCAGATTTGTCACAATCCACTAGTTCTTGCTCGGATAATGAGATTAATTTCCCGGTTTTCAGTTGAGTGATTCCTTCTGTTGCAGCTATTGTTGAAAATGCCCAGCAGCTTCCTGTTGATATATAATTACAACTACACTTAATTAGTTACGCCTAAAAATAAAAAATAATGGATGTGAAAAGCATAGAGCTATTAATTTCATTGAGCTAGTTTGGAAAAAGTAAAATTTCCGTACCACATTGACCTTGATCCTTGATAGGCGTAACAGCTCCTTTTTTCCTCCAGTCTATGCTAGATGGCACTGCTGTCACATTTTCATACCTAAATGACACAATTTTTGGATCAGATTTCATCTTGTATCCATTTCGAGAAGCTTGGAACTCCTCATTTGTTTGGTCTGCAAATTTGTTAACGCTCAGCTTGTAAGGCTGCTTTCCAGCATTATTGAATGATTCAATGAATTTGACATTTTCGTTAAATATCTTGAAGCGCATCTCCTTTTCTACATTGTCCTTGTAAACGCGCTCATATTGAGCCATCCATTGCTCATGTTTAGCTAACATGGATGCTTCAGGCAGCGTGCGAGATGTGGCCTGAGAAGCCCACATCCCTAGAAGTACAAAAGCAGCGACGACAAATTTTCTTTCGAGAGAAAAAGCCATTTAATTTGTATTAAATTTCCTTTCAATGGATGTATGACTATGATTTTCTAATTACTGAGAGAAGAGCTACACTTATATCCTTGAGAGGTGAGGCTATATATAGAAGATTAATTAGTATGTATATTATATATCCACTAATTCTTCACATAAAACCTGGATTCAAATGTGATTGAGAAGGAAAGAAACCTCCCAACTCCCTGGTTTGCAGGGCAAAATACAATGATTAGGACATCCAAGGTCTGTGCCGTGGACGCTGCCTAAAATCCACATAGAATTAAGTTTATTTTGTTTCAAAACATAAATGATTAAGTTATTAAACTATTTACTTGTTCTGTTAATATTAGATCATCAAATGTAACTTACAGAAGGTCTATTCTATTGAAAATGTTAATTATTTTGGAGTTTTGTATTTGTCTATCTATTGGCTCTTGAATTGTCATATTTCTGATGCATTATTACATCAATTTAACTCTAGTGGAAACCATTTTGCTTTGTTATGCATATCATATCCTAAACAATAACAACACATGAAAAACAAGTTTGATGTAATTAAATATTTCATCTCTAATCTATGAAATGTGATCTTTGTTATAGATATTTACGCGTTTTAACTCAATGCATGTGGTAGGAACTTGTTTTCTGTGCTACAATATTTGTTCAATCAGCTGGATTATATTGCTAGAATGCTAGGTGCATCACTAAGTGACATCGATACGTCTAAAACACTGCCTTAAACATATACAAGCATAGCAAATGGCCGTCGAAAGGGAAAAAGAAGAGGGAAAAGAAAAAGAATTACTGCTACCTACTGGCAACTGATTAGTTCCACAGGTCTATTTTATTTTTTATTTTAATTTTACTAGAATGGAAATATATATATCGGATACAAGAAAGGATGTCTTGAAGCTATCTTGTAATATAAGTGGTACCCATGAATAAATCACTTGTTCCATACTTGCCTCCTTACAAAAATGTGATATGAGCTCATTCCCTTTGTTTTTATGTAACAGTACAGAAATGAAATGCCACAACACAAGAAAAAAACAGCAACAAATCTAGAAGCCAGGGGATTAAAGAGTAACGGAAAGGATATAAATTTTTTTTTTACCAGTATAATTAAATTCCAGGATGATTCAATTATAAGACAAATGAATGATTCAACTTTATGGGAAACTCTACATAGCTTTTTGTTGAAATATGTGATTGTAAAATTTAAAAAGCTAAAGCTAAAGGTTTACTAAAGTTATCTTTCCGCTATTTTTTATAATCAACTTTTCTAGTCTGAGCTAATCAGGAATGGAAAAAATACTATGTTACATGTAGATAAATAGTAGATGAGAGAAAACCGAATAAGAAAGAAAGAGATATGGAATAAATGGGCAATCCATTTGGGTAATCTATAGAAATAAGTTGTATTTTCTATATAGAGAGAGTTGGATTTCAGATGACCTTTGTTATACAAGTATTATACAAATTCAATTTTCTGTTGTATAAAATGTAACTTATTTCTATATACTGCCAAAATGAACTGCCATACGAAAAAGATAAAGAAAATCACCTAGATAGTACAAGAGATTACAATGTACAATGTACACCAAAAGGTTTACAATGTACGAACTTAGAGATGCCGGGCAAACAGAGCTAGCTTGTGACAGAAGAACTTAAGGAAGTTTACTGATATTCTATGTATGACTTATCCCTTAAAGCTTAAAATGTACCTCCTCATTCATTACTAAGGAAATCATAGTCATATACCATACCATGTTTGTTTGTAAGAATTATAATCCCGGAATTATAATTTATGAGATTATAATTCCAAGACTATTAATCCTAGGATTATAATCCCGAAATTATAATACTTGGTTGAATATGATATTAAATAATTCACTATATTACGCTATTTTATAATCTCTAGACTAATAGTCCCAAGTCTAAATTTAAAAACAAACAAGACACTTGAGATTAATAGTCCTATCCCAAATATAATCCTTACAACAAACATAGCCTTATAGTTTGCACACAATGACTATTGTTAAATATTGGCTCCTATTTGGTCAAAAATGGGTGCTCCACATTTAAATTACATGGTTTGCAAATTGTTCCAAGTTGGTATGCTAGACTTTGTCTAATTCCAAGATTGGTGTGCTAGACCTTGCCTATAAAAGGAAGCACATTCATAAGATGAAAACACACCAAGCTTAGAGAAGCAAATAGAGTTAGAGAGAGAAAGCTCAAGTTTGAGCATTTGAGAGCTATAGAGGTAGAGAGAAATAAACGGTTAGTTTATTTCTCAGTTGAGAGTTTGTATTCTCCATTTTATTTTTATAGTGGATTTCTGAGATCTCTCCCCGTGGTTTTTCTCAGTTGGGTTTCCACGTAAAATTCTTGTGTTATTACTTTATATTTCATACAGTAGCGTGCTTGTTATTATCTTAGTGTATTTGTGAAGACCTGATTTCTCAACAATTGGTATCAAGAGCTTTTGGTTCACGCCGTTGGTGTCTAGGAAAGTGGTTCTAAAGGTAGTGCCTTTAAGAAATGTGGTTACTTAATTAGTCACCGTTACAAAAGCACGGAGAGACTCCCGCCCGACTTACACTTACCTGGCCAACTTGTACGATCCGTTTAGAGAAATCTCGCAGGTCACAAATACGAAGATGACAAGCATGAGTATGAGGTACGAAGTTGAACCATTTGACGGAAAGTCAAATTTCAGTATTTGGCAGTGTACAGTCAGAGATGTGTTGGCTCAATAGGGATTGACAATTGCACTAGAAGGGAAAGAGAAGAAACCAACATATATGACAGATGAAAAATGGACGGAGCTTGAAGCAAAAGCTGTGGCAACAATCAGATTGAGTTTGACGCCACAAATCAAATATCAGGTTTTGACAGAAACTTCTCTGAAGGACTTGTGGGAGAAACTTGAGAAAGTTTACAAGTCGAAGTCTCTGTCAAATCGATTATATTTGAAGAAGGAATTGTACCGGCTTCGGATGGAAGAAGGGTCAGATTTGACTAGTCATATTAATGAGTTTAATAGATTGGTGACCCAACTTACCAGTATTGATGTAAAGCTGGACAAAGAAGATAAAGCCTTATTGCTTCTTGTCTCTCTACCAGATTCATACTCAACTCTCTAGACTACTCTCTTTGTAGGGAAAGAAAAGCTTGCAGTTGACGATGTGATGTCAGCAGTCCTAGACCAGGATAAGTTCAGGGGTACTACTTCTAGAGATTAAGGAGACAGTCTTTTTGCATTTTCAGATGGGCGTGGCAGGGGTCCTATTCGGAAAAATTTCGGCAAGGAACGAGGAAGGTCTCAATCGAGACCAGGCAAGAAGGATAAATCTCAAGTTGAGTGTTACCGTTGCCACGAGAAAGACCACTATAAAAATCAATGTCCATTATTGAAGAAGAAGAACAAGAAGAAAGGTAAGCAGATTGAAAATTCTGCTAATGTTGCTGAGCAAGCGGATGTTCAGTGACGGAGAGCTGTACACAGTAACCGAAAATGAAGCTTCACAAGGTGATCTCTTATCTGTTAGAGACAGTAGCAACTTTATAGATTGGTACATGGACTCCGATTGTTCTTTTCATATGTCCCCTCACAGGGATTGATTTGATACTTTTACTGTTAGTTTATGATATTTTAGTTTTGATAATGATAAATTATTTTGTTGTGTTATTATATTTTGATTGCTTGATAGAACAAATGAAATCATGGGTAGGTTTTGTTTAATGCTAATTATCCTGCAAAAGTTGTCTAACATGATTCTCCACATACTTTAAATATACTGATCATACTTTCCACAATTCCCACATATCATGGATAAGATTCTCTTGCTATATCCGAAGCTGCCCATTCTTTGATTTACTCATTCCCTACATGGCTGATACATGCTACTAATGGAATAATATATACTGCCCAACATCTCCCACTATTCCAACATTTGATCATTAAAGAAATTGTTTAAAGCATTAATTATAATAGTACTTTGCTGCCCACACTTCCCATTTCATATCATGGGCATAATGTTTTTAATGCTAATTTATTCTTCCAAGGTTGACTAAGAAGAATATAAATTTTGTCCATGCTGCACACTATTCTCTACTGAATTCCTTTATGGACATGGCTTCATTTCAATGGGATAAAATCTGCAGCAACAATTCCGCCACTCTTTCTCTCTCTCTCTCAATGTCTAATGGTTGGCTCATGCTTCACTATGTTCAGTAAAATACTATCCCTTCTACCAAGGTTGTCTAGCATAAATGTAAGTAATGTTAATGCTCCCCATTACCTCAATATTGTTGGAAACTATATTTAAGGATTCTGCTGAAATGTTTGCACATACTTCCCACTCTTACAAAATCGGTAGCTGGCAACATCACCTCATGGGCAAGAATGTTTTCAGCTAATTAAATACATTGTCCATCATCTTCATGGGGTTGATTATCTTTTTCCTTAGCAAACCAAGATGCACTCCAACGGTAGGAAAATATATTCTGAGCATTAACTCTTTCTCTCTGAATAGCCAACGGCCATATTCCCTTCTTGTATAAATCTATCCAGTCGTGGCTCAAGCAAGGGAAGAGAGAAGAATACGCAGAACAAATTATACATCCTGAAATTCTCTCTTCACATACATTAAGAGATTAAGAACTACCAAGAATTATATTCAGATAATCTCTTCTCTTCACAAGCACTTGAAAAGAACCATTTTATTTTTCCTTGTGAAGAAATCATTCCAAGCTGCTGTGCTACATCAAGTATCAATTAATTTCAGCTTGCATTCATTGTGCTTAAACTGGTGATATCTTTATCCAACTCTTTGATCATTGCATATTAATTGAGCCTTATATTGTTGATATAATTATTGCTTTGATCATAATTTATTTTGTTATTATCTTTTAATAAATTCTGTAAACAGTTGATAGACTAAGTGGTTAGTCTAGTGTTTTCTAATCAAGTTTGGATTAGGGTCTTTACAAGAAAGTTCAAGGAGGCATAGGTGCCTAAGGGTGCAGAGGTGCACAGGGAGCAGAGGTGCACAGGGAGCAGAGGTACTCAAAGTTTGTGAAACTTGTTTTGTAAAGGGGTTTAATTGTAAACCAAATTGATTAATAAAAGAGTCTCCAATATCAATTGGTATTGGACGTGGAGTAGGCCACTGGATTAGAGTTTAAGGACCGAACCACATAAAAATCGTTGTGTTTATGGTTTGCTTATTTGTGTTGTGTGATCCTTGAAGCTTAAATTCTGTTTAGAAGTGTGGGTCCAAGTGCATATTAGGGTTCACATGACCTAATTAGATTAAATGTACAAATTAGGGTTTACAAAAAACCTAATTAAATGTACAAATTAGGGTTCATGTGACCTAATTAAATGTACTAGACCCAGGGAAGTCTCCACGTGTTCCAAGGCAGAAGACCCGTGGATGCGACCCATTTTGGGAATTGATTGAGGGATTGGATTGTTGGCTAGAAGAACAGGACAATTTGGGCATTACTTTGATGATTGAAGGGCATTTCTGGAATTTCTCCTTTAAAACATAATTAAAGGGTATTTCGGGAATTTTCCTTAAAACATGTGCCTGACATGTGACTATTTCCCAGGAAAACTCTATAAATAGCCCCTCTATTCTAAGAAAAGAGGATGGCTCTCAAGACATTACACTTAGACTTTTGGAAGCTCTAAACACTTGAAACTCTCTCACAACTCGAAGACTCTAGAAGGTTCTTGGAATCCCTGCTACCCTAATCCGGTTTCCGGATTCTAGGAGTTCTGCCACGTGTCATTGGAGTAACTGCCCACCTGTTCTTCTTCCCTCTTCAATCTATCAATCAGTTCCGTACTCTTCGTGGATTTCTCTCCTCTTCAGCCAACACGAAACCCTAACCCTAGTAAGGTGTAATTTCTGTACCTACATTTATTTGGCGACTCTGCTGGGGAGGTGTAGAATTCGTGAAGGGTATGCCCACAACTCGAAGTGGGAGAATTACAGGAAGAGTTTCACCGACAACAAGCATCACTTCACCGGATCCGATTTCAAGGCAAGTAAATCCAGTGCTCCAAAGCGCGAATCTGGACTTTGATCAACCTATCTTAGAAGACGTTTCAGAAGGAAGCTCAACATCACCTCAAATGGCTAATCAACAACAAACCAACGCTAGACAGACAAACGCAGGAAGGCAAGGTGAGGAAGTAACTGGAGCGCAGACGATTGCGAATGCTGTGCAGATGGAGATGCTCAAGGCATTACAAGAGGCACGCGAAGGCCAAGGGATGATGATGGCCATGATGTTGGAAATGCAGAGGAAGCAGGAAGAGATGGAGAATTTCCGCCAGCAGTTAATGCAAATCCCCACTTTCAGGGCTATGTTCCCAGGAAGTTCGCAGGGGGAACGAGCAGAAGTGGAGGACAACAGCAACAACAAAGAAAATCCGACTGTGCCTCCAACAACGGAGAGTCAGCCGATTCCAATCATCCACTTGGAGCCCCAAAACAGCGGTGATGTGCCACAACTCAGATTGGAAGTGAGTCAACCTCAGCCCAACATCATCCCGACCACTCTCCCAGCATTTTCACAAGTGCAGATACCGACCATCCCTAGCCATATCCAACTAACAAGCCAACAAGTACCACCGATACAAATTGTGCAGGATGCAAGTGTACACCAGCCAATTTCCTTACCATACACACCACCTATGCATCAATACATCACAGCCCCTCAAAGAGTCCATACCACGAGCCAGTATGTGACAAAGGATGATATGATCGATGTGATCAATCAATTTCGCAAGCAGACATCCCGACCTTCAGAGTTGGACTTTACTCCACCATACCCAGCACATGTACGGAGACAACCGTACCCGACAGGGTATATTGAGCACCCCCGCAGTTCTCAAAGTATAACGGGGAGAAAGGGAATGCTAGGGAGCATATTGCCAGGTTCGTGGAGTCGATGTCTCCATGGTTGGGTTATGATGAGGTGAATAACCATAATCTGTTGATGAGGGAATTTAACAAGACTTTGACGGATAGTGCCTTCAGTTGGTACTACAATTTGGAGAAGGGATCAGTCCTTGATTGAGATGATCTAAAATTGTAATTTTTTAAGAAATTTTTCTATGTGCAGAAACAGGTAACTATTGTAGAACAGATGCGATTCGAGCAGAGGCCGAATGAGGAGCTGTCAGATTATGTGGACAGATTCAGGGCCCAAGCACAGAAGTGTGCCGAGCCAATTGAAGAGAAGAACATGGTTATCATATGCAACAATGGTGCTCTAGACTCCTTCAAGCCCCATCTCATTACAAAGGCCTGTGATTCATTTGCAACCCTCTCATCCTTCGCACAAGATTTGGGAGGAATGGTGACAGTGCCCATCAACCATGCGATGGTTACATGGAAGGGTAAGAGAACAACAACTGTGGCTTTGGCTGACTCCCAGTCAAACCCACAAGGGGGCAAGAGGGAGAAGAATGAGCGAAATTTTGAACAAAGTAAAGAAAAACTTGGGGGCAAGTATACCAGGATGTCAGTTCCAGAGGCTATCACATGCAGTGAGAAGGCATTCAGGGGCCTGTACGAACAATGGGTTGAGCACGGAGTGGTGAAACCTCCAACGCCTAAATTTGTGGTGACGGAAGAGATGAAAAGAAGACCAGATTTCTGTGTGTACCACCAGTACGCAGGACATTCCACTATGGACTGTTACAGTATGCGGAAGATATACCATGAGAAGCTGGCAGCCGGAGAAATTGAGCTGTGAAAAGAAAAGCACCGTGTATGAAAAGCTACTTTCAAACCACAAAGGAAAAGAAACATGCAACATTATTACCCATGGTGTAGCCCAAGAGGTCGAAAAAAATCACCCAAGATGGTGGTCCACTAGAAAAGGGTGGTTGAAGTACTCAAGAGTATCCCTTGCCAAGAAATTGGATGACCAAGGGAGGAAACACAAGAATTGACGAATTAAAAATCCACCCACGATGGTGGTCAAGTCCTCGTGGATTGCACTTGCCAAGAAATTGGATGACCAAGTGACGAGGCATGCAACTTAAGCCCTTATGAAACCCTATACGCCAAACAATTGGCACGACGTACCAAGGGATAAGGCACAAAGTTATACTTTCAACTTTAAAAGTAATCGAGGCACCTGACTATAAGTCCTCAAAGTTATACTTTCAACTTTAAAAGTAATCGAGACACCTGACTATAAGTCCTCAAAGTTATACTTTCAACTTTAAAAGTAATCGAGGCACCTGACTATAAGTCCTCAAAGTTATACTTTCAACTCTAAAAGTAATCGAGGCACCTGACTATAAGCCCTCAAACTCGAGAAAGTTACACTTTATCTCTAAAAGTGGCGAACGTTATGCTTTATCCGACAAAAGCAAAATCTATTATTATTATCTTTATGAAATTTTTTGAAACATTGTGCTTTTCATTAAAAGCAATATGATTATTAATAAAAATGTCAAACTTTCACTTATACTTGAATATTCTTTGATTTTAAAAGTATGGATTCAAGTGTTAGTTTGCGAGAAATCGAAAAATTGCATGTTTACTCTCATTCTTATGAATATTGTTGTCTTGGAGTATTAATTTGAATAACTTATGATTCAATACTAAATATTGGGTCTTAAGGAAAAAATTCAAGTTAAAGACAATCACTAATGCTAAAGAAACTCTACTATGATAAATGACATATAAATGAGTTCTTTGATACAAGAAATAACAAAAAGCTACAAAAAGCCATACCTAGAAGTAAGGAGATCCAGCCCAGCACGAAAAAATATTCGTCGGGAGAGGAGCTGCACAAATCACGGGCTTAGAGAATGCCTGCAGCTCCACGACATCTTTGTTGTGGGGTGGATAGCCGAGGTCACTAAAAGGCGAGGTGGCAGAAATCAAGATGAAGAAAGCGAGCTCCTCAACGGGCAAAGAAAGTATAGCATCGATGCCCCCACCCAAAGAACTAGAAAACTATACCCTCCCTTTTTAGGTGAAGCCTCGGGAGAATCCTTCTGGGGAGGATGGAAATCAACAATAGGTGTCGCAGGATTCCCCCTCAGGGGAGGAGGATTAACTGCCATAATAGCATCAGCATCAACATGGGTGTCACCGGTACCCTCCAAGCTGTCATGAGAAGACGTTATATGTGGGCGTGAAGATGGAACTGTACTAACCACAACAGGACCTAAGCCTACATCAGACCTGAAATCATCAGCATTAAGGCTGACACGATCATCATGAGGTAAAGAGGACTCGACAACAATCATGTTATGTCAGCGAGGCTCACAAAAAGTGGAGGTCGCCACCTCACTTGCCGTATCCATGAGAAATCCAATGGGAATATCATCATCATTACCATCTTCATTCTCGACAATCTAAAAACAAGGATCCTCGGCTTTACTCTAGAGCAAGTAAATCTCATCTCCCCGACAGCAGAGGATCCTGGGGGAGGAACTCGAGGAGGTACCAGAGACGAAGTCTGGAAGGATCGTGTCACCATGAAAGCATGAAGTATAATTGTAAGCCCGCTTGACAGCCTCTATCAAGTATGCAACGCACTCGGTATCCCTAGGAGACAGTCTGGATGGGCTACAAGAAGCTGAAGCAACAACAGGAAGACTGCAAGATATAGAATAAGAACGTAATTTGAAAAAGAAAAGGAAGCAGACATACTCTAACGTAACGAATGTGCATGAAGAAAAGCACCCGTGGGAAATCAACACAGTAAAAGCGTCATGATGCGTAGATCCCTACATAGCTGAATGCCCTACATGGTTGAATGCCCTACATGGTTGAATGCCCTACATGGTTGAATGCCCTATATGGTTGAATGCCCTATATAGCCGAATGCAGTGATATATGCCCGTGCTCATTAGTATAGCTTTATACTCAACATTCCCGAGGATTTCGTCAGTCCAATGTTGCCATCCTTGAAGACGGTTAGATGAGTCAGACAGGAAGCGAAAGGGACTGAAAGGGTATTCTTGTTTCTCTATGCATATGCGGGGAATGCGACCGGAATGGGAGAAGTCGTCCCAACCTCCGCAAGCCGCGACATACAGAAACAAGCCTTCTTTATCTGGTGCAGGAAAAGTTGTGCGATCGTAAGTCTTCAGAGCATCCGATAGACGAGGCCTGCAAGTAAGAAAGACTCCACATGAGGATACTAAGGATGTCAAGTAAGACATATGAACTTGAGTAGGCTTACCATGACAAAGGGAGAATTTGAGCCTTTCACTTGAGAATACCTGAAAATAAGAAGAAATGAAGTCAAGGAAGGATCAAAATCACAATTATGAAAGAAAAACAAAATTTGAAATTTTTCCAAAAAACTTCGGACAGCCAAAATTCATCCTTCGGAGCCATTTTTTGGGTTATTTTGATATGTGTCATAGTCGTTGGCGATGATTTTTGAAGTACTCGTCGATACGGTCGTTTTGATATATTATGGGCCCCGAGACTCCAAATGGAACAAAAGTTATGGTCAAAACAGCGATCACGATTCCCAATGTTTAAATTTTGGTACAAAATCTCTTAGGATTCGCTCCCTAGGGTTCGACCACCCTAGGGTTTGGTCATCCTAAGCAAAAAAAAAAAAAATCCCTAGGGTTCGGCCACCTAGGGTTTGGCTAGGCTATTCAAAAAAAAAAAAGAAAAAAGAAAAAAAGAAAAAAAGAAAAAAAAAAGAATAAAAAATTCCAATTTCCCCTATAGGGTTCGGCCACCTATAGGGTTCGACCCCCTAGGGGGATTTCTGTTGTGTACCTTGGCAATTTTGAGGCTCCACAAATCAATTTTTTCGGAACGAATGCTTCTTTGTCGCAATAATTATTGTATTTTTCTTTATTATCCGAGGGAACCCTACCGAGATATAATCCAAGTAACGGGGCTCGGAAGACAAAAAGAAAAGTTACAATAACCTGAAAAGAAAAGTAGGAGAAGCAAGTTAAGAAGAAGTTCGGAAGAAAGTACTCCAATCAATTGGAGAAAGATGATATTATAGGGTTCAACCCTTAGGCTTTGGCCCTATAAGGTTGGAATTGTTTTCTTACCTCTTTCCCAAAGATGAAGACTGTTGGCTTGACGACTTCTTGGTGAATCTTCAAACTTGAATGAGGAGAGCAAATGCCAAGACAAAAAAGTGCACGATGAAAAGAGAAGCCTACGTGACTTGGGAGATGTATATTCAAACTGCAAGCTTGCAATAGTAAAGGAAGCAATCTCTATGTTCCTTTTAAGGAAGATTTCGCAATTTAAAGATAAGTTTATTTGAGTTTATTTTTAAATAAATATATAAATATTCGAAAATTGTTTAAATTTGGTATTTTAATAAAATTTCGAAAAAATATATATATTTGATAACAGTATGACAATTTCGAAATTATATATATATATATATATATATATATATGTATATATATATATATTGAATATTTGGTTTCCCTAAGGAAAAAAGATCTTGCTTTACAAAATTTTAAAGGAAGATTTTGTTTCCAAATACTAAATTAATATTTGATTATTGAATTTTATTTAGTGATATCTGATGATTTTCCTTGTTTTAATTCTCAGAAAATAAAAAAATAAATATTGAGCAAAATGAGGAAGCTTCAGATGATCTACCAAGCAGTACTTGGACAAGTGAAGTCACACAAAATCATTCACAAGCCTGGAATATTTTGCACGAGCGTCTCTCAGGAATTGTGACTCTCGCGCAGGGGGCAAATGTGGGTCCAAGTGCATATTAGGGTTCACATGACCTAATTAGAGTAAATGTACAAATTAGGGTTTACAAAAAACCTAATTAAATGTACAAATTAGGGTTCATGTGACCTAATTAAATGTACTAGACCCAGGGAAGTCTCCACGTGTTCCAAGGCAGAAGACCCGTGGATGCGACCCATTTTGGGAATTGATTGAGGGATTGGATTGGTGGCTAGAAGAACAGGACAATTTGGGCATTACTTTGATGATTGAAGGGCATTTCTGGAATTTCTCCTTTAAAACATAATTAAAGGGTATTTCGGGAATTTCCCTTAAAACATGTGCCTGACATGTGACTATTTCCCAGGAAAACTCTATAAATAGCCCCTCTATTCTAAGAAAAGAGGATGGCTCTCAAGACATTACACTTAGACTCTTGGAAGCTCTAAACACTTGAAACTCTCTCACAACTCGAAGACTCTAGAAGGCTCTTGGAATCCCTGCTACCCTAACCCGGTTTCCGGATTCTAGGAGTATTTTCTGCCACATGTCATTGGAGTAACTGCCCACCTGTTCTTCTCCCCTCTTCAATCTATCAATTAGTTCCGTACTTTTCGTGAATTTCTCTCCTCTCCAGCCAACACGAAACCCTAACCCTAACAAGGTGTAATTTCTGTACCTACAAGGAGAAATCTGCATAATATTCTGTTGCTGGGTCTGGTTTTGCACTAATTCAGACACCAATTCAGACAGGGCATAACTGTCTGTTCATATCATCACGAAGAACATATACTAATTCAGACACCAATTCAGACAGGGTATCACTGTCTGAATTTCCTGCAGAAAGTCATTGTGAAAATTTATCACTGTTGTTCATTAATTACAAATTACACCTATTCACCCCCCTCTAGGTGTGCTTATCCATAGAATTACATTTGGTATCAGAGTTTGGCTCTACTTATCTTTGTCTTTGCAGACCGTAGGGTAAGATTCTTTGGCACACCTTAACTTCCTAGAAGGGTAGTCCGCTGCAATGCGCCATATATTTTTTATTGTGCTAAATGCTTCATATTTAATACTCATGTCAATCTTGATAATTTTAACATAAGATCAAAAGTTGAAGAATCTGTGCATGTAATTTTTGATGAATTTAACCATGATCTGTCAAAAGATGAGAATTCTGCAGGAAATGACAATTTGAATCATGAAAATAGTTAAATCCAGGCAGCCTAAGCCGTCTGCATCAGAAGGAAAGACAGACGAAATTCAGACAGTTTGACCCGTCCGTTTTAGAAGAAAACTCAGACATGCAGACACTTAAATCCAGACAACTCGACCTGTCTGCATTACAAAAAAAGTCAGACGAACAGTCAGATGCAGACCGTGACATTCCAGAGCCTGAACCTGAAGAGCAAATGACTGCAACAAGGCTTCCTAGATCATCTAGAACAGGGAGAAATCATCCCCCAAATCTGATCATAGGAAGAATTAAACCAATTCGAAAGGTATCAGGTATGAACTCAAAGGTAATAATGGAAAGGGAAGAGAGAATCTATTTGGCTTTAAATGTTTCTTATGAACTATTTGTTTTTGTCAAAGGGGGAGAAAATTGGTATTGGAGGTTATGGGGGCAAATTAATTTGATTTGATTTTGATGAACTAATGTGAGTCTGATGGGTCTGATAATTTGCTTTGATGGCTCTGCGAGATGATTAATGATGGGGCATGAAAATCTGTTTAAACCTGTGTGCATTCTATTCATGCTAAGCTGTTTATTGGTTATGTTGACAGTTTTTATGGTCATAGTATTTATTGATCTTTTATATGCATAATCTTAGGGGGAGAGATAATCTATATGACTTTAAATACTCCTTATGAATTATTTTTGTTGATGACAAAGGGGGAGAGATATATCTAAATTGATATTCATATACTATAATTCATGATTAAATGCATGGTTTTAGGGGGAGCCATATATTTAGGGGGAGTTTATATATTATAAGTTGTCATCATCAAAAAGGGGGAGAATGTTAGTTTATGATATTTTAGTTTTGATAATGACAAATTATTTTGTTGTGTTATTATATTTTGATTGCTTGATAGAACAAATGAAATCATGGGTAGGTTTTGTTTAATGCTAATTATCCTGCAAAAGTTGTCTAACATGATTCGCCACATACTTTAAATATGCTGATCATACTTCCCACAATTCCCACATATCATGGATAAGATTCTCTTGCTATATCCGAAGCTGCCCATTCTTTGATTTACTCATTCCCTACATGGCTGACACATGCTACTAATGGAATAATATATACTGCCCAACATCTCCCACTATTCCAACATTTGATCATTAAAGAAATTATTTAAAGCATTAATTATAATAGTACTTTGCTGCCCACACTTCCCATTTCATATCATGGGCATAATGTTTTTAATGCTAATTTATTCTTCCAAGGTTGACTAAGAAGAATATAAATTTTGTCCATGCTGCACACAATACCTACTGAATTCCTTTATGGACATGGCTTCATTTCAACGGGATAAAATATGCAGCAACAATTCCGCCACTCTTTCTCTCTTTCTCTCTCAATGTCTAATGGTTGGCTCATGCTTCACTATGTTCAGTAAAATACTATCCCTTCTACCAAGGTTGTCTAGCATAAATGTAAGTAATGTTAATGCTCCCCATTACCTCAATATTGTTGGAAACTATATTTAAGGATTCTGCTGAAATGTTTGCACATACTTCCCACTCTTACAAAATCGGTAGCTGGCAACATCACCTCATGGGCAAGAATGTTTTCAGCTAATTAAATACATTGCCCATCATCTTCATGGGGTTGATTATCTTTTTCCTTAGCAGACCAAGATGCACTCCAACGGTAGGAAAATATATGGACACACCAATTTGAGGATTTATTTCAAGTTTTATGAAAGTACAAATGGATATTCTAGATAAAAATTACAAGTTTGAGGTTTTTTTTAATAAAAAACTTATAAGTCGGGTAGTGAAGAATTTCATTTATTATGCAGTGCTTTGTGGTGTGCATGCTTGCTGTGTCACGTAGAAGACTGCATGACTGGTGCCTAATTTAACTCCTGCTGAGTATTTTCATTGGTCAAGTCTTTGACATCACCTCCTTGGCATGTTGGGAATATGTTCATAATTTTAGATTTATTGTGGGCATTCTTACATTTTTATGGCTTTTCCGTTTGGCAATGTGTAAAGTATTATTTGGCTGCTGCGGAGTATCATACCTATGCTTCCATGGCTTGTTTCTAGTTATGGGGAGAGAATGTTTCATAGGAATGGTTTTTGAATTAATAGAGATGGGTCTATTATTGCCCCCCCTCCACTGCCTTAGGGGCAGATTGTTGGCAAAACCTGTGATGCGAATTCTGTCAATTTAAGAAAATATACATAGTTGTTCGTCCCTTTATTTGGTGATCTCTATTTTAATGGGATATAAAATATAGTTAATTTTCTCTTGGAGGATATTTAAACAATCTTAATTGATTAACGGGGACTGGGGCGGGGGGTGCACATAAGAATAAAACCTGCTTATGCATAGCTTTTGCGTTATGCATCTAAGTGCTTGTTCCAGTTCATCTGTTAAAGTGATGAATTCACTGTTAAATTCTAGTGTTAAGAATGTGAGACGCTATATACTTACCCATAATATTACCCATAATATTAATTAATAAGTAGCTTTAGGAGGTTATAAGATCTCTTGGCCACAGCATGTGAAAAAATACTGCTTCCCTTAGTCAAGATACTTGAAGAATATTGATAGGCAAGCAATCTTCTGCTAGAAAAGTTTTGATACGAGTATTGTATTTTCTACCTTGTTCTCACCTTTTTAGTTTGTGCATCTCAGTGTAGTTGTCTTATGCTCAAGTTTGTATGTGGATGTATGATTACTTTCAAGTTTTTGGAATCGAGTAGCGTCCTTCTTTAGCTCAGGATGTGTAATGTAGAAAGTATGTATAGTAAAAATTAGGATACACTTGTTGGAATTGATAGTAACTAGCTTAAAAATATACTGATAATTCTTGACATGGGTGAGTTGTTCTTTTGTTAAAGTGATGAATATGACCCAATTAAATTTTATCGTCAAGAATGTGAGATACTATATAGTTCACCATAATATGAATTGAAAAGTAGCTTCAGGTTTTAAGATCTCTTGGCCACTACATATGAATAAATACTGCTTCCCTTGGTCAAGATACTTGCAATCTTCCTGTTTATACAAAAACATATTAGAAGTCTAGGTCCATGTACTGTCTTTATGCTTTTAATCTCAAACAAGATGTAAAGCTGCTTGTGAAGCTTAAAAAGTTAAGAGCTGCTTGTGAATCTTAAAAAGTTGTAAAAGCTGCTGTTATGCTCAATAAGTTGCAAGGCTGCTTGGTAAGCTCAACAAGTTGAAGGCTGCTCGTTAAGCTCAACAAGTTGCAAGGCTGCTCGTTAAGCTCAGCAAGTTCCAAGGCTGCTCGTTACGCTCAACAAGTTGGAATGCTGCTCGTTACGCTCAACAAATTGTAAAGCTGCTCACTAAGCTCAACAAATTGTAAAGCTGCTTGCTAAGATCAACAAGTTGTAAAGCTGCTTACTCTATTCCATATTTTCAGTACTTATCTAGATGAAATTAGGAAGTACCAGAACATCTATTAGACGTGCAATATTCTTCTATTAGATGTGCAATATTCATTGTTAGTCTTATTGGTCTGATGACCTATGTTGAAGAAGCTGATTGTATGCTGCTGATGATTTTGACAAAGAGGGAGCCCAAAACCAAGAAATTATTCGGTTCGTCAGTCATAATTTGAGTGATCAACGGTGAGCTGGAAACTAGGCTCCGACAAAGCACATTTCCCCCCTCAACGATGTATGATATTCTGATGTTTGTTTGTTCCTTTGATTGTTAAATTTCAACATCAGAAAATTACTTATTATTGCCATAATTAGACCACGGAAATTGTGAATGTATAGAATGCTTTCTATATCAATGAAATCTCCTGCTCTTTGCAATACAAAAAAGTGTGTTATTTTTTTGTTCAGGAGCATGTGTGTGAAATGTATATAATGCGTTCTATATTAAATGACTCTTAATGGACACTATTTGACTGATATATACACATGGAGAGGAAGAGAAAAACAGATATATACACGCATGGAAAAAGGAAGAGAAAAACACTTGGAACACAAAATATAAACATCTGTATGTAGTTATTATGCAGTAGGGTAGGAAGCATCCATGGCAATTCCACACAAACCTTCCTTTGCACCAATATCTCGCTGCATCCTTATGTACCCTTCCTCTCCCCAGCCGGTGCCCCATGAGTTCTTTACTATCCAGAATTTGATCCCATCATCACTAGTGCCATAACCAACCACTGTAACACCCAAATTCAAACTTGTCCCACATTTACCGGTGAATATGCCAGCTGAGTAGAACTGGAACTCTGGTCCTCCACCATCAATACTGACTGCAACAGGTAAGTTTGCTACCGCATCCTTGAGTAACTTCTCATTGTTAGGCGGAACGTTTTCATAGCCACTAATCTTGGTCACAGGCTCTGCTTTCTTCTTGGTGTTGCAGGTGCCACTGTCAGCCTTTGAAGGATAAATAGCTTCACTGGTAAGACCATTCTCTTTAATGAACTCGAATGCTACATATGTGAAACCCCCACCACAAGCATGGTTTCCGGCTTTGTTGCAGTCCACAATCTCTTGCACTGACAACGTGTACAACTTACCATTTATGATCTTAGTAAGTCCTTCCACAGCATCAACTGCGGGGAATGTCCAACTCCCTGTACATCTCTATTGATTAGTTATCGGTCTTACATATAATGGCTATTTATTGTGTGTATATGAATTCTGAAGTTTTAAATGAAATTTGAATCTATTATCAAATGCAGCATAAGCATAAGATTGATAAAGCTTACCGCATGGGTCACCCACCCCCTCGTCTCGTTTAATAGGAGTAACAGCTCCTTTCTTTCTCCAATCCACACTAGATGGAACAGCAGTAACATTTTTGTAACTGAAAGAGGTTGCTGCAAGTGGTTTTTTCATGGGACTCCTAAATCCTTTAAGTGATGCCCTGAACTCCTCATTTGTCTGGTCAGCGAGTGCATTTACGCCAAGTTTATATGGTCTGTCCCCTGCACTATTGAACTTATCGATGTACTCAACATTGGCCTTGAATATTTTGTAACGCATTTCCTTTTCCGAGGCATCCTTATATGTGCGCTTATAACGCGCCACCCACTTGTCATGCCTCTGTATCATGGATGCCTCATGGCTTAAAGACGACACGGCTTGAGAAACCCAAACACTCAGAATGAGGCAAGGAAATGCAGATCGAATGCTTCTTGGGTGTCGATGCCATGATTCAAAATCATGGATAGTGATGCGCTCAATGGCTTTCCTTGTCCGAAAAGTAAACCATTTTATAGAAGCAACTACTTCTGACTTACTTTTTGTTATATATTAAATTTCGAGTCTAGGAATTAATGAATAGAACTTGGATAGAATTGTGCAGCGTTAACGTTACTAAACGTTTTGTTGTCTCTGTCACAAATAACTTGTTTGCCGGGTTATTTGTCTAGGGACTTGTCTTTCTTAATTACCAAAATGTTTAGTAACGTTTACGCTGAGATGACATTTGGTTCGTGTTAAATCAATGTAATAGCTCGTATCAAATTAATGTAATAGTTTCATAATACAATAGAATATTACATTGATATGGCATTTATTATGTTTTGATTCATCTATTACATGTATTAGGCCCATTATGGGCGTAATGCTATTATATCAATTTTTAAGCTTTTCATTACATCTTCTAATTGATGTATTGACCCATTATATTTGCAATACGATAGGTCATAAAAGACCAAAACAATAATGACTACAAATGATTTGACATTTTGATTTACAATTTATTTTATTTATTATATACAATCATATAATTTAGTGAACTAAACATAATTTTGAACATAATGTAATAACATTACAATTACTACGCAAATACCAAGAACCAATAAAAAAAAAATATTGTGATAACCTATTACTATTAAATTACAACTCTATTACATTACGTAGACTATTGCATTACATCAAATTTATACCCGGCGAACCAAACCCCACCTGAGTGCAATGATTAGTTTAACTTTAATAACATTTACGCTGCTCAATTAACCATTTATGTTTAGGCAATGCCGGGTTGTCTATGGACTTCGCTTTCTTGCCAAAAGGGTTCAGTCCTAATAAGAATGCAGTTTTGGACATATCCTTGAGAAAGGAATTGGAAATGCAGTTCTACAAAATACCTTATTACAAAATACATGTTCGACTTTTGGAAGACCCTTTGTTATATCACCACGTTGCGATTTTAACAATAGTCAGTTGAAAAGTTTCTTTTTTGCAGTATTGTTATACCTAGTTTTACACTGATGCGGGCTTAATTCTCAAGCCACATGGCACATTCTTCAAGAAGCATCAATGGCCGACAGACGCGAGCAATGGAATAAACAAGCAAAGTAGAAGATGATATGTACAAACTCCCGTAAAGTACTACTTGACATAAACAAAATATTTAAACTCAATCTGATGATAAACTAGGTCATGTTTGCTTGCAAAGATAATACTTGGTAATTATTGTTGGCCAGACAAGAGTTGGTGAGTAGATCTTGTATCCAACCAATCCCAAAACCATAATAAAAGGCGAAAAACAAAATTAGCCTTTGTGCCTTCTCCTTCCACGACAACACACAGTCGTCCATCGAGATCTCTCCCACACTCTGGAATCTTCAAGACTAATCATGCGGGACGCAACATTGTCCTCATACTCGTTCATGCCCTCTGACGTCAGAGGACTATTATTCTCATCAAAGGCATAACAGACTCTGAATCCAACATGTCTTATGTCCAAACTTATTCCATAAGAAGAGATTGGACTATTCATTCCAAGTTTCTTGTTTATTTTAAAAATTGAATTTAGAATTATTAGTCCAAGGATAACAAATGACTAGAAATGGAAGAATATTTAATACCATGTCCAACTAGGTATTATAATCCCTTCCATTTGAGATTAACAATTTGTAGACAAAATTAATCTTTACTTTTTTTTTTAAAATGCCGTTGTATGCTATTCTATCTATCTATATTTACACTATTGAGAATACGATCTTTTTATTATTACTGGTAAGGTTATAATAGTCCAAACAATAAGTTTTATCCAATCCTTTAAATAATCTCGAAAAAAACAAACATAACATGAGATTATTTAAAGTTATCTCATGAATAATCACATTTTAAACAAACATATTACTAGAAACTATTTAATTCTAGGAATAAAATAATCTTGGGATTATAATCCATGTGAATATAGTACCGAGATTATAAATCTTTGCAAACAAATATGGTCATAGAAAAAACAGCTAGACTTCTGTCTAATTAAAATGGTGAACATGAAATTTGTTTTTGCAGACTGAACGTAACAAAGTATTAGAAATTCTGTAGTAAGAAAATCTTTTTAAGTTTAACTATCTATCTTTCAGTACATGACCTATTTTTGACTGGCATTCTTGCTGTTAGCATATTAAGTAGGGTATAGTAAGAAATTACATTTGTAACTGCAATTGCATCACATAAAACTGTACTATTTGTGGATGCGGTGCGATTTTTATTTTTTATAAATTGCTAGTCGCAGTTGCATATACACCTCTAAAACTGTACCACAAACTGCACCGCACTACACTTTATAATAATATATATAAAATATCAAGTTGTAGTGCATTTAATAAAGTTGTAAGTAAATAATGTAATTTAATTTATTTGTTACGAATTTTAATCACTTGTATGTATAATATTATACGTTCAGTGTATATCTATTTAGCTTCCTCATTTGTTTAGCATGATTGCAAATTTATAAATTACATTTGTACTGGTTGCAATTTCATAAAGTAAATTATGCAGTTCATTTCCTTAGTAACATTTATATACATAGGAGGTGCAAGATTAAAACCCTATAATGCACACAGTAGAATATTAAAACCCTATATATAATATAATGCACACGTATACATACATATATATAAGCAATCTGAAATGATGAGGACAATCCACGTACGTATAATATGTAAATATCTATGCAGTTGGATATGAAGCATCCATAGCAATCCCACATAGGCCTTCTTTGGCAGCAACACCCCTTTGCATCATTATGTATCCGCTATCTCCCCAGCTGGTGCCCCAAGAATTCTTAACTAACCAATACTTGGTACCATCACTGGTTGTCCCATAACCAACTGCAGTAACACCATGATCTAAGTCTGTTCCACATTCTCCTGTAAAAACCCCACTAGAGTAAAACTGAAAGGCATATCCACCTGCATCTTATAGACACCGATATCGGTTGATTAGCCACTGCCTTCAACAGAGCTGCCTCGCTGTTGGCAGGTACCTTTTCATAACCACTGATCTTGGCTGCACGGGAAGCTTCCTTCTTAGCATTACAAGTTCCATCAGCTGCTGTGTAAGGATAAGATGCTTCAAGGGCAATCCCTTTGTTCTTCACAATAAATTCAAACCCATCTTCCATGTAGCCACCTTCACAGCCTTGATCTTCCCCAGATTTGTCACAATCCACTAGTTCTTGCTCGGATAATGAGATTAATTTCCCGGTTTTCAGTTGAGTGATTCCTTCTGTTGCAGCTATTGTTGAAAATGCCCAGCAGCTTCCTGTTGATATATAATTACAACTACACTTAATTAGTTACGCCTAAAAATAAAAAATAATGGATGTGAAAAGCATAGAGCTATTAATTTCATTGAGCTAGTTTGGAAAAAGTAAAATTTCCGTACCACATTGACCTTGATCCTTGATAGGCGTAACAGCTCCTTTTTTCCTCCAGTCTATGCTAGATGGCACTGCTGTCACATTTTCATACCTAAATGACACAATTTTTGGATCAGATTTCATCTTGTATCCATTTCGAGAAGCTTGGAACTCCTCATTTGTTTGGTCTGCAAATTTGTTAACGCTCAGCTTGTAAGGCTGCTTTCCAGCATTATTGAATGATTCAATGAATTTGACATTTTCGTTAAATATCTTGAAGCGCATCTCCTTTTCTACATTGTCCTTGTAAACGCGCTCATATTGAGCCATCCATTGCTCATGTTTAGCTAACATGGATGCTTCAGGCAGCGTGCGAGATGTGGCCTGAGAAGCCCACATCCCTAGAAGTACAAAAGCAGCGACGACAAATTTTCTTTCGAGAGAAAAAGCCATTTAATTTGTATTAAATTTCCTTTCAATGGATGTATGACTATGATTTTCTAATTACTGAGAGAAGAGCTACACTTATATCCTTGAGAGGTGAGGCTATATATAGAAGATTAATTAGTATGTATATTATATATCCACTAATTCTTCACATAAAACCTGGATTCAAATGTGATTGAGAAGGAAAGAAACCTCCCAACTCCCTGGTTTGCAGGGCAAAATACAATGATTAGGACATCCAAGGTCTGTGCCGTGGACGCTGCCTAAATCCACATAGAATTAAGTTTATTTTGTTTCAAAACATAAATGATTAAGTTATTAAACTATTTACTTGTTCTGTTAATATTAGATCATCAAATGTAACTTACAGAAGGTCTATTCTATTGAAAATGTTAATTATTTTGGAGTTTTGTATTTGTCTATCTATTGGCTCTTGAATTGTCATATTTCTGATGCATTATTACATCAATTTAACTCTAGTGGAAACCATTTTGCTTTGTTATGCATATCATATCCTAAACAATAACAACACATGAAAAACAAGTTTGATGTAATTAAATATTTCATCTCTAATCTATGAAATGTGATCTTTGTTATAGATATTTACGCGTTTTAACTCAATGCATGTGGTAGGAACTTGTTTTCTGTGCTACAATATTTGTTCAATCAGCTGGATTATATTGCTAGAATGCTAGGTGCATCACTAAGTGACATCGATACGTCTAAAACACTGCCTTAAACATATACAAGCATAGCAAATGGCCGTCGAAAGGGGAAAAAGAAGAGGGAAAAGAAAAAGAATTACTGCTACCTACTGGCAACTGATTAGTTCCACAGGTCTATTTTATTTTTTATTTTAATTTTACTAGAATGGAAATATATATATCGGATACAAGAAAGGATGTCTTGAAGCTATCTTGTAATATAAGTGGTACCCATGAATAAATCACTTGTTCCATACTTGCCTCCTTACAAAAATGTGATATGAGCTCATTCCCTTTGTTTTTATGTAACAGTACAGAAATGAAATGCCACAACACAAGAAAAAAACAGCAACAAATCTAGAAGCCAGGGGATTAAAGAGTAACGGAAAGGATATAAATTTTTTTTTTACCAGTATAATTAAATTCCAGGATGATTCAATTATAAGACAAATGAATGATTCAACTTTATGGGAAACTCTACATAGCTTTTTGT
Organism: Aralia elata; assembly: GCA_034770075.1. NCBI lineage: Eukaryota > Viridiplantae > Streptophyta > Magnoliopsida > Apiales > Araliaceae > Aralia > Aralia elata. Next base: position 168,726 of record JAVJAP010000192.1, on the reverse strand, counting down.
TGAAATATGTGATTGTAAAATTTAAAAAGCTAAAGCTAAAGGTTTACTAAAGTTATCTTTCCGCTATTTTTTATAATCAACTTTTCTAGTCTGAGCTAATCAGGAATGGAAAAAAATACTATGTTACATGTAGATAAATAGTAGATGAGAGAAAACCGAATAAGAAAGAAAGAGATATGGAATAAATGGGCAATCCATTTGGGTAATCTATAGAAATAAGTTGTATTTTCTATATAGAGAGAGTTGGATTTCAGATGACCTTTGTTATACAAGTATTATACAAATTCAATTTTCTGTTGTATAAAATGTAACTTATTTCTATATACTGCCAAAATGAACTGCCATACGAAAAAGATAAAGAAAATCACCTAGATAGTACAAGAGATTACAATGTACAATGTACACCAAAAGGTTTACAATGTACGAACTTAGAGATGCCGGGCAAACAGAGCTAGCTTGTGACAGAAGAACTTAAGGAAGTTTACTGATATTCTATGTATGACTTATCCCTTAAAGCTTAAAATGTACCTCCTCATTCATTACTAAGGAAATCATAGTCATATACCATACCATGTTTGTTTGTAAGAATTATAATCCCGGAATTATAATTTATGAGATTATAATTCCAAGACTATTAATCCTAGGATTATAATCCCGAAATTATAATACTTGGTTGAATATGATATTAAATAATTCACTATATTACGCTATTTTATAATCTCTAGACTAATAGTCCCAAGTCTAAATTTAAAAACAAACAAGACACTTGAGATTAATAGTCCTATCCCAAATATAATCCTTACAACAAACATAGCCTTATAGTTTGCACACAATGACTATTGTTAAATATTGGCTCCTATTTGGTCAAAAATGGGTGCTCCACATTTAAATTACATGGTTTGCAAATTGTTCCAAGTTGGTATGCTAGACTTTGTCTAATTCCAAGATTGGTGTGCTAGACCTTGCCTATAAAAGGAAGCACATTCATAAGATGAAAACACACCAAGCTTAGAGAAGCAAATAGAGTTAGAGAGAGAAAGCTCAAGTTTGAGCATTTGAGAGCTATAGAGGTAGAGAGAAATAAACGGTTAGTTTATTTCTCAGTTGAGAGTTTGTATTCTCCATTTTATTTTTATAGTGGATTTCTGAGATCTCTCCCCGTGGTTTTTCTCAGTTGGGTTTCCACGTAAAATTCTTGTGTTATTACTTTATATTTCATACAGTAGCGTGCTTGTTATTATCTTAGTGTATTTGTGAAGACCTGATTTCTCAACAATTGGTATCAAGAGCTTTTGGTTCACGCCGTTGGTGTCTAGGAAAGTGGTTCTAAAGGTAGTGCCTTTAAGAAATGTGGTTACTTAATTAGTCACCGTTACAAAAGCACGGAGAGACTCCCGCCCGACTTACACTTACCTGGCCAACTTGTACGATCCGTTTAGAGAAATCTCGCAGGTCACAAATACGAAGATGACAAGCATGAGTATGAGGTACGAAGTTGAACCATTTGACGGAAAGTCAAATTTCAGTATTTGGCAGTGTACAGTCAGAGATGTGTTGGCTCAATAGGGATTGACAATTGCACTAGAAGGGAAAGAGAAGAAACCAACATATATGACAGATGAAAAATGGACGGAGCTTGAAGCAAAAGCGTGTTTTTTTCTTTGTGGCAACAATCAGATTGAGTTTGACGCCACAAATCAAATATCAGGTTTTGACAGAAACTTCTCTGAAGGACTTGTGGGAGAAACTTGAGAAAGTTTACAAGTCGAAGTCTCTGTCAAATCGATTATATTTGAAGAAGGAATTGTACCGGCTTCGGATGGAAGAAGGGTCAGATTTTTGACTACTACTCATATTAATGAGTTTAATAGATTGGTGACCCAACTTACCAGTATTGATGTAAAGCTGGACAAAGAAGATAAAGCCTTATTGCTTCTTGTCTCTCTACCAGATTCATACTCAACTCTCTAGACTACTCTCTTTGTAGGGAAAGAAAAGCTTGCAGTTGACGATGTGATGTCAGCAGTCCTAGACCAGGATAAGTTCAGGGGTACTACTTCTAGAGATTAAGGAGACAGTCTTTTTGCATTTTCAGATGGGCGTGGCAGGGGTCCTATTCGGAAAAATTTCGGCAAGGAACGAGGAAGGTCTCAATCGAGACCAGGCAAGAAGGATAAATCTCAAGTTGAGTGTTACCGTTGCCACGAGAAAGACCACTATAAAAATCAATGTCCATTATTGAAGAAGAAGAACAAGAAGAAAGGTAAGCAGATTGAAAATTCTGCTAATGTTGCTGAGCAAGCGGATGTTCAGTGACGGAGAGCTGTACACAGTAACCGAAAATGAAGCTTCACAAGGTGATCTCTTATCTGTTAGAGACAGTAGCAACTTTATAGATTGGTACATGGACTCCGATTGTTCTTTTCATATGTCCCCTCACAGGGATTGATTTGATACTTTTACTGTTAGTTTATGATATTTTAGTTTTGATAATGATAAATTATTTTGTTGTGTTATTATATTTTGATTGCTTGATAGAACAAATGAAATCATGGGTAGGTTTTGTTTAATGCTAATTATCCTGCAAAAGTTGTCTAACATGATTCTCCACATACTTTAAATATACTGATCATACTTTCCACAATTCCCACATATCATGGATAAGATTCTCTTGCTATATCCGAAGCTGCCCATTCTTTGATTTACTCATTCCCTACATGGCTGATACATGCTACTAATGGAATAATATATACTGCCCAACATCTCCCACTATTCCAACATTTGATCATTAAAGAAATTGTTTAAAGCATTAATTATAATAGTACTTTGCTGCCCACACTTCCCATTTCATATCATGGGCATAATGTTTTTAATGCTAATTTATTCTTCCAAGGTTGACTAAGAAGAATATAAATTTTGTCCATGCTGCACACTATTCTCTACTGAATTCCTTTATGGACATGGCTTCATTTCAATGGGATAAAATCTGCAGCAACAATTCCGCCACTCTTTCTCTCTCTCTCTCAATGTCTAATGGTTGGCTCATGCTTCACTATGTTCAGTAAAATACTATCCCTTCTACCAAGGTTGTCTAGCATAAATGTAAGTAATGTTAATGCTCCCCATTACCTCAATATTGTTGGAAACTATATTTAAGGATTCTGCTGAAATGTTTGCACATACTTCCCACTCTTACAAAATCGGTAGCTGGCAACATCACCTCATGGGCAAGAATGTTTTCAGCTAATTAAATACATTGTCCATCATCTTCATGGGGTTGATTATCTTTTTCCTTAGCAAACCAAGATGCACTCCAACGGTAGGAAAATATATTCTGAGCATTAACTCTTTCTCTCTGAATAGCCAACGGCCATATTCCCTTCTTGTATAAATCTATCCAGTCGTGGCTCAAGCAAGGGAAGAGAGAAGAATACGCAGAACAAATTATACATCCTTAAATTCTCTCTTCACATACATTAAGAGATTAAGAATTACCAAAAATTATATTCAGATAATCTCTTCTCTTCATAAGCACTTGAAAAGAACCATTTTATTTTTCCTCGTGAAGAAATCATTCCAAGCTGCTGTGTTACATCAAGTATCAATTAATTTTAGCTTGCATTCATTGTGCTTAAACTGGTGATATCTTTATCCAACTCTTTGATCATTGCATATTAATTGAGCCTTATATTGTTGATATAATTATTGCTTTGATCATAATTTATTTTGTTATTATCTTTTAATAAATTCTGTAAACAGTTGATAGACTAAGTGGTTAGTCTAGTGTTTTCTAATCAAGTTTGGATTAGGGTCTTTACAAGAAAGTTCAAGGAGGCATAGGTGCCTAAGGGTGCAGAGGTGCACAGGGAGCAGAGGTGCACAGGGAGCAGAGGTACTCAAAGTTTGTGAAACTTGTTTTGTAAAGGGGTTTAATTGTAAACCAAATTGATTAATAAAAGAGTCTCCAATATCAATTGGTATTGGACGTGGAGTAGGCCACTGGATTAGAGTTTAAGGACCGAACCACATAAAAATCGTTGTGTTTATGGTTTGCTTATTTGTGTTGTGTGATCCTTGAAGCTTAAATTCTGTTTAGAAGTGTGGGTCCAAGTGCATATTAGGGTTCACATGACCTAATTAGATTAAATGTACAAATTAGGGTTTACAAAAAACCTAATTAAATGTACAAATTAGGGTTCATGTGACCTAATTAAATGTACTAGACCCAGGGAAGTCTCCACGTGTTCCAAGGCAGAAGACCCGTGGATGCGACCCATTTTGGGAATTGATTGAGGGATTGGATTGTTGGCTAGAAGAACAGGACAATTTGGGCATTACTTTGATGATTGAAGGGCATTTCTGGAATTTCTCCTTTAAAACATAATTAAAGGGTATTTCGGGAATTTTCCTTAAAACATGTGCCTGACATGTGACTATTTCCCAGGAAAACTCTATAAATAGCCCCTCTATTCTAAGAAAAGAGGATGGCTCTCAAGACATTACACTTAGACTTTTGGAAGCTCTAAACACTTTGAAACTCTCTCACAACTCGAAGACTCTAGAAGGTTCTTGGAATCCCTGCTACCCTAATCCGGTTTCCGGATTCTAGGAGTTCTGCCACGTGTCATTGGAGTAACTGCCCACCTGTTCTTCTTCCCTCTTCAATCTATCAATCAGTTCCGTACTCTTCGTGGATTTCTCTCCTCTTCAGCCAACACGAAACCCTAACCCTAGTAAGGTGTAATTTCTGTACCTACATTTATTTGGCGACTCTGCTGGGGAGGTGTAGAATTCGTGAAGGGTATGCCCACAACTCGAAGTGGGAGAATTACAGGAAGAGTTTCACCGACAACAAGCATCACTTCACCGGATCCGATTTCAAGGCAAGTAAATCCAGTGCTCCAAAGCGCGAATCTGGACTTTGATCAACCTATCTTAGAAGACGTTTCAGAAGGAAGCTCAACATCACCTCAAATGGCTAATCAACAACAAACCAACGCTAGACAGACAAAACGCAGGAAGGCAAGGTGAGGAAGTAACTGGAGCGCAGACGATTGCGAAATGCTGTGCAGATGGAGATGCTCAAGGCATTACAAGAGGCACGCGAAGGCCAAGGGATGATGATGGCCATGATGTTGGAAATGCAGAGGAAGCAGGAAGAGATGGAGAATTTCCGCCAGCAGTTAATGCAAATCCCCCACTTTCAGGGCTATGTTTCCCAGGAAGTTCGCAGGGGGGGGGAACGAGCAGAAGTGGAGGACAACAGCAACAACAAAGAAAATCCGACTGTGCCTCCAACAACGGAGAGTCAGCCGATTCCAATCATCCACTTGGAGCCCCAAAAACAGCGGTGATGTGCCACAAACTCAGATTGGAAGTGAGTCAACCTCAGCCCAACATCATCCCGACCACTCTCCCAGCATTTTCACAAGTGCAGATACCGACCATCCCTAGCCATATCCAACTAACAAGCCAACAAGTACCACCGATACAAATTGTGCAGGATGCAAGTGTACACCAGCCAATTTCCTTACCATACACACCACCCTATGCATCAATACATCACACACAGCCCCTCAAAGAGTCCATACCACGAGCCAGTATGTGACAAAGGATGATATGATCGATGTGATCAATCAATTTCGCAAGCAGACATCCCGACCTTCAGAGTTGGACTTTACTCCACCATACCCAGCACATGTACGGAGACAACCGTACCCGACAGGGTATATTGAGCACCCCCGCAGTTCTCAAAGTATAACGGGGAGAAAGGGAATGCTAGGGAGCATATTGCCAGGTTCGTGGAGTCGATGTCTCCATGGTTGGGTTATGATGAGGTGAATAACCATAATCTGTTGATGAGGGAATTTAACAAGACTTTGACGGATAGTGCCTTCAGTTGGTACTACAATTTGGAGAAGGGATCAGTCCTTGATTGAGATGATCTAAAATTGTAATTTTTTAAGAAATTTTTCTATGTGCAGAAACAGGTAACTATTGTAGAACAGATGCGATTCGAGCAGAGGCCGAATGAGGAGCTGTCAGATTATGTGGACAGATTCAGGGCCCAAGCACAGAAGTGTGCCGAGCCAATTGAAGAGAAGAACATGGTTATCATATGCAACAATGGTGCTCTAGACTCCTTCAAGCCCCATCTCATTACAAAGGCCTGTGATTCATTTGCAACCCTCTCATCCTTCGCACAAGATTTGGGAGGAATGGTGACAGTGCCCATCAACCATGCGATGGTTACATGGAAGGGTAAGAGAACAACAACTGTGGCTTTGGCTGACTCCCAGTCAAACCCACAAGGGGGCAAGAGGGAGAAGAATGAGCGAAATTTTGAACAAAGTAAAGAAAAACTTGGGGGCAAGTATACCAGGATGTCAGTTCCAGAGGCTATCACATGCAGTGAGAAGGCATTCAGGGGCCTGTACGAACAATGGGTTGAGCACGGAGTGGTGAAACCTCCAACGCCTAAATTTGTGGTGACGGAAGAGATGAAAAGAAGACCAGATTTCTGTGTGTACCACCAGTACGCAGGACATTCCACTATGGACTGTTACAGTATGCGGAAGATATACCATGAGAAGCTGGCAGCCGGAGAAATTGAGCTGTGAAAAGAAAAGCACCGTGTATGAAAAGCTACTTTCAAACCACAAAGGAAAAGAAACATGCAACATTATTACCCATGGTGTAGCCCAAGAGGTCGAAAAAAATCACCCAAGATGGTGGTCCACTAGAAAAGGGTGGTTGAAGTACTCAAGAGTATCCCTTGCCAAGAAATTGGATGACCAAGGGAGGAAACACAAGAATTGACGAATTAAAAATCCACCCACGATGGTGGTCCAAGGGTCCCTCGTGGATTGCACTTGCCAAGAAATTGGATGACCAAGTGACGAGGCATGCAACTTAAGCCCTTATGAAACCCTATACGCCAAACAATTGGCACGACGTACCAAGGGATAAGGCACAAAGTTATACTTTCAACTTTAAAAGTAATCGAGGCACCTGACTATAAGTCCTCAAAGTTATACTTTCAACTTTAAAAGTAATCGAGGCACCTGACTATAAGTCCTCAAAGTTATACTTTCAACTTTTAAAAGTAATCGAGGCACCTGACTATAAGTCCTCAAAGTTATACTTTCAACTCTAAAAAGTAATCGAGGCACCTGACTATAAGCCCTCAAACTCGAGAAAGTTACACTTTATCTCTAAAAGTTGGCGAACGTTATGCTTTATCCGACAAAAAAAGCAAAAATCTATTATTATTATCTTTATGAAATTTTTTGAAACATTGTGCTTTTCATTAAAAGCAATATGATTATTAATAAAAATGTCAAACTTTCACTTATACTTGAATATTCTTTGATTTTAAAAGTATGGATTCAAGTGTTAGTTTGCGAGAAATCGAAAAATTGCATGTTTACTCTCATTCTTATGAATATTGTTGTCTTGGAGTATTAATTTGAATAACTTATGATTCAATACTAAATATTGGGTCTTAAGGAAAAAATTCAAGTTAAAGACAATCACTAATGCTAAAGAAACTCTACTATGATAAATGACATATAAATGAGTTCTTTGATACAAGAAATAACAAAAAGCTACAAAAAGCCATACCTAGAAGTAAGGAGATCCAGCCCAGCACGAAAAAATATTCGTCGGGAGAGGAGCTGCACAAATCACGGGCTTAGAGAATGCCTGCAGCTCCACGACATCTTTGTTGTGGGGTGGATAGCCGAGGTCACTAAAAGGCGAGGTGGCAGAAATCAAGATGAAGAAAGCGAGCTCCTCAACGGGCAAAGAAAGTATAGCATCGATGCCCCCACCCAAAGAACTAGAAACTATACCCTCCCTTTTAGGTGAAGCCTCGGGAGAATCCTTCTGGGGAGGATGGAAATCAACAATAGGTGTCGCAGGATTCCCCCTCAGGGGAGGAGGATTAACTGCCATAATAGCATCAGCATCAACATGGGTGTCACCGGTACCCTCCAAGCTGTCATGAGAAGACGTTATATGTGGGCGTGAAGATGGAACTGTACTAACCACAACAGGACCTAAGCCTACATCAGACCTGAAATCATCAGCATTAAGGCTGACACGATCATCATGAGGTAAAGAGGACTCGACAACAATCATGTTATGTCAGCGAGGCTCACAAAAAGTGGAGGTCGCCACCTCACTTGCCGTATCCATGAGAAATCCAATGGGAATATCATCATCATTACCATCTTCATTCTCGACAATCTAAAAACAAGGATCCTCGGCTTTACTCTAGAGCAAGTAAATCTCATCTCCCCGACAGCAGAGGATCCTGGGGGAGGAACTCGAGGAGGTACCAGAGACGAAGTCTGGAAGGATCGTGTCACCATGAAAGCATGAAGTATAATTGTAAGCCCGCTTGACAGCCTCTATCAAGTATGCAACGCACTCGGTATCCTTAGGAGACAGTCTGGATGGGCTACAAGAAGCTGAAGCAACAACAGGAAGACTGCAAGATATAGAATAAGAACGTAATTTGAAAAAGAAAAGGAAGCAGACATACTCTAACGTAACGAATGTGCATGAAGAAAAGCACCCGTGGGAAATCAACACAGTAAAAGCGTCATGATGCGTAGATCCCTACATAGCTGAATGCCCTACATGGTTGAATGCCCTACATGGTTGAATGCCCTACATGGTTGAATGCCCTATATGGTTGAATGCCCTATATAGCCGAATGCAGTGATATATGCCCGTGCTCATTAGTATAGCTTTATACTCAACATTCCCGAGGATTTCGTCAGTCCAATGTTGCCATCCTTGAAGACGGTTAGATGAGTCAGACAGGAAGCGAAAGGGACTGAAAGGGTATTCTTGTTTCTCTATGCATATGCGGGGAATGCGACCGGAATGGGAGAAGTCGTCCCAACCTCCGCAAGCCGCGACATACAGAAACAAGCCTTCTTTATCTGGTGCAGGAAAAGTTGTGCGATCGTAAGTCTTCAGAGCATCCGATAGACGAGGCCTGCAAGTAAGAAAGACTCCACATGAGGATACTAAGGATGTCAAGTAAGACATATGAACTTGAGTAGGCTTACCATGACAAAGGGAGAATTTGAGCCTTTCACTTGAGAATACCTGAAAATAAGAAGAAATGAAGTCAAGGAAGGATCAAAATCACAATTATGAAAGAAAAACAAAATTTGAAATTTTTCCAAAAAACTTCGGACAGCCAAAATTCATCCTTCGGAGCCATTTTTTGGGTTATTTTGATATGTGTCATAGTCGTTGGCGATGATTTTTTGAAGTACTCCGTCGATACGGTCGTTTTGATATATTATGGGCCCCGAGACTCCAAATGGAACAAAAGTTATGGTCAAAACAGCGATCACGATTCCCAATGTTTAAATTTTGGTACAAAATCTCTTAGGATTCGCTCCCTAGGGTTCGACCACCCTAGGGTTTGGTCATCCTAAGCAAAAAAAAAAAAAATCCCTAGGGTTCGGCCACCTAGGGTTTGGCTAGGCTATTCAAAAAAAAAAAAGAAAAAAGAAAAAAAAAAAAGAAAAAAAGAAAAAAAAAATAATAAAAAATTCAATTTTCCCTTATAGGGTTGGGCCACCTATAGGGTTCGACCCCCTAGGGGGATTTCTGTTGTGTACCTTGGCAATTTTGAGGCTCCACAAATCAATTTTTTCGGAACGAATGCTTCTTTGTCGCAATAATTATTGTTATTTTTCTTTATTATCCGAGGGAACCCTACCGAGATATAATCCAAGTAACGGGGCTCGGAAGACAAAAAGAAAAGTTACAATAACCTGAAAAGAAAAGTAGGAGAAGCAAGTTAAGAAGAAGTTCGGAAGAAAGTACTCCAATCAATTGGAGAAAGATGATATTATAGGGTTCAACCCTTAGGCTTTGGCCCTATAAGGTTGGAATTGTTTTCTTACCTCTTTCCCAAAGATGAAGACTGTTGGCTTGACGACTTCTTGGTGAATCTTCAAACTTGAATGAGGAGAGCAAATGCCAAGACAAAAAAGTGCACGATGAAAAGAGAAGCCTACGTGACTTGGGAGATGTATATTCAAACTGCAAGCTTGCAATAGTAAAGGAAGCAATCTCTATGTTCCTTTTAAGGAAGATTTCGCAATTTAAAGATAAGTTTATTTGAGTTTATTTTTAAATAAATATATAAATATTCGAAAATTGTTTAAATTTGGTATTTTAATAAAATTTCGAGAAAAAATATATATATTTGATAACAGTATGACAATTTCGAAATTATATATATATATATATATATATATATGTATATATATATATATTGAATATTTGGTTTCCCTAAGGAAAAAAAGATCTTGCTTTACAAAATTTTAAAGGAAGATTTTGTTTCCAAATACTAAATTAATATTTGATTATTGAATTTTATTTAGTGATATCTGATGATTTTCCTTGTTTTAATTCTCAGAAAATAAAAAAATAAATATTGAGCAAAATGAGGAAGCTTCAGATGATCTACCAAGCAGTACTTGGACAAGTGAAGTCACACAAAATCATTCACAAGCCTGGAATATTTTGCACGAGCGTCTCTCAGGAATTGTGACTCTCGCGCAGGGGGCAAATGTGGGTCCAAGTGCATATTAGGGTTCACATGACCTAATTAGAGTAAATGTACAAATTAGGGTTTACAAAAAACCTAATTAAATGTACAAATTAGGGTTCATGTGACCTAATTAAATGTACTAGACCCAGGGAAGTCTCCACGTGTTCCAAGGCAAGAAGACCCGTGGATGCGACCCATTTTGGGAATTGATTGAGGGATTGGATTGGTGGCTAGAAGAACAGGACAATTTGGGCATTACTTTGATGATTGAAGGGCATTTCTGGAATTTCTCCTTTAAAACATAATTAAAGGGTATTTCGGGAATTTCCCTTAAAACATGTGCCTGACATGTGACTATTTCCCAGGAAAACTCTATAAATAGCCCCTCTATTCTAAGAAAAGAGGATGGCTCTCAAGACATTACACTTAGACTCTTGGAAGCTCTAAACACTTGAAACTCTCTCACAACTCGAAGACTCTAGAAGGCTCTTGGAATCCCTGCTACCCTAACCCGGTTTCCGGATTCTAGGAGTTCTGCCACATGTCATTGGAGTAACTGCCCACCTGTTCTTCTCCCCTCTTCAATCTATCAATTAGTTCCGTACTTTTCGTGAATTTCTCTCCTCTCCAGCCAACACGAAACCCTAACCCTAACAAGGTGTAATTTCTGTACCTACAAGGAGAAATCTGCATAATATTCTGTTGCTGGGTCTGGTTTTGCACTAATTCAGACACCAATTCAGACAGGGCATAACTGTCTGTTCATATCATCACGAAGAACATATACTAATTCAGACACCAATTCAGACAGGGTATCACTGTCTGAATTTCCTGCAGAAAGTCATTGTGAAAATTTATCACTGTTGTTCATTAATTACAAATTACACCTATTCACCCCCCTCTAGGTGTGCTTATCCATAGAATTACATTTGGTATCAGAGTTTGGCTCTACTTATCTTTGTCTTTGCAGACCGTAGGGTAAGATTCTTTGGCACACCTTAACTTCCTAGAAGGGTAGTCCGCTGCAATGCGCCATATATTTTTTATTGTGCTAAATGCTTCATATTTAATACTCATGTCAATCTTGATAATTTTAACATAAGATCAAAAGTTGAAGAATCTGTGCATGTAATTTTTGATGAATTTAACCATGATCTGTCAAAAGATGAGAATTCTGCAGGAAATGACAATTTGAATCATGAAAATAGTTAAATCCAGGCAGCCTAAGCCGTCTGCATCAGAAGGAAAGACAGACGAAATTCAGACAGTTTGACCCGTCCGTTTTAGAAGAAAACTCAGACATGCAGACACTTAAATCCAGACAACTCGACCTGTCTGCATTACAAAAAAAGTCAGACGAACAGTCAGATGCAGACCGTGACATTCCAGAGCCTGAACCTGAAGAGCAAATGACTGCAACAAGGCTTCCTAGATCATCTAGAACAGGGAGAAATCATCCCCCAAATCTGATCATAGGAAGAATTAAACCAATTCGAAAGGTATTCAGGTATGAACTCAAAGGTAATAATGGAAAGGGAAGAGAGAATCTATTTGGCTTTAAATGTTTCTTATGAACTATTTGTTTTTGTCAAAGGGGGAGAAAATTGGTATTGGAGGTTATGGGGGCAAATTAATTTGATTTGATTTTGATGAACTAATGTGAGTCTGATGGGTCTGATAATTTGCTTTGATGGCTCTGCGAGATGATTAATGATGGGGCATGAAAATCTGTTTAAACCTGTGTGCATTCTATTCATGCTAAGCTGTTTATTGGTTATGTTGACAGTTTTTATGGTCATAGTATTTATTGATCTTTTATATGCATAATCTTAGGGGGAGAGATAATCTATATGACTTTAAATACTCCTTATGAATTATTTTTGTTGATGACAAAGGGGGAGAGATATATCTAAATTGATATTCATATACTATAATTCATGATTAAATGCATGGTTTTAGGGGGAGCCATATATTTAGGGGGAGTTTATATATTATAAGTTGTCATCATCAAAAAGGGGGAGAATGTTAGTTTATGATATTTTAGTTTTGATAATGACAAATTATTTTGTTGTGTTATTATATTTTGATTGCTTGATAGAACAAATGAAATCATGGGTAGGTTTTGTTTAATGCTAATTATCCTGCAAAAGTTGTCTAACATGATTCGCCACATACTTTAAATATGCTGATCATACTTCCCACAATTCCCACATATCATGGATAAGATTCTCTTGCTATATCCGAAGCTGCCCATTCTTTTGATTTACTCATTCCCTAACATGGCTGACACATGCTACTAATGGAATAATATATACTGCCCAACATCTCCCACTATTCCAAACATTTGATCATTAAAAGAAATTATTTAAAGCATTAATTATAATAGTACTTTGCTGCCCACACTTCCCATTTCATATCATGGGCATAATGTTTTTAATGCTAATTTATTCTTCCAAGGTTGACTAAGAAGAATATAAATTTTGTCCATGCTGCACACAATACCTACTGAATTCCTTTATGGACATGGCTTCATTTCAACGGGATAAAATATGCAGCAACAATTCCGCCACTCTTTCTCTCTTTCTCTCTCAATGTCTAATGGTTGGCTCATGCTTCACTATGTTCAGTAAAATACTAATCCCTTCTACCAAGGTTGTCTAGCATAAATGTAAGTAATGTTAATGCTCCCCATTACCTCAATATTGTTGGAAACTATATTTAAGGATTCTGCTGAAATGTTTGCACATACTTCCCACTCTTACAAAATCGGTAGCTGGCAACATCACCTCATGGGCAAGAATGTTTTCAGCTAATTAAATACATTGCCCATCATCTTCATGGGGTTGATTATCTTTTTCCTTAGCAGACCAAGATGCACTCCAACGGTAGGAAAATATATTCTGAGCATTAACTCTTTCTCTCTGAATAGCCAACGGCTATATTCCCTTCTTGTATAAATCTATCCAGTCGTGGCTCAAGCAAGGGAAGAGAGAAGAATACGCAGAACAAATTATACATCCTGAAATTCTCTCTTCACATACATTAAGAGATTAAGAACTATCAAGAATTATATTCAGATAATCTCTTCTCTTCACAAGCACTTGAAAAGAACCATTTTATTTTTCCTTGTGAAGAAATCATTCCAAGCTGCTGTGCTACATCAAGTATTAATTAATTTCAGCTTGCATTCATTGTGTTTAAACTGGTGATATCTTTATCCAACTCTTTGATCATTGCATATTAATTGAGCCTTATATTATTGATATAATTATTGCTTTGATCATAATTTATTTTGTTATTATCTTTTAATAAATTCTGTAAACAGTTGATAGACTAAGTGGTTAGTCTAGTGTTTTCTAATCAGGTTTGGATTAGGGTCTTTACAAGAAAGTTCAAGGAGGCATAGGTGCCTAAGGGTGCAGAGGTGCACAGGGAGCAGAGGTGCTCAGGGAGTATTGGTACTCAAAGTTTGTGAAACTTGTTTTGTAAAGGGGTTTAATTGTAAACCAAATTGATTAATAAAAGAGTCTCCAATACCAATTGGTATTGGACGTGGAGTAGGCCACTAGATTAGAGTTTAAGGGCCGAACCACGTAAAAATCGTTGTGTTTATGGTTTGCTTATTTGTGTTGTTTGATCCTTGAAGCTTAAATTCTGTTTAGAAGAAATCTGCATAATATTCTGTTGCTGGGTCTGGTTTTGCACTAATTCAGACACCAATTCAGACAGGGCATAACTGTCTGTTCATATCATCACGAAGAACATATACTAATTCGGACACCAATTCAGACAGGGTATCACTGTCTGAATTTCCTGCAGAAAGTCATTTTAAAAATTTATCACTGTTGTTCATTAATTACAAATTACACCTATTCACTCCCCTCTAGGTGTTCTTATCCATAGAATTACATTTACATCCTTCAATGGTGGTACAATTTTATTGGGTAATAATACAGTCTGCAAAATTACTGGAATATGTACCATCAAAGTTAAAATGTTTAACGGGGTTGTCAGAACATTGGGCGATGTAAGGTATATTCCAGAATTAAAGAAGAATCTACTATCGGTTGGAGTTCTTGACTCTATGGGTTGTAGTATCTCAGTCAGAGATGATGTCATCAAAATTACCAAGGGTTCGATGGTAATAATGAAGGGCCAGAAGAAGGGCATCCTCTACAGGTTGATAGGGGACATAGTTACTGGTGGAGCAGCAATTTCTGTGCAGGAAAATTCCAACAGTGATAGCGCAGAATTATGGCACATGCGACTTAGTCACTTGAGTGAAGGTGGAATGAAAGAACTTCACAAAAGGCAGTTGCTGAAAGGTGTCAAAACGTGTAGTTTGGAATTTTGCAAGTTTTGCGTGTACGACAAATAACGGAGGGTAAGCTTTAGGGCAGGAGCACACACCAGTAAGAATGTACTTGATTATGTACACTCGGATGTGTGGGGACCGATCAAGCTTACGTCAATGGGTGTAGCCCATTATTTTGTCAGCTTCATAGATGACTACTCCAGAAAGGTGTGGGTGTATTTTATGAAGCAGAAATCCGAGGTTTTCAGAATCTTTAAGTAGTGGAAAGCTAAAGTAGAAAACCAGACCGGAAAGAAGTTGAAGTATTTCAGATCAGATAATGGCACGGAATACAGGGACATGTCATTCCTACAGTTCTGCCAGGATGAAGGTATCATCAGGTACTTCTCAGTTAAAAGAACTTCAGAGCAAAATGGGGTTGCAGAGAGGATGAACAGAACTCTATTGGAACGCGCCAGATGTATGAGGTTGAATGCGGATTTGCCCAAGAGTTTCTGGGCTGAGGCAACTCAACACACCCTGTGTTATCTGATAAATCGATCTCCTTCAGCTGGAATTGATTACAAAATCCCCGAGGAGGTATGGACAGGGAAACTAGTTGATTTTTCTGTGATGAAAATTTTTAGTTGTCCAGCTTATGTTCATCTGCCGGTCGAAGAGCGACAGTCTAAACCTGATCCAAGGTCAAAGGAGTGTATTTTCCTTGGATATGAAGATGAAGTCAAGGGATACAGGTTATGGGATCCAGTATCCAAGAAAAAGGTTGTAAGCAGAGATGTGGTGTTCAATGAGAAACACATGCTGAACAAATTCGAGAATGAAGAATCTGCAACAAGTGAGTTACAGACACACCCAGTTGAGGTGGAGCTTCCTGAAGAGACAAAAGAATCTGAAGAGATTGAAGATAATTATCCTTCAGATCCCCAGGAGAGGTCCTATAATCTTGTTAGAGATCAGGAAAGGCGAGTCAGCAAACCAGTGCAGAGATATGGGTTTGAAGACATGGTTGCTTTTGCCTTGATTGCTGGTAGTGGAGATCCAACTAGCTATCAGGATGCTATTCAGTCCGAGAAAAATGATAAATGGGCAATAGCGATGACAGAAGAGATGGAGTCTTTACAGAAGAATCAGACTTGGGAGTTAGTTCAACTTCCAAAAGGATCGAAGGCTATATGATGCAAGTGGGTGTTCAGGAAAAAAGAAGCTCAGTCTGATAAAGAAGGTAAAAGATTCAAGGCCAGGTTAGTGGCAAAGGGATTCTCTCAGAGAGAGAGAATCGATTACAATGAGATTTTCTCACCAGTTGTGAAACACACGTCGATTTGGTTGATCTTATCTATCGTAACATCACATGATATGGAGTTAGAACAGCTTGATGTGAAAACAACTTTTCTCCATGGTGATTTAGAAGAAAAGATCTACATGAAACAACCAGAGGGGTTTATTGAACCAGGAAAAGAGGGCTTAGTGTAACGTCTTAGACAACCAGAGGGGTTTATATGCTTAAAAGCAAAATATTAGCGGTTTAAATTGTACAATACGGAAACTTTAATATAAAGTGTATTAAGCCAAAGTGAAAAGATATATCGTAATTATTTGTTTTTTGAAATTAAAATCACTTTTTTGGACTCATAAATATCTATTGACAAGCCAGCCAACTTTTAATGATTGTGATTAGTCATGTACAAATGAAGGTCAATTAGAAAGGCAAATACCACTTTCGGAAACTCTTAGGCCATGTTATGGAGTATGCAATACGAACTATTTTGAATTAAGCCAACAAAATTTGGCCCTCAAGCCATGTCATGGAGTATGCAATACGAAATATTTTGAGATGATTTGATTTTTAAGCAGGAGTGTAGAATGGGAAATTTAATCCCATAATCAACGGTCCATGAATTATGCTAAAGAGCAAATTGTAAAACTGTCCCTTCATATTTACATTCAAATATAACATAAATGTTAATATTTTAATTTTTACAATATCATAACTAATATTTTATTTTTTTGTAAAATTGTCCCTTCTAATCAATTTAGTCAAAATAAATGAATTACGTGCACAACATATGAGTTTTTAAAGGGTAAAATAGCTAATTTACACAAACACAATAATAAAATATTATTCCCTCTTATAGTGAACTCACGCCTCTCTCTCTCTCTCACAACAAAAGTGTTTCTCTCTCTATCCATTATCTACTAAAAGTCTAAAACCTTTTCTCTCTATCCTTTATTTATTTGTTGAGAAGTAATTGAATTGTAGTTTAATGAACAACCATGTTCTGTTTGATCCATTACAGTTTTTTTTTCCTTTTTTTTTTTGGGCACTAAAATTCACTTATATTGTATTCCAAGTATTCATTCATGCATGCAAAATGATTGAGTCACACAAATCTCCAAATACTATTCAACTGAAACAGAGTATACCATTTATAATAAGCCAGTCACAAACATCCAAAATACACACTATTCAAACTAAACTGCTACCCAAAATGAAGCCCCGACCGAAGTTTGTAAACACTGCATACACATAGCTACCAATATTAGTTTCTTGTTTTACTCCTTAAATGTACTACAACCTATGAATACAACATTTACTACGGTCACGTTGGTGCTAAATTTACCTCAATCGAATTCCATTTCAGGTTTGTGTTTTATCTACTAAACATTTTTTCATAGGATCTCCAACTAGAAAACTTGGGTTATCCCGATTGGCGATTCCCTTATGTATATGCATTTAGCCACATTTTCTCAGAGAATGAATCAAGCTTACGTGGTAGTATGACACAAGTGCTCATTTTTTTGGACAGTCATACTTTTATTTGTATGCCTCAATATATATTTTATGTTGTAGTTTCTGTATATTTTTTTATCAACAAAAATAAATTTTACTAAAATTTAAAGTCATACAGATTGAGGCAAATCCAAAAAGTATGGATAAGACCGCAAAAATTACATAACATCATAGATTGTTTTTTTAAAAAATTGAAATTTATATAGCTTCTCTATTTAGAGCCTTAATGCATTAAATTTTTATCCAAAAAATAACACATCTAAATCTCAATCAAAATAATTAGTGCAATATTAAAAATACATTTATGTCTCCATAGTGTTCAATATGGTGAAATGTAATCCACTTTATAAACATATTTTTTACAATACTACAAAACACAAATTCTTCAACTTCAAAACACTTCAAGCAATACACACATTTTCAATGTACTACATTTGCAAAAACAAAGGGATACAATTGTATTTATAAAACCTAGGCATGACTAATCTACCTCTTGTATGCACGGAATGCCTAAAAGGAACCTCCCCCAATGAGGAATCATAGCAGGGAGGAAGGCCTATATGTTCTAACCAAGGCCGCTATTCTTGTTAAGGAATAAAGTAAGGCCTTGCCATTTCTGTAGCTATGTGCTATTAAGTTCTTTGCCCAAATTACTTATTTTAGAAGGTAATTGAATAAGGACAATCCTTCTTATCTTCTCATATGAGCTCTGGAGTCATTGAGTTAGAGCTACACTCTTTATCTCATTGTATGGCCAAGATATAGGCCTTACTAGAAATTATGTCGAAATCTAAAATCTTATATAGTTCAACTTGGTAACATTAAGGTTACTAAGGACCAAAGGTACTGACTAATGATTATTTTTTTGTTCGCAGAACTATACTCTGAGCATTAAATGTTGCACTTGGTACAACAATTAAGATTATATTTAAAAATCAATTGAGTTAATATCAGTTAAGAATTTAGATCAGGCCAGGAAGGTATTGTAGTAGTGACTTATAGTGTAGAGTTGAAAGGTATATTGTAGTTATATACTCTTTTTGTTTTAAATTATAATATTATTATTGACTTTTGAAAAGTCAATTTAAGACATTTCAAACTTAAAATTAATATGACTCATAAAAAATTATAAAAAAAATTAATCTTACAATAAGTAATACTTTTTAGATAGTCTATAATATATATCATTATATTGACTTTAATTAAATAAATTTATGTCAATTTTGAGTTTGAAAATATAATCAAAAAGTCAATAATCTTATAATAAAGAACGTAGAGAGTATTTATTTATATTTGAAATTAAAATCACGTTGGGAAACGAACATTTAAGTTGTAAAGTAGTACTAACAAACAAAATAGAAGACTGAGAAACTAATGCGAATACAAAGAAATCAACTGGAAGTGGAAAAATTCGGAATCCAACAAATTCCGGAATGAAAGGAAATTAATTGATTGAAGAAACTAAGAAGAAAAATCTGGAAATTGTAAAGAAAGTGATTGAAGAAGAATTAAGAAATTTTGAATTAAGCCAATGATAATGTGGTCCTCCATTAGCTAGGCCATGTTATATATGGAGTGTAGAATGGGAAATTGATCAATCCCATAATCAACGGTCAATCAATTATGCTGTTATTAAGGTTGCATGCATTTCTCTTCTCTATATATATATCACCTTACTCTTGACATCTAAAAACACCCCACAACCATTTTTGTTCACAACATACAAAAAACACAATGGCTTCAAGCACTAGACTAGCAAGCCATTGTTCCTTCACTCTCCTCTTGAATATATTTGTGGCTTCGGCTTAACAGACTAACTCGCGCATGTTTCATGAGGCTACCATGTATACAAAGCACGAGCAATGGATGGCTTCATCATGAACGTGTTTACGAGAGTAGCCTAGAGAAAGAGAGGCGATTTAAGATATTCAAAAGCCAATGTTGAGTTCATAGAGAACTTCAACCAAGCTGGTAAATCATACTTATACACTCGGAACCAATAAATTTACCGACTTAAGTACTGAAGAATTCTTGGCCTCACATACCGGAAACAAGATGCCATCATCCAATAGGTCATCTACAACGTACAACACATTTAAATACGCGGATGTCAGTGATGTGCCGCCTAGTATAGATTGGAGAGACCAAGGAGCGGTCACCCATGTCAAGAATCAAAATCCATGTGGTAAAGAAATTAACCTTCAATTATTTATATATATATATATATATATATATATATATATACATATACACACACACATGATTACAAACTGGTTTAACACTTATTTGTCAAACTTAGTGTAAAATACATTCTGCCAAAACAGTTTGAAGGATTGTTAGATACAACCAACTTTGGTTATGATTCTTTTTTTTTCTTTTGTTTGCCAAACTTAGTGTAAAAGACAATTCATTAACCAATTTGATGGATTGTTAGATTACAGTTCTTTTTTCAACATAGACGCCCGCGCGTATATATATATATAGTTACTGTTTGTTTTGACTTACAATTAAGGACTATGTATCTTGTTATGTACATTAGGGAGTTGTTGGGCATTCACAGCAGTAGCAGCCACGGAAGGACTTAATCAGATCAAAACCGGTGAGTTGATTTCACTATCTGAGCAAGAAATATTAGACTGTGATGGACCAAGCCGGCTGTGGCGCCAACTATATCGAGCATGCCTTTGAATTTATACAAAGCAAACAAGGCCTCGCCGCAGAGTCAGCTTATCCATATATAGCACAAGAGGGAACCTGTAGAAACACTGACCGAACCTATGCTGCCATCACTGGTTTTGAACTCGTTCCCCGTTACGATGAGGAAGCCCTGCAAAGAGCCGTGGCCGGCCAACCCGTTTCAGTTCAAATAGATCCAATCCTCCTTCAACATTACGAGGGTGGGATTATAAGTGGTGAATGTGGGACTGTTTTATCGCATGCTGTAACGATTGTAGGGTATGGGATAAACGATGCAGATGGTATGAAGTTTTGGATTTGCAAGAATTCCTGGGGTGCTAATTGGGGCGATGGGGGTTATGCTATGATACAAAGAGATAGCGGTGTCCAAGGAGGGATGTGTGGAATTGCCTGGCATGCTTTGTATCCTACTGCATGAATTAATATATTTGGGTATTTGTATTAATTATTACAAACTGGGACAAGGATCCTCTCCATTTCATTTGAAAATGAAATGGAGAGTCTCCGTTTTACTAATTATCAACTTATAATATTTTTGTTAGGAATGATCCAAATATGTTAATAGATAGTTAATGATATTAAGATCAATTCTAAAAATAAAAAAAAATAATCCGATACTTTTTCACCGTTAAAATCTAAAAGAATTTCCACCGTTAAAATTCAACGGTAAAAAATCTTTTAGACTTTTAACGGTGAAAAAATGTCGGATTACTTTGTTTTTTTTTAGAATTGATCTTAATATCATTAACTATCTATTAACATATTTGGATCATTACTAACCAAATCATTATGGTCCAATAGTTGATGAAATTAAGTGAAATGGAGAGTTCTCCCTTTCATTGGATCCATTTCCAACAAACTGGGCTTCCATGAATTTTATCCCGCCAATTATATTTCGGATAAATATTGCAATCACTTTTGTTCCCTGCCCAGTGCCCAGGCATGGTGTCTTGAGTTTGTATGTTTGTGTCTGTGTTTATCATTTCCAAGTAGCTAGAGTTATTGAGTTAGTTAGTGCGTGTGTGTGTATATATATATATATATATGTGTGTGTGTGTTTGTGTGTGTGTGTGTGTATGGGAAAATGGAACAAATTTTATAAGTATGTAGTTTTATGTGAAATTTCGAACAAATGTTTCGTATAATTAATTAAGAAAATCATTCAAACAAAAAAATTAGCAAAATTTCCAAATAATATTATGTCTCAATTTAGTAGTACAATTCTTTAAAAAAAAAAATTCTTTACAGTTACTTTTAGTCTTGACATTGTTTAATTTGTTGGGATTATATATAATCCATGTAAATATAGTACTGGGATTATAAATCCTGTATAATAAACTATATATTATATATAAAAATATCAAATTGTAGTGCATCGAATAAAATTGTAAGTGAATAATGTAATTGAATTTGTTTCTTATGAGTTTTAATCATTTGTACGTATAATATTAATTAATTACGTTAAATGTATATCAATTTAGCTTCCTCATTTGTTTAGCACGATTGCAAATTTATAAATTACATTTATACTGGTTGCAATTTCAGAAAGTAAATTATGCGGTTCATTTCCTTAATAAAATTTATATACATAGGAGCATTAAACACTTGCAAGATTAAAACCCTATAATGCACACAGTAGAATATTAAAACCCTATATATAATATATGCACACTATACATATATATATACGCAATCTGAAATCACGAGGACAATTAATCCACGTATAATATGTAAATATCTATGCAGTTGGATATGACGCATCCATAGCAATCCCACATAGGCCTTCTTTTGGCAGCAACACCCCTTTGCATCATTCTAGGTAGAAAAATTACACCTTGCTAGGGTTTAGGGTTTCGTGTTGGCTGGAGAGGAGAGAAATTCACGAAGAGTACGGAACTGATTGATTGATTGAAGAGGGGAGAAGAACAGGTGGGCAATTACTCCAATGACACGTGGCAGAACTCTCAGAATCCGGAAACCGGGTTAGGGTAGCAGGGATTCCAAGAGCCTTCTTGAGTCTTCGAGTTGAGAGAGAGAGTTTCAAGTGTTTAGAGCTTCCAAGAATCTAAGTGTAATGTCTTGAGAGCGATCCCCTTTTCTTAGAATAGAGGGGCTATTTATAGAGTTTTCCTGGAAAATAGTCACATGTCAGGCACATGTTTTAAGGAAAATTTTTGAAATACCCTTTAATTATGTTTTAAAGAAGAAATTCCAGAAATGCCCTTTAATCATCAAAGTAATGCCCAAATTGCCCTGTTCTTCTAGCCACCAATCCAATCCCTCAATCAATTCCCAAAATGGGTCGCATCCACGAGTCTTCTGCCTTGGAACACGTGGAGACTTCCCCGGGTCTAGTACATTTAATTAGGTCACATGAACCCTAATTTGTACATTTAATTAGGTTTCTGTAAACCCTAATTTGTACATTTAATCTAATTAGGTCATGTGAACCCTAATATGCACTTGGACCTACATTTGCCCCCTGCGCGAGAGTCACAATTCCTGAGGGACGCTCGTGCAAAATATTCCAGGCTTGTAAATGATTTTGTGTGACTTCACTTGTCCAAGTACTGCTTGGTAGATCATCTGAAGCTTCCTCATTTTGCTCAATATTTATTTCCTTATTTTTTGAGAATTAAAACAAGGAATATCATCAGATATCACTAAATAAAATCCAATAATCAAATCTTAATTTAGTATTTGGAAACAAAATCTTCCTTTAAAATTTTGTAAAGCAAGATCTTTTTTACTTAGGAAAACCAAATATTCAATATATATATATAATATATATATATATACCAATTTCGAAAATTGTCTATTGATAGGAATAAAATATCAGATATCAAATATATATATATATTTTTCGAAAATCCGTTAAAATACCAAATTTAAACAAATTTCGAAAATATATGTGTTTATTTGAAAAATAAACTCAAGGAGACTTATCTTTATATTGCAAAATCTTTCGTAAGAGGAAAATAAAGATTGCTTCCTTTGCTATTGCAAGCTTGCGGCTTGAATATATGTATCTCCCAAGTCACTTAGGCTTTTCTTTTCATCGTGCAAATTTTTCTCTTCGCAGTCAAGTCTGAAGATCACCAAGAAGTCGTCAAGCCAACAGTCTTCAGCTTGGGAACGAGGTAAAAAAACAATTTATTTTCTCTTTCTTTCAATTTTTTCAATTTTCTTGAGTACTTTCTGTCGATATCCACCTGCATCTATAGACACCGATATCGGTTGATTAGCCACTGCCTTCAACAGAACTGCCTCGCTGTTGGCAGGTACCTTTTCATTATTATTGATCTTGGCTGCACGGGAAGCTTCCTTCTTAGCGTTAGAAGTTCCATCAGCTGCTGTGTAAGGATAAAATGCTTCAAGGGCAATCCCTTTGTTCTTCACAATAAATTCAAACCCATCTTCCATGTAGCCACCTTCACAGCCTTGATCTTCCCAGATTTGTCACAATCCACTAGTTCTTACTCGGATAATGAGATTAATTTCCCGGTTTTCAGTTGAGTGATTCCTTCTGTTGCAGCTATTGTTGAAAATGCCCAGCAGCTTCCTGTTGATATATAATTACAACTACACTTAATTAGTTACGCCTAAAAATAAAAAATAATGGATGTGAAAAGCATAGAGCTATTAATTTCATTGAGCTAGTTTGGAAAAAGTAAAATTTCCGTACCACATTGACCTTGATCCTTGATAGGCGTAACAGCTCCTTTTTTCCTCCAGTCTATGCTAGATGGCACTGCTGTCACATTTTCATACCTAAATGACACAATTTTTGGATTAGATTTCATCTTGTATCCATTTCGAGAAGCTTGGAACTCCTCATTTGTTTGGTCTGCAAATTTGTTAATGCTCAGTGTTGGGGCGTGATTTATTAGGCCTAGATGATAGGCTGGGTCATGGTCCACGTGAGGAAAGTCTCCTCACTTGGGGGTCAATTTTTGTGGCTGGTGTAAACTAATGAACCTGGAATTATTTGAATCTCTATTCTCAAGGTATGTGTCAGGATGTAGTCCGGCGCCTACCTTATTTTAAGGAGATTCAGTCTCATCCCATTAAGGCTTCTAACCTAATGAGGAGTCCTATTTACTGTTCAAGGATAGATATGACGACAACCGGGTGAATACTATAAATACTAGGCTTAAATCCCATTTTAGAGGTAATCAACATTTTACAGTACGAGAGCAATATACCTCCATTGTTATACATCTTGTTCAGCCTGTACTTATTCACACATCGGAGCTATCCCCCGACGGCAAAACCGCCCGGAACTCTGAGTGTGATCTCGTTTCTGTGCAGGATTGACGCGCTCTTGGTGATTGAGGCGCGTGGACGAATCTTGGCGTTAACATTGGCGCTATAAGGAGGGCCTCTTACTAATTTATCAATCACTTAAATATCCAGTAGGAGCTATGGAGTGCGAGACGAAGACAGTTTCTGACCAAGAAAGAAATTCGGTCCATCCCACTACCCAAATTAGGGGCTCAGCTTGACCGGCTCGGACCACGCTCCAGTTAAAATTACGGTGGAAATATATTTTCAAGGCGGTATAATTAACCTCATCTCTGAGTCGACCAATCGTGATGATGGCCATGATGTTGGAAATGCAGAGGAAGCAGGAAGAGATGGAGAATTTCCGCCAGCAGTTGATACAAA
Source organism: Aralia elata (assembly GCA_034770075.1). NCBI lineage: Eukaryota > Viridiplantae > Streptophyta > Magnoliopsida > Apiales > Araliaceae > Aralia > Aralia elata. The sequence continues at coordinate 143,667 of JAVJAP010000192.1, read as the reverse complement.
TCCCCACTTTCAGGGCTATGTTCCCAGGAAGTTCGTAGGGGGAACGAGCAGAAGTGGAGGACAACAGCAACAACAAAGAAAATCCGACTGTGCCTCCAACAACGGAGAGTCAGCCGATTCCAATCATCCACTTGGAGCCCCAAAACAGCGGTGATGTGCCACAACTCAGATTGGAAGTGAGTCAACCTCAGCCCAACATCATCCCGACCACTCTCCCAGCATTTTCACAAGTGCAGATACCGACCATCCCTAGCCATATCCAACTAACAAGCCCCACTTTCGAGCAGAGGCCGAATGAGGAGCTGTCAGATTATGTGGACAGATTAAGGGCCCAAGCACAGAAGTGTGCCGAGCCAATTGAAGAGAAGAACATGGTTAGCATATGCAACAATGGTGCTCTAGACTCCTTCAAGCCCCATCTCATTACAAAGGCCTGTGATTCATTTGCAACCCTCTCATCCTTCGCACAAGATTTGGGAGGAATCGTGACAGTGCCCATCAACCATGCGATGGTTACATGGAAGGGTAAGAGAACAACAACTGTGGCTTTGGCTGACTCCCAGTCAAACCCACAAGGGGGCAAGAGGGAGAAGAATGAGCGAAATTTTGAACAAAGTAAAGAAAAACTTGGGGGCAAGTATACCAGGATGTCAGTTCCAGAGGCTATCACATGCAGTGAGAAGGCATTCAGGGGCCTGTACGAACAATGGGTTGAGCACGGAGTGGTGAAACCTCCAACGCCTAAATTTGTGGTGACGGAAGAGATGAAAAGAAGACCAGATTTCTGTGTGTACCACCAGTACGCAGGACATTCCACTATGGACTGTTACAGTATGCGGAAGATATACCATGAAGAAGCTGGCTAAGCCGGAGAAATTGAGCTGTTAAAAGAAAAGCACCGTGTATGAAAAGCTACTTTCAAACCACAAAGGAAAAGAAACATGCAACATTATTACCCATGGTGTAGCCCAAGAGGTCAAAAAAAATCACCCAAGATGGTGGTCCACTAGAAAAGGGTGGTTGAAGTACTCAAGAGTATCCCTTGCCAAGAAATTGGATGACCAAGGGAGGAAACACAAGAATTGACGAATTAAAAATCCACCCACGATGGTGGTCAAGTCCTCGTGGATTGCACTTGCCAAGAAATTGGATGACCAAGTGACGAGGCATGCAACTTAAGCCCTTATGAAACCCTATACGCCAAACAATTGGCACGACGTACCAAGGGATAAGGCACAAAGTTATACTTTCAACTTTAAAAGTAATCGAGGCACCTGACTATAAGTCCTCAAAGTTATACTTTCAACTTTAAAAGTAATCGAGGCACCTGACTATAAGTCCTCAAAGTTATACTTTTAACTCTAAAAGTAATCGAGGCACCTGACTATAAGCCCTCAAACCCGAGAAAGTTACACTTTATCTCTAAAAGTGGCGAACGTTATGCTTTATCCGACAAAAGCAAAATCTATTATTATCTTTATGAAATTTTTTGAAACATTGTGCTTTTCATTAAAAGCAATATGATTATTAATAAAAATGTCAAACTTTCACTTATACTTGAATATTCTTTGATTTTAAAAGTATGGATTCAAGTGTTAGTTTGCGAGAAATCGAAAAATTGCATGTTTACTCTCATTCTTATGAATATTGTTGTCTTGGAGTATTAATTTGAATAACTTATGATTCAATACTAAATATTGGGTCTTAAGGAAAAAATTCAATTTAAAGACAATCATTAATGCTAAAGAAACTCTACTATGATAAATGACATATAAATGAGTTCTTTGATACAGGAAATAACAAAAAGCTACAAAAAACCATACCTAGAAGTAAGGAGATCCAGCCCAGCACGAAAAAATATTCGTCGGGAGAGGAGCTGCACAAATCACGGGCTTAGAGAATGCCTGCAGCTCCACGACATCTTTGTTGTGGGGTGGATAGCCGAGGTCACTAAAAGGCGAGGTGGCAGAAATCAAGATGAAGAAAGCGAGCTCCTCAACGGGCAAAGAAAGTATAGCATCGATGCCCCCACCCAAAGAACTAGTAACTATACCCTCCCTTTTAGGTGAAGCCTCGGGAGAATCCTTCTGGGGAGGATGAAAATCAACAATAGGTGTCGCAGGATTCCCCCTCGAGGGAGGAGGATTAACTGCCATAATAGCATCAGCATCAACATGGGTGTCACCGGTACCCTCCAAGCTGTCATGAGAAGACGTTATATGTGGGCGTGAAGATGGAACTGTACTAACCACAGCAGGACCTAAGCCTACATCAGACCTGAAATCATCAGCATTAAGGCTGACACGATCATCATGAGGTAAAGAGGACTCGACAACAATCATGTTATGTCAGCGAGGCTCACAAAAAGTGGAGGTCGCCACCTCACTTGCCGTATCCATGAGAAATCCAATGGGAATATCATCATCATTACCATCTTCATTCTCGACAATCTAAAAACAAGGATCCTCGGCTTTACTCTAGAGCAAGTAAATCTCATCTCCCCGACAGCAGAGGATCCTGGGGGAGGAACTCGAGGATGTCGGGTACCAGATACGAATTCTGGAAGGATCGTGTCACCATGAAAGCATGAAGTATAATTGTAAGCCTGCTTGACAGCCTCTATCAAGTATGCAACGCACTCAGTATCCCTAGGAGACAGTCTGGATGGGCTACAAGAAGCTGAAGCAACAACAGGAAGACTGCAAGATATAGAATAAGAACGTAATTTGAAAAAGAAAAGGAAGCAAACATACTCTAACGTAACGAATGTGCATGAAGAAAAGCACCCGTGGGAAATCAACACAGTAAAAGCGTCATGATGCGTAGATCCCTACATATCTGAATGCCCTACATGGTTGAATGCCCTACATAGTTGAATACCCTATATGGTTGAATTCCCTATATAGCCGAATGCAGTGATATATGCCCGTGCTCTTTAGTATAGCTTTATACTCAACATTCCCGAGGATTTCGTCAGTCCAATGTTGCCATCCTTGAAGACGGTTAGATGAGTCAGATAGGAAGCGAAAGGGACTGAAAGGGTATTCTTGTTTCTCTATGCACATGCGGGGAATGCTACCGGAATGGGGGAAGTCGTCCCAACCTCCGCAAGCCGCGACATACAGAAACAAGCCTTCTTTATCTGGTGCAGGAAAAGGTGTGCGATCGTAAGTCTTCAGAGCATCCGATAGACGAGGCCTGCAAGTAAGAAAGACTCCACATGAGGATACTAAGGATGTCAACTTGAGTAGGCTTACCATGACAAAGGGAGAATTTGAGCCTTTCACTTGAGAATACCTGAAAATAAGAAGAAATGAAGTCAAGGAAGGATCAAAATCACAATTATGAAAGAAAAACAAAATTTGAAATTTTTCCAAAAAACTTCGGACAGCCAAAATTCATCCTTCGGAGCCATTTTTTGGGTTATTTTGATATGTGTCATAGTCGTTGGCGATGATTTTTGAAGTAATCGTCGATACGGTCGTTTTGATATATTATGGGCCCCGAGACTCCAAATGGAACAAAAGTTATGGTCAAAACAGCGATCACGATTCCCAATGTTTAAATTTTGGTACAAAATCTCTTAGGATTCGCTCCCTAGGGTTCGACCCCCTAGGGTTCGGCCACCCTAGGGTTTGGTCATCCTAAGCCAAAAAAAATAAATTCCCTAGGGTTCGGCCACCTAGGGTTCGGCCCCCTAGGGTTCGGCTAGGCTATTCAAAAAAAAAAGAAAAAAAAAAGAAAAAAAAAATAATAAAAAATTCCAATTTCCCCTATAGGGTTCGGCCACCTATAGGGTTCGACCCCCTAGGGGGATTTCTGTTGTGTACCTTGGCAATTTTGAGGCTCCACAAATCAATTTTTTCGGAACGAATGCTTCTTTGTCGCAATAATTATTGTATTTTTCTTTATTATCCGAGGGAACCCTACCGAGATATAATCCAAGTAACGGGGCTCGGAAGACAAAAAGAAAAGTTACAATAACCTAAAAAGAAAAGTAGGAGAAGCAAGTAAAGAAGAAGTTCGGAAGAAAGTACTCCAATCAATTGGAGAAAGATGATACTATAGGGTTCAACCCTTAGGCTTTGGCCCTATAAGGGTGGAATTGTTTTCTTACCTCTTTCCCAAAGATGAAGACTGTTGGCGTGACGACTTCTTGGTGAATCTTCAAACTTGAATGAGGAGAGCAAATGCCAAGACAAAAAAGTGCACGATGAAAAGAGAAGCCTACGTGACTTGGGAGATGTATATTCAAACTGCAAGCTTGCAATAGTAAAGGAAGCAATCTCTATGTTCCTTTTAAGGAAGATTTCGCAATTTAAAGATAAGTTTATTTGAGTTTATTTTTAAATAAATATATAAATATTCGAAAATTGTTTAAATTTGGTATTTTAATAAAATTTCGAAAAAATATATATATTTGATAACAGTATGACAATTTCGAAATTATATATATATAGATATACATATATATATATATATATATGTATATATATATTGAATATTTGGTTTCCCTAAGGAAAAAAGATCTTGCTTTACAAAATTTTAAAGGAAGATTTTGTTTCCAAATACTAAATTAATATTTGATTATTGAATTTTATTTAGTGATATCTGATGATTTTCCTTGTTTTAATTCTCAGAAAATAAAAAAATAAATATTGAGCAAAATGAGGAAGCTTCAGATGATCTACCAAGCAGTACTTGGACAAGTGAAGTCACACAAAATCATTCACAAGCCTGGAATATTTTGCACGAGCGTCTCTCAGGAATCGTGACTCTCGCGCAGGGGGCAAATGTGGGTCCAAGTGCATATTAGGGTTCACATGACCTAATTAGAGTAAATGTACAAATTAGGGTTTACAAAAAACCTAATTAAATGTACAAATTAGGGTTCATGTGACCTAATTAAATGTACTAGACCCAGGGAAGTCTCCACGTGTTCCAAGGCAGAAGACCCGTGGATGCGACCCATTTTGGGAATTGATTGAGGGATTGAATTGGTGGCTAGAAGAACAGGACAATTTGGGCATTACTTTGATGATTGAAGGGCATTTCTGGAATTTCTCCTTTAAAACATAATTAAAGGGTATTTCGGGAATTTTTCTTAAAACATGTGCCTGGCATGTGACTATTTCCTAGGAAAACTCTATAAATAGCCCCTCTATTCTAAGAAAAGAGGATGGCTCTCAAGATATTACACTTAGACTCTTGGAAGCTCTAAACACTTGAAACTCTCTCACAACTCGAAGACTCTAGAAGGCTCTTGGAATCCCTGCTACCCTAACCCGGTTTCCGGATTCTAGGAGTTCTACCACGTGTCATTGGAGTAACTGCCCACCTGTTCTTCTCCCCTCTTCAATCTATCAATTAGTTCCGTACTCTTCGTGGATTTCTCTCCTCTCCAGCCAACACGAAACCCTAACCCTAGCAAGGTGTAATTTCTGTACCTACAAGGAGAAATCTGCATAATATTCTGTTGCTGGGTCTGGTTTTGCACTAATTCAGACACCAATTCAGACAGGGCATAACTGTCTGTTCATATCATCACGAAGAACATATACTAATTCAGACACCAATTCAGACAGGGTATCACTGTCTGAATTTCCTGCAGAAAGTCATTTTGAAAATTTATCACTGTTGTTCATTAATTACAAATTACACCTATTCACCCCCCTCTAGGTGTGCTTATCCATAGAATTACATTTGGTATCAGAGCTTGGCTCTACTTATCTTTGTCTTTGCAGACCGTAGGGTAAGATTCTTTGGCACACCTTAACTTCCTAGAAGGGTAGTCCGCTGCAATGCGCCATATATTTTTTATTGTGCTAAATGCTTCATATTTAATACTCATGTCAATCTTGGTAATTTTAACATAAGATCAAAAGTTGAAGAATCTGTGCATGTAATTTTTGATGAATTTAACCATGATCTGTCAAAAGATGAGAATTCTGCAGGAAATGACAATTTGAATCATGAAAATAGTTAAATCCAGACAGCCTAAGCCGTCTGCATCAGAAGGAAAGACAGACGAAATTCAGACAGTTTGACCCGTCCGTTTTAGAAGAAAACTCAGACATGCAGACACTTAAATCCAGACAACTTGACCTGTCTGCATTACAAAAAAAGTCAGACGAATAGTCAGATGCAGACCGTGACATTCCAGAGCCTGAACCTGAAGAGCAAATGACTGCAACAAGGCTTCCTAGATCATCTAGAACAGGGAGAAATCATCCCCCAAATCTGATCATAGGAAGAATTAAACCAATTCGAAAGGTATCAGGTATGAACTCAAAGGTAATAATGGAAAGGGAAGAGAGAATCTATTTGGCTTTAAATGTTTCTTATGAACTATTTGTTTTTGTCAAAGGGGGAGAAAATTGGTATTGGAGGTTATGGGGGCAAATTAATTTGATTTGATTTTGATGAACTAATGTGAGTCTGATGGGTCTGATAATTTGCTTTGATGGCTCTGCGAGATGATTAATGATGGGGCATGAAAATCTGTTTAAACCTGTGTGCATTCTATTCATGCTAAGCTGTTTATTGGTTATGTTGACAGTTTTTATGGTCATAGTATTTATTGATCTTTTATATGCATAATCTTAGGGGGAGAGATAATCTATATGACTTTAAATACTCCTTATGAATTATTTTTGTTGATGACAAAGAGGGAGAGATATATCTAAATTGATATTCATATACTATAATTCATGATTAAATGCATGGTTTTAGGGGGAGCCATATATTTAGGGGGAGTTTATATATTATAAGTTGTCATCATCAAAAAGGGGGAGAATGTTAGTTTATGATATTTTAGTTTTGATAATGACAAATTATTTTGTTGTGTTATTATATTTTGATTGCTTGATAGAACAAATGAAATCATGGGTAGGTTTTGTTTAATGCTAATTATCCTGCAAAAGTTGTCTAACATGATTCGCCACATACTTTAAATATGCTGATCATACTTCCCACAATTCCCACATATCATGGATAAGATTCTCTTGCTATATCCGAAGCTGCCCATTCTTTGATTTACTCATTCCCTACATGGCTGACACATGCTACTAATGGAATAATATATACTGCCCAACATCTCCCACTATTCCAACATTTGATCATTAAAGAAATTGTTTAAAGCATTAATTATAATAGTACTTTGCTGCCCACACTTCCCATTTCATATCATGGGCATAATGTTTTTAATGCTAATTTATTCTTCCAAGGTTGACTAAGAAGAATATAAATTTTGTCCATGCTGCACACAATACCTACTGAATTCCTTTATGGACATGGCTTCATTTCAACGGGATAAAATCTGCAGCAACAATTCCGCCACTCTTTCTCTCTTTCTCTCTCAATGTCTAATGGTTGGCTCATGCTTCACTATGTTCAGTAAAATACTATCCCTTCTACCAAGGTTGTCTAGCATAAATGTAAGTAATGTTAATGCTCCCCATTACCTCAATATTGTTGGAAACTATATTTAAGGATTCTGCTGAAATGTTTGCACATACTTCCCACTCTTACAAAATCGGTAGCTGGCAACATCACCTCATGGGCAAGAATGTTTTCAGCTAATTAAATACATTGCCCATCATCTTCATGGGGTTGATTATCTTTTTCCTTAGCAGACCAAGATGCACTCCAACGGTAGGAAAATATATTCTGAGCATTAACTCTTTCTCTCTGAATAGCCAACGGCTATATTCCCTTCTTGTATAAATCTATCCAGTCGTGGCTCAAGCAAGGGAAGAGAGAAGAATACGCAGAACAAATTATACATCCTGAAATTCTCTCTTCACATACATTAAGAGATTAAGAACTATCAAGAATTATATTCAGATAATCTCTTCTCTTCACAAGCACTTGAAAAGAACCATTTTATTTTTCCTTGTGAAGAAATCATTCCAAGCTGCTGTGCTACATCAAGTATTAATTAATTTCAGCTTGCATTCATTGTGTTTAAACTGGTGATATCTTTATCCAACTCTTTGATCATTGCATATTAATTGAGCCTTATATTATTGATATAATTATTGCTTTGATCATAATTTATTTTGTTATTATCTTTTAATAAATTCTGTAAACAGTTGATAGACTAAGTGGTTAGTCTAGTGTTTTCTAATCAGGTTTGGATTAGGGTCTTTACAAGAAAGTTCAAGGAGGCATAGGTGCCTAAGGGTGCAGAGGTGCACAGGGAGCAGAGGTGCTCATGGAGTATTGGTACTCAAAGTTTGTGAAACTTGTTTTGTAAAGGGGTTTAATTGTAAACCAAATTGATTAATAAAAGAGTCTCCAATACCAATTGGTATTGGACGTGGAGTAGGCCACTGGATTAGAGTTTAAGGGCCGAACCACGTAAAAATCGTTGTGTTTATGGTTTGCTTATTTGTGTTGTTTGATCCTTGAAGCTTAAATTCTGTTTAGAAGAAATCTGCATAATATTCTGTTGCTGGGTCTGGTTTTGCACTAATTCAGACACCAATTCAGACAGGGCATAACTGTCTGTTCATATCATCACGAAGAACATATACTAATTCAGACACCAATTCAGACAGGGTATCACTGTCTGAATTTCCTGCAGAAAGTCATTTTAAAAATTTATCACTGTTGTTCATTAATTACAAATTACACCTATTCACTCCCCTCTAGGTGTGCTTATCCATAGAATTACATTTACATCCTTCAATGGTGGTACAGTTTTATTGGGTAATAATACAGTCTGCAAAATTACTGGAATATGCACCATCAAAGTTAAAATGTTTAACGGGGTTGTCAGAACATTGGGCGATGTAAGGTATATTCCAGAATTGAAGAAGAATATACTATCGGTTGGAGTTCTTGACTCTATGGGTTGTAGTATCTCAGTCAGAGATGATGTCATCAAAATTACCAAGGGTTCGATGGTAATAATGAAGGGCCAAAAGAAGGGCACCCTCTACAGGTTGATAGGGGACACAGTTACTGGTGGAGCAGCAATTTCTGTGCAGGAAAATTCCAACAGTGATAGCGCAGAATTATGGCACATGCGACTTAGTCACTTGAGTGAAGGTGGAATGAAAGAACTTCACAAAAGGCAGTTGCTGAAAGGTGTCAAAACGTGTAGTTTGGAATTTTGCAAGTTTTGCGTGTACGACAAATAACGGAGGGTAAACTTTAGGGCAGGAGCACACACCAGTAAGAATGTACTTGATTATATACACTCGGATGTGTGGGGACCGATCAAGCTTACGTCAATGGGTGTAGCCCATTATTTTGTCAGCTTCATAGATGACTACTCCAGAAAGGTGTGGGTGTATTTTATGAAGCAGAAATCCGAGGTTTTCAGAATCTTTAAGTAGTGGAAAGCTAAAGTAGAAAACCAGACCGGAAAGAAGTTGAAGTATTTCAGATCAGATAATGGCACGGAATACAGGGACAGGTCATTCCTACAGTTCTGCCAGGATGAAGGTATCATCAGGTACTTCTCAGTTAAAAGAACTTCAGAGCAAAATGGGGTTGCAGAGAGGATGAACAGAACTCTATTGGAACGCGCCAGATGTATGAGGTTGAATGCGGATTTGCCCAAGAGTTTCTGGGCTGAGGCACTCAACACACCCTGTTATCTGATAAATCGATCTCCTTCAGCTGGAATTGATTACAAAATCCCCGATGAGGTATGGACAGGGAAACTAGTTGATTTTTCTGTGATGAAAATTTTTAGTTGTCCAGCTTATGTTCATCTGCCGGTCGAAGAGCGACAGTCTAAACTTGATCCAAGGTCAAAGGAGTGTATTTTCCTTGGATATGAAGATGAAGTCAAGGGATACAGGTTATGGGATCCAGTATCCAAGAAAAAGGTTGTAAGCAGAGATGTGGTGTTCAATGAGAAACACATGCTGAACAAATTCGAGAATGAAGAATCTACAACAAGTGAGTTACAGACACACCCAGTTGAGGTGGAGCTTCCTGAAGAGACAAAAGAATCTGAAGAGATTGAAGATAATTATCCTTCAGATCCCCAAGAGAGGTCCTATAATCTTGTTAGAGATCAGGAAAGGCGAGTCAGCAAACCAGTGCAGAGATATGGGTTTGAAGACATGGTTGCTTTTGCATTGATTGCTGGTAGTGGAGATCCAACTAGCTATCAGGATGCTATTCAGTCCGAGAAAAATGATAAATGGGCAATAGCGATGACAGAAGAGATGAAGTCTTTACAGAAGAATCAGACTTGGGAGTTAGTTCAACTTCCAAAAGGATCGAAGGCTATATGATGCAAGTGGGTGTTCAGGAAAAAAGAAGCTCAGTCTGATAAAGAAGGTAAAAGATTCAAGGCCAGGTTAGTGGCAAAGGGATTCTCTCAGAGAGAGAGAATCGATTACAATGAGATTTTCTCACCAGTTGTGAAACACACGTCGATTCGGTTGATCTTATCTATCGTAACATCACATGATATGGAGTTAGAACAGCTTGATGTGAAAACAGCTTTTCTCCATGGTGATTTAGAAGAAAAGATCTACATGAAACAACCAGAGGGGTTTATTGAACCAGGAAAAGAGGGCTTAGTGTAACGTCTTAGACAATCAGAGGGGTTTATATGCTTAAAAGCAAAATATTAGCGGTTTAAATTGTACAATACGAAAACTTTAATATAAAGTGTATTAAGCCAAAGTGAAAAGATATATCGTAATTATTTGTTTTTTGAAATTAAAATCACTTTTTTGGACTCATAAATATCTATTGACAAGCCAGCCAACTTTTAATGATTGTGATTAGTCATGTACAAATGAAGGTCAATTAGAAAGGCAAATACCACTTTCGGAAACTCTTAGGCCATGTTATGGAGTATGCAATACGAACTATTTTGAATTAAGCCAACAAAATTTGGCCCTCAAGCCATGTCATGGAGTATGCAATACGAAATATTTTGAGATGATTTGATTTTTAAGCAGGAGTGTAGAATGGGAAATTTAATCCCATAATCAACGGTCCATGAATTATGCTAAAGAGCAAATTGTAAAACTGTCCCTTCATATTTATACTCAAATATAACATAAATGTTAATATTTTAATTTTTACAATATCATAACTAATATTTTATTTTTTTGTAAAATTGTCCCTTCTAATCAATTTAGTCAAAATAAATGAATTACGTGCACAACATATGAGTTTTTAAAGGGTAAAATAGCTAATTTACACAAACACAATAATAAAATATTATTCCCTCTTATAGTGAACTCACGCCTCTCTCTCTCTCACAACAAAAGTGTTTCTCTCTCTATCCATTATCTACTAAAAGTCTAAAACCTTTTCTCTCTATCCTTTATTTATTTGTTGAGAAGTAATTGAATTGTAGTTTAATGAACAACCATGTTCTGTTTGATCCATTACAGTTTTTTTTTCCTTTTTTTTTTTGGGCACTAAAATTCACTTATATTGTATTCCAAGTATTCATTCATGCATGCAAAATGATTGAGTCACACAAATCTCCAAATACTATTCAACTGAAACAGAGTATACCATTTATAATAAGCCAGTCACAAACATCCAAAAATACACACTATTCAAAACTAAACTGCTACCCAAAATGAAGCCCCGACCGAAGTTTGTAAACACTGCATACACATAGCTACCAATATTAGTTTCTTGTTTTACTCCTTAAATGTACTACAACCTATGAATACAACATTTACTACGGTCACGTTGGTGCTAAATTTACCCTCAATCGAATTCCATTTCAGGTTTGTGTTTTATCTACTAAACATTTTTTCATAGGATCTCCAACTAGAAAACTTGGGTTATCCCGATTGGCGATTCCCTTATGTATATGCATTTAGCCACATTTTCTCAGAGAATGAATCAAGCTTACGTGGTAGTATGACACAAGTGCTCATTTTTTTGGACAGTCATACTTTTATTTGTATGCCTCAATATATATTTTATGTTGTAGTTTCTGTATATTTTTTTATCAACAAAAATAAATTTTACTAAAATTTAAAGTCATACAGATTGAGGCAAATCCAAAAAGTATGGATAAGACCGCAAAAATTACATAACATCATAGATTGTTTTTTTAAAAAATTGAAATTTATATAGCTTCTCTATTTAGAGCCTTAATGCATTAAATTTTTATCCAAAAAATAACACATCTAAATCTCAATCAAAATAATTAGTGCAATATTAAAAATACATTTATGTCTCCATAGTGTTCAATATGGTGAAATGTAATCCACTTTATAAACATATTTTTTACAATACTACAAAACACAAATTCTTCAACTTCAAAACACTTCAAGCAATACACACATTTTCAATGTACTACATTTGCAAAAACAAAGGGATACAATTGTATTTATAAAACCTAGGCATGACTAATCTACCTCTTGTATGCACGGAATGCCTAAAAGGAACCTCCCCCAATGAGGAATCATAGCAGGGAGGAAGGCCTATATGTTCTAACCAAGGCCGCTATTCTTGTTAAGGAATAAAGTAAGGCCTTGCCATTTCTGTAGCTATGTGCTATTAAGTTCTTTGCCCAAATTACTTATTTTAGAAGGTAATTGAATAAGGACAATCCTTCTTATCTTCTCATATGAGCTCTGGAGTCATTGAGTTAGAGCTACACTCTTTATCTCATTGTATGGCCAAGATATAGGCCTTACTAGAAATTATGTCGAAATCTAAAATCTTATATAGTTCAACTTGGTAACATTAAGGTTACTAAGGACCAAAGGTACTGACTAATGATTATTTTTTTGTTTGCAGAATTATACTTTGAGCATTAAATGTTGCACTTGGTACAACAATTAAGATTATATTTAAAAATCAATTGAGTTAATATCAGTTAAGAATTTAGATCAGGCCAGGAAGGTATTGTAGTAGTGACTTATAGTGTAGAGTTGAAAGGTATATTGTAGTTATATACTCTTTTTGTTTTAAATTATAATATTATTATTGACTTTTGAAAAGTCAATTTAAGACATTTCAAACTTAAAATTAATATGACTCATAAAAAATTATAAAAAAAATTAATCTTACAATAAGTAATACTTTTTAGATAGTCTATAATATATATCATTATATTGACTTTAATTAAATAAATTTATGTCAATTTTGAGTTTGAAAATATAATCAAAAAGTCAATAATCTTATAATAAAGAACGTAGAGAGTATTTATTTATATTTGAAATTAAAATCACGTTGGGAAACGAACATTTAAGTTGTAAAGTAGTACTAACAAACAAAATAGAAGACTGAGAAACTAATGCGAATACAAAGAAATCAACTGGAAGTGGAAAAATTCGGAATCCAACAAATTCCGGAATGAAAGGAAATTAATTGATTGAAGAAACTAAGAAGAAAAATCTGGAAATTGTAAAGAAAGTGATTGAAGAAGAATTAAGAAATTTTGAATTAAGCCAATGATAATGTGGTCCTCCATTAGCTAGGCCATGTTATATATGGAGTGTAGAATGGGAAATTGATCAATCCCATAATCAACGGTCAATCAATTATGCTGTTATTAAGGTTGCATGCATTTCTCTTCTCTATATATATCACCTTACTCTTGACATCTAATATCACCCCACAACCATTTTTTTTCACATCATACAATAAACACAATGGCTTCAAGCACTAGTCTAGGAAGCCATTGTTCCTTCACTCTCCTCTTGATTATATTTGTGGCTTCGGCTTATCAGGCTAACTCGCGCATGTTTCATGAGGCTACCATGTATACAAAGCACGAGCAATGGATGGCTCATCATGAACGTGTTTACGAGAGTAGCCTAGAGAAAGAGAGGCGATTTAAGATATTCAAAGCCAATGTTGAGTTCATAGAGAACTTCAACCAAGCTGGTAATCATACTTATACACTCGGAACCAATAAATTTACCGACTTAAGTACTGAAGAATTCTTGGCCTCACATACCGGAAACAAGATGCCATCATCCAATAGGTCATCTACAACGTACAACACATTTAAATACGCGGATGTCAGTGATGTGCCGCCTAGTATAGATTGGAGAGACCAAGGAGCGGTCACCCATGTCAAGAATCAAAATCCATGTGGTAAAGAAATTAACCTTCAATTATTTATATATATATATATATATATATATATATATATATACATATACACACACACATGATTACAAACTGGTTTAACACTTATTTGTCAAACTTAGTGTAAAATACATTCTGCCAAAACAGTTTGAAGGATTGTTAGATACAACCAACTTTGGTTATGATTCTTTTTTTTTCTTTTGTTTGCCAAACTTAGTGTAAAAGACAATTCATTAACCAATTTGATGGATTGTTAGATTACAGTTCTTTTTTCAACATAGACGCCCGCGCGTATATATATATATAGTTACTGTTTGTTTTGACTTACAATTAAGGACTATGTATCTTGTTATGTACATTAGGGAGTTGTTGGGCATTCACAGCAGTAGCAGCCACGGAAGGACTTAATCAGATCAAAACCGGTGAGTTGATTTCACTATCTGAGCAAGAAATATTAGACTGTGATGACCAAGCCGGCTGTGGCGCCAACTATATCGAGCATGCCTTTGAATTTATACAAAGCAAACAAGGCCTCGCCGCAGAGTCAGCTTATCCATATATAGCACAAGAGGGAACCTGTAGAAACACTGACCGAACCTATGCTGCCATCACTGGTTTTGAACTCGTTCCCCGTTACGATGAGGAAGCCCTGCAAAGAGCCGTGGCCGGCCAACCCGTTTCAGTTCAAATAGATCCAATCCTCCTTCAACATTACGAGGGTGGGATTATAAGTGGTGAATGTGGGACTGTTTTATCGCATGCTGTAACGATTGTAGGGTATGGGATAAACGATGCAGATGGTATGAAGTTTTGGATTTGCAAGAATTCCTGGGGTGCTAATTGGGGCGATGGGGGTTATGCTATGATACAAAGAGATAGCGGTGTCCAAGGAGGGATGTGTGGAATTGCCTGGCATGCTTTGTATCCTACTGCATGAATTAATATATTTGGGTATTTGTATTAATTATTACAAACTGGGACTCCTCTCCATTTCATTTGAATTTGAAATGGAGAGTCTCCATTTTACTAATTATCAACTTATAATATTTTTGTTAGGAATGATCCAAATATGTTAATAGATAGTTAATGATATTAAGATCAATTCTAAAAATAAAAAAAAATAATCCGACACTTTTTCACCGTTAAAAATCTAAAAGAATTTCCACCGTTAAAATTCAACGGTAAAAAATCTTTTAGACTTTTAACGGTGAAAAAATGTCGAATTACTTTGTTTTTTTATAGAATTGATCTTAATATCATTAACTATCTATTAACATATTTGGATCATTACTAACCAAATCATTATGGTCCAATAGTTGATGAAATAAGTGAAATGGAGAGTTCTCCATTTCATTGGATCCATTTCCAACAAACTGGCCTTCCATGAATTTTATCCCGCCAATTATATTTCGGATAAATATTGCAATCACTTTTGTTCCCTGCCCAGTGCCCAGGCATGGTGTCTTGAGTTTGTATGTTTGTGTCTGTGTTTATCATTTCCAAGTAGCTAGAGTTATTGAGTTAGTTAGTGCGTGTGTGTGTGTATATATATATATATATATATATATATATATATATATATATATATATGTGTGTGTGTGTGTGTGTGTGTGTGTGTTTGTGTGTGTGTGTGTATGGGAAAATGGAACAAATTTTATAAGTATGTAGTTTTATGTGAAATTTCGAACAAATGTTTCGTATAATTAATTAAGAAAATCATTCAAACAAAAAAATTAGCAAAATTTCCAAATAATATTATGTCTCAATTTAGTAGTACAATTCTTTAAAAAAAAAAAATTCTTTACAGTTACTTTTAGTCTTGACATTGTTTAATTTGTTGGGATTATATATAATCCATGTAAATATAGTACTGGGATTATAAATCCTGTATAATAAACTATATATTATATATAAAAATATCAAATTGTAGTGCATCGAATAAAATTGTAAGTGAATAATGTAATTGAATTTGTTTCTTATGAGTTTTAATCATTTGTACGTATAATATTAATTAATTACGTTAAATGTATATCAATTTAGCTTCCTCATTTGTTTAGCACGATGGCAAATTTATAAATTACATTTATACTGGTTGCAATTTCAGAAAGTAAATTATGCGGTTCATTTCCTTAATAAAATTTATATACATAGGAGCATTAAACACTTGCAAGATTAAAACCCTATAATGCACACAGTAGAATATTAAAACCCTATATATAATATATGCACACTATACATATATATATACGCAATCTGAAATCATGAGGACAATTAATCCACGTATAATATGTAAATATCTATGCAGTTGGATATGACGCATCCATAGCAATCCCACATAGGCCTTCTTTGGCAGCAACACCCCTTTGCATCATTCTAGGTAGAAAAATTACACCTTGCTAGGGTTAGGGTTTCGTGTTGGCTGGAGAGGAGAGAAATTCACGAAGAGTACGGAACTGATTGATTGATTGAAGAGGGGAGAAGAACAGGTGGGCAATTACTCCAATGACACGTGGCAGAACTCTCAGAATCCGGAAACCGGGTTAGGGTAGCAGGGATTCCAAGAGCCTTCTTGAGTCTTCGAGTTGAGAGAGAGAGTTTCAAGTGTTTAGAGCTTCCAAGAATCTAAGTGTAATGTCTTGAGAGCGATCCCCTTTTCTTAGAATAGAGGGGCTATTTATAGAGTTTTCCTGGAAAATAGTCACATGTCAGGCACATGTTTTAAGGAAAATTTTTGAAATACCCTTTAATTATGTTTTAAAGAAGAAATTCCAGAAATGCCCTTTAATCATCAAAGTAATGCCCAAATTGCCCTGTTCTTCTAGTCACCAATCCAATCCCTCAATCAATTCCCAAAATGGGTCGCATCTACGAGTCTTCTGCCTTGGAACACGTGGAGACTTCCCCGGGTCTAGTACATTTAATTAGGTCACATGAACCCTAATTTGTACATTTAATTAGGTTTCTATAAACCCTAATTTGTACATTTAATCTAATTAGGTCATGTGAACCCTAATATGCACTTGGACCTACATTTTCCCCCTACGCGAGAGTCACGATTCCTGAGGGACGCTCGTGCAAAATATTCCAGGCTTGTAAATGATTTTGTGTGACTTCACTTGTCCAAGTACTGCTTGGTAGATTATCTGAAGCTTCCTCATTTTGCTCAATATTTATTTTCTTATTTTTTGAGAATTAAAACAAGGAATATCATCAGATATCGCTAAATAAAATCCAATAATCAAATCTTAATTTAGTATTTGGAAACAAAATCTTCCTTTAAAATTTTGTAAAGCAAGATCTTTTTTACTTAGGAAAACCAAATATTCAATATATATATATAATATATATATATACCAATTTTGAAAATTGTCTATTGATAGGAATAAAATATCAGATATCAAATATATATATATTTTTCGAAAATCCGTTAAAATACCAAATTTAAACAAATTTCGAAAATATATGTGTTTATTTGAAAAATAAACTCAAGGAGACTTATCTTTATATTGCAAAATCTTCCGTAAGAGGAAAATAAAGATTGCTTCCTTTGCTATTGCAAGCTTGCGGCTTGAATATATGTATCTTCCAAGTCACTTAGGCTTTTCTTTTCATCATGCAAATGTTTCTCTTCGCAGTCAAGTCTGAAGATCACCAAGAAGTCGTCAAGCCAACAGTCTTCAGCTTGGGAACGAGGTAAAAAAACAATTTATTTTCTCTTTCTTTCAATTTTTTCAGTTTTCTTGAGTACTTTCTGTCGATATCCACCTGCATCTATAGACACCGATATCGGTTGATTAGCCACTGCCTTCAACAGAACTGCCTCGCTGTTGGCAGGTACCTTTTCATTATTATTGATCTTGGCTGCACGGGAAGCTTCCTTCTTAGCGTTAGAAGTTCCATCAGCTGCTGTGTAAGGATAAAATGCTTCAAGGGCAATCCCTTTGTTCTTCACAATAAATTCAAACCCATCTTCCTTGTAGCCACCTTCACAGCCTTGATCTTCCCAGATTTGTCACAATCCACTAGTTCTTACTCGGATAATGAGATTAATTTCCCGGTTTTCAGTTGAGTGATTCCTTCTGTTGTAGCTATTGTTGAAAATGCCCAGCAGCTTCCTGTTGATATATAATTACAACTACACTTAATTAGTTACGCCTAAAAATAAAAAATAATGGATGTGAAAAGCATAGAGCTATTAATTTCATTGAGCTAGTTTGGAAAAAGTAAAATTTCCGTACCACATTGACCTTGATCCTTGATAGGCGTAACAGCTCCTTTTTTCCTCCAGTCTATGCTAGATGGCACTGCTGTCACATTTTCATACCTAAATGACACAATTTTTGGATTAGATTTCATCTTGTATCCATTTCGAGAAGCTTGGAACTCCTCATTTGTTTGGTCTGCAAATTTGTTAATGCTCAGTGTTGGGGCGTGATTTATTAGGCCTAGATGATAGGCTGGGTCATGGTCCACGTGAGGAAAGTCTCCTCACTTGGGGGTCAATTTTTGTGGCTGGTGTAAACTAATGAACCTGGAAATATTTGAATCTCTATTCTCAAGGTATGTGTCAGGATGTAGTCCGGCGCCTACCTTATTTTAAGGAGATTCAGTCTCATCCCATTAAGGCTTCTGACCTAATGAGGAGTCCTATTTACTGTTCAAGGATAGATGTGACGACAACCGGGTGAATACTATAAATACTAGGCTTAAATCCCATTTTAGAGGTAATCAATATTTTACAGTACGAGAGCAATATACCTCCATTGTTATACATCTTGTTCAGCCTGTACTTATTCACACATCGGAGCTATCCCCCGACGCCAAAACCGCCCGGAACTCTGAGTGTGATCTCGTTTCTGTGCAGGATTGACGCGCTCTTAGTGATTGAGGCGCGTGGACGAATCTTGGCGTTAACATTGGCGCTATAAGGAGGGCCTCTTACTAATTTATCAATCACTTAAATATCCAGTAGGAGCTATGGAGTACGAGACGAAGACAGTTTCTGACCAAGAAAGAAATTCGGTCCATCCCACTACCCAAATTAGGGGCTCAGCTTGACCGGCTCGGACCACGCTCCAGTTAAAATTACGGTGGAAATATATTTTCAAGGCGGTATAATCAACCTCATCTCCGAGTCGACCAATCGTGACGAGCAGGAAGTCCCACGCATAAAAGCTAAATTGTTATCTCTTAAAAAAAAGAATAATATATATATATGTGTGTGTGTGTGTGTGTGTGTGTGTGACTTCGGATTACGTGGAATATCTATTGATTCAACTAGTGGGTCTATTTGCAACAATAATAATAATCAATTTCCCTTTTGCCTATGCAAGTGCAATATGTATCCTAAAGTAAATGATTTCCCTTATTCAAGGAAGGTCGTCATATCTACTGGCATCCAGGATAGTAAACCATGCATGGCGTAGTAGATAAGCACTAGCAAGGACCCCTCTTAATTATGATGTGCATCCCCACTTCGACATTCGTAAAATAAATTATAAAAATTTGGGCAGCTTCGGGACTCGGGCCAGTTTCCATACCACCTCGACATCGGCAAATATAAATTCCCTTCGGCCACCAGATTAACACCACTATCGCTACTTTTATACGTATTTGGTCTCGTGACAGGCAGAGATGACAAGAAAGTTTTTTCGCCCACTTTTATTGGCAAAAGCATATTAGTGTCTCCAATGTTGGACCCAATTAATTTTCTCTCTCTTCAATCTATTCGGGAATCTTTGGATGATATGCCCGGCTCGATCTTAAGCGCAACGAGTTAACATGACTTCGGGTTGTTCACATAGCATGACTTCAGATTTTAGCTCCCTTCCCCTTCGGGCTGTAAAAGCGTCATTACAAAAAAGCTTCATTACATCGAGGTTGTAAAAGGAAACTTCGGCAAATGCCCCTAACTTCGGCATGCCCACAATAAAGTATACAACGGATTCGGACTGCTTCGGCACTCGAGCAGAGTCAATTCATAAACAAAAGAATGTGGCACTTTGATCCCATGCGAATTATTGAGTACTAACATTATATCAGTACTCACAAAATATACTGTACACCCACTTTTATCGGCATGCGTGTATTAATGTATATATGGGGCAATCCTCATGTGCCTTCGGTGAATCTTCAGCGGATCACCATTGTTTTGCTTCTTCATAGTTTACAAATTGAATGTGTAGTGGGATTGTTGTAAATATGGAGAAGAAACAAGGGTTCTTTTCGGCGTTGAAGGAAAAGGTGGTGAGGGGCTTATCGCCGACAAAGTCTCGGGGGAGGAGGAGCCGGAGCGGGTCGCCGAGTTTGGATTTTATTTTGGCAGAGGCGCTGTCGCTTTTGAGGGAAGGCTCGGATACGACCGAGGAGATGGACGATGGTAATTCGAAGGTGGAGAAGTTGGGTCACTGGATGAAGGGTCGGCTGAGTTGCGAGCCATCCGACCAGGGGTTGCTGCTGGGGTTTTGGGTGCGCCGTTGTCTCTAGTGCACGTTCGCAGTAATGACCCTTTTCCCCATCTCAGTATCAAAGACACTCCCATTGAAACTTCATCTACTCAATACATATTGTAAAAATTCATAGCAGCGTCGACGCCTTCCATTATTTGGAGATTATGTCTTCGGGGACGAAGAATTGGAACAAACGAAGTTAGGCTATGACCCCTTCGGACCACTTCGGCAAAGTGAACGCCACTTCGGCAAGGTGAACATCCCCTTCGGCAATTATTGGTTTCGATCCGATAAAAAATGCCTTCACTTCAAGTTCGGCAGTGGTTGCATTCGGTAGAAGTGGCTTCGGCAGTGGTTGCATTCGACAGAGATGGCTTCGGGGTTCTGCTAGAGTATGGTCCCTTGAATATAACTTCACAATATTCTTGGTGATTCGAAATTAAAGGGTTACAGGTTTGGAAAAAGGAGTGATCTTGATGACAAGTCCGGAAAAATTAAAGGCTACGTGATTAAAGGATAATGATTATCGGTATCACTTTGCATATCCATGATGCCCACGTTAGTAATAAGGAAATCAATAAGGATTGCTAAATACAATGTTCTGGCGCACTTGTTATATTTGATATTCATGTTTAGCTTGCTAGGAATATGCTAGGCCCACATGAAATGTAAATTCATGCAACACATCCACCTTCAGCTAAATAACTTCGACAGTCTTCCTATGCCTTCGGATAATCTTTGGCGGACCATCATCGGACTTCGGTAAGCGAAAAAAGGAGAACGCTTCTGAAATTGCCAAAAGTGATGACGTGGTTAAAAGTATCAATGATAGCAAATGTCCAACTACTTACAAGCTACCTGCGCCTTGTACATGCATGAAGCATACAGGCTTTAAGAAAATCGAAGGTGGCTTCACCACAATTAAATGGCTTCGGCCTTCTAACCCTTCAGTACATATCAATCCCTTCAGATTTGATCTCCTTCGACCGACATCCTCAGTAAAGGATCCTTCGGGGAGGTCAAGCATCCTCCGGGGCGATCAAGGGATCCTACGGAGAGGTCAAGGCATCCTTCGGAACAGGCCTTCGAGCCGTTCCCTATAAATTGGTCAGGCATTAGTGCCGATCAGGAACAGTCCTCCGTGACGTTCCCAATAAAATTAATCAGGCGGTGGTGCCGATCAGGAATAGTCCTTCGAGACGTTCCCTATAAATTGGTCAGGCGGTGGTGCCGATCAGGAATAGTCCTCCGTGACGTTCCCAATAAATTGGTCAGACGGTGGTGCCAATCAGGAATAGTCCTTCGAGACGTTCCCAACCATTGGTTCTTGGACTTTTAAATGATGTACTCTTCCATTAAATGTTCCATTGTAACGAAAGACTGGGGGCAATGTTGGGGTGTGATTTATTAGGCCTAAATGGTAGGTTGGGTCATGATCCACGTGAGGAAAGTCTCCTCACTTGGGGGTCAATTTTAGTGGCTGGAGTAAACTAATGAACCTGGCAATATTTGAATATCTATTCTCAAGGTATGTGTCAGGATGTAGTTCGGCGCCTACCTTATTTTAAGGAGATTCAGTCTCATCCCATTAAGGCATCTGACCTAATGAGGAGTCCTATTTACTGTTCGGGGATAGATGTGACGTCCACTGGGTGAATACTATAAATACTAGGCTTAAATCCCATTTTAGAGGTAATCAATATTTTACAGTACGAGAGCAATATACCTCCATTGTTATACATTTTGTTCAGCCTCTACTTATTCACACACCGGAGCTATCCCCCAGCGGCAAAACCGCCCGGAACTCTGAGTGTGATCTCGTTTTTGTGCAGGATTGACGCGCTCTTGGTGATTGAGGCTCGTGGACGAATCTTGACGTTAACACTCAGCTTGTAAGGCTGCTTTCCAACATTATTCAATGATTCAATGAATTTGACATTTTCGTTAAATATCTTGAAGCGCATCTCCTTTTATACATTGTCCTTGTAAACGCGCCCATATTGAGCCATCCATTGCTCATGTTTAGCTAACATGGATGCTTCCGGCAGCGTGCGAGATGTGGCCTAGGAAGCCCACATCCCTAGAAGTATAAAAGCAGCGACAAAAACTTTTCTTTCGAGATAAAAAGCCATTTAATTTGAACTAAATTTCCTTTCAATGGATGTATGACTATGATTTTCTAATTACTGAGTAGTCCTTGAAAGGTGAGGCTATATATAGAAGATTAATTACTATGCATATTATATATCCACTAATTCTTCGTACAAAACCTACATTCAAATGTGATTGAGAAGAACAGAAGCCTCCCAACTCCCTGATTTGCCGGGCAACATACAATGATTAGGACATCTAAGGTTTGTGCCGTGGACGCTGCCTAAATCCACATAGAATTAAGTTTATCTTGTTTCAAGACACAAATGATTAAGTTATTAAACTATTTACTTGCTCTGTTAATATTAGATCATCAAATGTAACTTACAGAAGGTCTATTCTATTGAAAATGTTAATTATTTTGGAGTTTTGTATTTGTCTATCTATTGGCTCTTCAATTGTGATATTTCTGCTGCATTATTACATCAATTTAACTCTAGTGGAAACCATTTTGCTTTGTTATGCATATCATATCCTAAACAACAACAACACATGAAAAACAAGTTTGATGTAATTAAATATTTCATCTCTAATCTATGAAATGTGATCTTTGTTATAGATATTTACGCGTTTTAACTCAATGCATGTGGTAGGAACTTGTTTTCTGTGCTACAATGTTTGTTCAATCAGCTTGGATTATATTGCTAGAATGCTAGCTGCATCACTAAGTGACATCGATACGTCTAAAACACTGCCTTAAACATATACATGCATAGCAAATGGCCGTCGAAAGGGAAAAAGAAGAGGGAAAAGAAAAAGAATTACTGCTACCTACTGGTAATTGATTAGTTCCACAGGTCTATTTTATTTTTTATTTTAATTTTACTAGAATGGAAATTTATATATCGGAAAGGATGTCTTGAAGCTATCTTGTCATATAAGTGGTACCGATGAATAAATCACTTGTTCCATACTTACCTCCGTGCAAAAAATGTCATATGAGCTCATTCCTTTTGTTTTTATGTAATAGTACAGAAATGAAATGCCACAACTCAAGAAAATAGCAGCAACAAATCTAGAAGCGAATGGATTAAAGAGTAACAGAAAGGACATAATTTTTTTTACCAATATAATTAAATTCCAGGATGATTCAATTATAAGACAAAGAATGATTCAATTTTATGGGAAACTCAACATAGCTTTTTGTTAAAATTATGTGACTGTAAAATTTAAAAAGCTAAAGCTAAACGTTTACTAAAATTATCTTTCTGTTATTTTCGACCTTAGAAAGATAGTCAACTTTTCTACTCTGACCTGATCAGGAATGGAAAAAATTCTATGTTACATGTAGATAAATAGTAAATGAGAGAAAAGAGAATAAAAAAGAAAGGGATCTGGAACAAATGGGCAGTCCATTTGGGTAATCTATAAAAATAAGTTGCATTTTCTATATATAGAGAGAGTTGAATTTCAGATGATATTTGTTATACAAATATTATACAAATTCAACTCTCTATTGTATAAAATGCAACTTATTTCTATATACTGTCAAAATGAACTGCCATACGAAAGAAGACAAAGAAAATCACCTAGACAGTACAAGAGATTACAATGTACAATTTACACTAAAAGGATTAACTAAGAGTTGCCAGCTAAAATCAGAAGAAAGTCCAAGAAATTAGGGAACTAGAATGTTATATATAGGTTTTACTAAATGAACAAAATATACTAAATTTTGTCATGACAAGTGAAAATTTTAAGTAGTAAGTGGCACATAACTAATTATAAATGTACTTAATTCACTCTTGAAATTATAAAAAAATCTATTTTTCATTGATTGGGAACAACGTCCACGGCTAGAGCTGCAAACGAACCGAACCGAACCGAACTCTGACGAACTCGAACCGAACTCGAACACTTTTAGTCGAACTCGAACAGGTTCGAGTAACTCTATCGAACCAGTAGCTGTGTACGAGTTCGGTTCGATTGGTGTTCGCGAACTGTTCGTGAACATGATCGAGTTCGCGAACATGATCGTGTTCGCGAACATGATCGAGTTCGCGAACATGATCGAGTTCGCTGGCATGATCGAGTTCGCTGGTATGATCGAGTTCGCTGGCATGATCGAGTTGCTCGCGGGCATGATCGAACCAATCGAGTTCGTGAACATTTGTTTCAAGTTTCAACTAGTCATAACTAATTGTATGCACTGAACTGAGAACTGAAGCCAGTTAAAAATAAATATCAAAAGTATCCCAAAAATGATTACTTAGAAGTTAGAACTTATAACTTAAAAGTTAACAAGTACTTAGAAATTCTTGATTTACAATTACAAATATTAAAAATTAAATATTAATATTCAAAAAGCCAACTCTTCAAGGTCCAGCCACTTCAAGTACTTCTAACATGCTGCATATAAGAAATAAGATTGTTTGATCAGTAACTGTAATGACAACCAACTGATCTAGTAATCAACATATTTATAAATTCATCTCATACCTATAGTTGAAATATAAAAAAAAAACCTTACATGCATCTGAATCAACTCATACTGTTCAGCGTTAAAATTGCATTCTAGAAATGTATATGTATTAGTATCAAATATTTCATTCGTTCTGAAATATAAGTAATAAGATCAAGTGACGTGATAATTAATTTTTGAATACAATAAATCTTGAGAATTACTTTATAAATAACTATAAGTTTATAATTTTCATAATTATATTATTTAAAACTATATAAATTAACTACGATTCTAAGATAAAGATGCAAAACTATTTAAAGACTTTGTTTTGTTTTTTTTATATAAAAAATTGCTTATTATAATTTAAATTAATAACTCATTTTAATTTTATATTTTCATGCAACCAATAGTACGGTACTATATTAGTGAAGTTTCGATATATTGATGACTTGAATTTTCTATTCTCTATCTCGATTTGAAAATTTCAATAAGTCATGTAAATCAGAAATGTAAGCAACTGTATTGTATTGTATCATTCTTTAATTAATATCAAATTGTCATTGTATCATGATTAATTACTTTATTTATGTGATTTATGGCATGAGTTATTCTTTATTAAATTATTAGAGATGTAAATTGTAATAATCCAACAATCATTGTTAAATTTTTATAAAAGTATTAAAATTATTTTAATTAAAATAGAGGTGAAGAGGTACACATTATTATTTAATAAAAATGTTTACTTTATTACTTATAATCAATTATTAAAAACACAAAAAGATGTTTAAGTAATAAAAAAGAAAATTACTACAAATTTAACCATTATTGATAAGATAATTAGACAAACAATAGAATTTAACATGAAATAACCAATTATTTATATTTAGAATTTTAGAAACAATTTAAATTTTGAACATAAGAAATCGAACATCTCGAACCAATCTCGAACTCGAACGCATTGAACCGAACACGAGCTAATCGAACCGAAACCGAACTCGAACTTACCGAGTCGAACCGAACTCGAACTCGAACTTATTGAGTCGAACCGAACTCGAATTGTTCGCGAACACATGCGAACCGAACCACATGGTTCGCGAACATGCTCGATCGAGCAATCGAAGTACCGAACACCATGTGCGAACTCGAACCGAACCGAACTCGAACCGAACCGAACCGGTTCGCGAACGGTTCGGTTCGTTTGCAGCTCTATCCACGGCACACAACTTTGTTGTCCAATTCAAGTCAGTTTGCCGGGCAAACAGAGCTAGCTTGTGACAGAAGAACTTAAGGAAGTTTACTGATATTTATATGACTTATCCCTTAAAGCTTAAAATGTACCTCCTCATTCATTACTAAGGAAATCATAGTCATATACCCTTATAATTTGCACACAATGGCTATATCTCTTGAAAATAAATTTATGGTCGCAACATTGATACTTTTAGGAGCGTGGGCTTGTCAAACCACATCACGCACACTTCCTGAACTATGGACGTGTGAACTACAGAAGGAATCACTTAACTGAAAACCAAAAAATTAATCTCCTTAACCGAGCAAGAACTAGTGGACTGTGACAAATCTGGGGAAGATGAAGGCTGTGAGGGTGGCTACATGGAAGATGGTTATGAATTTATTGTAAAAAGCAAAGGCATTACCCTTGAAGCATCTTATCCTTACACAGCAGTTGATGGAACTTGTAATGCTAAGAAGGAAGCTTGCCGCGCAGCTAAGATCAGTGGTTATGAGAAGGTACCTGTAACACCCCCTTCCCGAAATAGGAAAGGGAGGTCACACACGAACAAACTCTAAGCAGAATATCAAACTAACAGGAACATCTCTTCACACTTGCCCTTGAACCCCTTGAATACCTGCCGGAAGAAAAACACAGCATGAGCCAATTGCCCAGTACGAATATAAAGTACAGAAATGAGAACCGAAATGAATAACAAAATCAAGCTGAACTAAACTCAATTACATAGCTGAACTGAATAACGAAATCAAACTCAACTAAACTCAATAACATAGCTGAACTGAACTAAACTTAATAACATAGTTGAATTGAACTGAACTGAACTTAAATAGCTGAACTGAATAACATAGCTGAATTGAACTGAACTAAACTTAAATAGCTGAACTGAACTGAACTTAATAACATAGTTGAATTGAACTAAACTGAATAACAAATATCACAATAACATAACTGAACTGAACTGAACAATAAATATCACAATAACATAGCTGAACTGAACTGAACTGAATGACAAATATCACAATAACATAACTGAACTGAACTGAACTTAATAACATAGTTGAACTGAACTGAACTGAATAACATAATAGGCTGAATCGAAAGGCTGAGGTTATTTCATACCGAGCTCAGAAATATAGCTTGCCACATAGACAAGTCAATAATGCTACAAAAGAAAATCAAATAATGCCACATAGGCAAATCATACATGGGACCGCTAATCCAAATGCATGCAAAATCGGAAGGCGTGTTCGGCACAACATCACCAATCCGCAGAACAAAACAGAAAATTAGGGCCGACCCATACGCCTCTCACAACAAATCACCAAATGACCAACTCCCATCGGAGCACAAAACAGAGACGCCGTGGACTAATCACACTGGCACGGAAGTGTCATGTCTCTCGTGCCAAGACGACATGCCTGTGGTACCCCCACATGTGGTTATAGCTCAGGTATACCCTACGGTATAATCTAACAAAATCTGATGTCACAACACATGCGACATAATATCAACAACAGGGGATTCTAATATGTATATGTCAAATCAAACGAACCATCAACACAAGTCTCCAAAATATATTGACATATACATTTCTACAATTATCAAAATAAATATTAGATCTGATAATCCAACTCAAAGAATATAAATACGAGTTCTATGTATCAACTCAAAATGAAAGAATTATATGAATTTCACAAGAAACAATTATGTGAAATAATAGCAGAATTCAAAACGCGGAACAAAACGAATTAATTAAATTTCAGAAGACTATCGCTGAAGGAGTAGGGAATCCGTACCTGGAGTACGTAATGCAATACCCACAATTACAGATGTAATTGGTTAGACTCGCTCAAAGTAATCTATTCACAAAAATAATACATTTTATTAAATACTACAATATTAGTATTAATAGTTTGTATGCATATATTGAACCCTCCATAATATTAAAGAGATAAATAATATCTAGCCAAAATAATACCAAAATATTAACTAACAAACTAACTACAATATACTAATTAAAGTTATAAACTAATAATACAGAAAATTAAATTGAATAAAAACAAAAGAAAAAAAAACGTACCCGAAATTATGAGGTTCGCAGTCTGCCTACGCCCTCGATACTGAAAACTTTTTAACTAAGGAGGTCCTTACTAAAAAGGACTTCACACAAAAAGATTTTCTCAAAATAAGAAAAA
This sequence comes from Aralia elata, assembly GCA_034770075.1. Classification (NCBI taxonomy): domain Eukaryota; kingdom Viridiplantae; phylum Streptophyta; class Magnoliopsida; order Apiales; family Araliaceae; genus Aralia; species Aralia elata. The sequence continues at coordinate 115,170 of JAVJAP010000192.1, read as the reverse complement.
CCTTATTATTTAATAATAAAATAAACAAAATATTAGTTATATATATATAGGTAAGGAAATGGGAGGATCTTTAGTAGTTGGCCGATGTGGGACAAAAACATGGGTATTACATTACTTCCCCCTTAAAAAGGATTCCGTCCCCGGAATCAAAAGAAAAGGAACGTGCCTAATTATCAAAAAGATGGGGATACTACGCCCGGATAAACTCCTCCATCTCCCAAGTTGCCTCTCGTTTCGAATGATTTATTGATGAAATAAAATAACAGATGGAAACAAAATTGATTAACGACAAATTCAAATACAAATTGATGTGACAACTGAACAGAGTATCAAACAGAATAAAAACCTAACCCAAAAGTCTACCCATAACTGACAGGTCAAACCTAAATAAGTTTTCTACAAGAAAGAAACCTAAGCTCTGATACCAACTCTGTAACACCCCCTTCCCGATATAGGAAAGAGAGGTCACACACGAACAAACTCTAAGCAGAATATCAAACTAAAAGGAACATCTCTTCACACTTGCCCTTGAACCCCTTGAATACCTGCCGGAAGAAAAACACAGCATGAGCCAATTGCCTAGTACGAATATAAAGTACAGAAATGAGAACCGAAATGAATAACAAAATCAAGCTGAACTAAACTCAATTACATAGCTGAACTGAATAACAAAATCAAACTCAACTAAACTCAATAACATAGCTGAACTGAACTAAACTTAATAACATAGTTGAACTGAACTGAATAACATAGCTGAACTGAACTGAACTTAATAACATAGCTGAATTGAACTGAACTAAACTTAAATAGCTGAACTGAACTGAACTTAATAACATATCTGAATTGAACTGAATAACAAATATCACAATAACATAACTGAACTGAACAATAAATATCACAATAACATAGCTGAACTGAACTGAACTAAATGACAAATATCACAATAACATAACTGAACTGAACTGAACTGAACTGAATAACATAGTTGAACTGAACTGAACTGAATAACATAATAGGCTGAATCGAAAGGCTGAGGTTATTTCATACCGAGCTCAGAAATATAGCTTGCCACATAAACAAGTCAATAATGCTACAAAAGAAAATCAAATAATGCCACATAGGCAAATCATACATTGGACCGCTAATCCAAATGCATGCAAAATCGGAAGGCGTGTTCGGCACAACATCACCAATCCGCAGAACAAAACAGAAAATTAGGGCCAACCCATACGCCTCTCACAACAAATCACCAAATGACCAACTCCCATCCGAGCACAAAACAGAGACGCCGTGGACTAATCACACTGGCACGGAAGTGTCATGTCTCTCGTGCCAAGACGACATGCTTGTGGTACCCCCACATGTGGTTATAGCTCAGGTATACCCTACGGTATAATCTAACAAAATCTGATGTCACAACACATGCGGCATAATATCAACAACAGGGGATTCTAATATGTATATGTCAAATCAAACGAACCATCAACACAAGTCTCCAAAATATATTGACATATACATTTCTACAATTATCAAAATAAATATTAGATCTGATAATCCAACTCAAAGAATATAAATACGAGTTCTATGTATCAACTCAAAAATGAAAGAATTATATGAATTTCACAAGAAACAATTATGTGAAATAATAGCAGAATTCAAAACGCGGAACAAAACGAATTAATTAAATTTCAGAAGACTATCGCTGAAGGAGTACGGAATCCGTACCTGGAGTACGTAATGCAATACCCACAATTACATATGTAATTGGTTAGACTCGCTCAAAGTAACCTATTCACAAAAATAATACATTTTATTAAATACTACAATATTAGTATTAATAGTTTGTATGCATATATTGAACCTTCCATAATATTAAAGAGATAAATAATATCTAGCCAAAATAATACCAAAATATTAACTAACAAACTAACTACAATATACTAATTAAAGTTATAAACTAATAATACATAAAATTAAATTGAATAAATACAAAAGAAAAAAAAAGGTACCCGAAATTATGAGGTTCGCAGTCTGCCTACGCCATCGATACTGAAAACTTTTTAACTAAGGAGGTCATTACTAAAAAGGACTTCACACAAAAAGATTTTCTCAAAATAAGAAAAACCTTATTATTTAATAATAAAATAAACAAAATATTAGTTATATATATATAGGTAAGGAAATGGGAGGATCTTTAGTAGTTGGCCGATGTGGAACAAAAACATGGGTATTACGGTACCCGCCAACAGCGAGGCTACACGTTGAAGGCGGTGGCTAATCAACCGATATTGGTGTCTATATATGCAAGGGGATCCGCCTTCCAGTTTTCCTCAAGCGGGGTTTTTACTGGAGAATGTGGAACAGACTTGGATCATGGTGTTACTGCAGTTGGTTATGGGAGAACAAGTGATGGCACAAAGTATTGGCTAGTTAAGAATTCTTGGGGCACGAGCTGGGGGGATAACAGTTACATTATATGATGCAAAGAGGTGTTGCTGCCAAAGAAGGCCTCTGCGGTATTGCTATGGATGTTTCTTATCCAACTGCTTAGACATTCCCAAACTGTATTTGGATTCGAATCTTGATTCTCATTACAAGCTTATATGTGTGCTTATATGTGTGTTTTGTGTATATTTGGTGGCAAAAAGTGTTCACTATTTTTCATATATAGTTTAATTTCATCACTGAATTCAATTAATGACTAATGTTGTTGAATATTGCATTTATGTGGAAGTAAGTTAGATCCATGAATGACTTTTAGTATTTCTTGACATGCATTGGTATTTTAAGATACATTTGTATTGATACATGAATATTAGTGTTCATGTATATGTATTCATTAAATTAGATTCATATTCTAGTTCATGTATGAAAGCATATAAGTCTCTTGCAACCTATAAATAGCCTTGTACTTGAATCATTTGGAGTAAGTGAAATGAAAGTGAGTTGAATCAAATATTTTAAGGTTTAAACACTCTTCTTCACTTCTTTATAATTTATTCTCTTCCATATATTTTCACCAAAGTGGTATCAAAGCCAAAGTTAATTCGAAGGTTTAGAGAAGGTTAAACCAAAATAGCTAAGGCAAAATCGACGACCCAAGAAAGGTGACTTGGTGCTATCGAAGTGTTTCGCTAGGCGAGTGCAAAGTGTGCGCGTTAGAGCTTCGGAACGCAATCTAGCGAAGGTGCTAGTTGAGAAGAAATTTGAAAAAGTTTGTGAGTTGAAGCACGTTACAAAGGTCGTCATATTGATAGCATTTTGGAGAGGTAAATTATAAAAAAAATGATGTTTCCTAGGTTTGGTGACAAATTAGTGTTCACAAATTACAATGTTTAGAGTATAAGGATTCGAGTATTTTTTGGAGCTTACAATTTATGGCGAGATGTTATTGCAAATCCAGAAAAGTATATTTCGGAAAAGGTTCGATAAATGAAAAAAATAAAAAAGAACAAGGGAGATTTTGCAAGGAGTAATGCATGAAGAAGTTTGGAAACGTGTTGCGAGTTTTGATTCTCTACCTTATGGAATGAACTTGAATTTATTTGCAATAGTTATAGAAGAAAGTAAAAACGAAAACTTTGAAGACATATGTTGGGAAGCAAAAGACATAGATCATGACGAAAATAAATAATTTGAAGACACAATAACTGAAGCATCTGTTGAATAAGAAGAAGAAAAAGAAGCCGTTGAAGAAATTGTCGAAATTGAAAAAATAGAAGAAGAGATTGTTGTCGAAAAGGATGAAAAGAAAGAGTTTGAAAACTTGGAGTTCCATGGAAAAATTGTTGCTACCAGTGAATCCCACATTGCAGAAGCCATAAATAATGCAACTGATTTGGTAGTGAAGAAAAATGGTGTGCCTAATCTTACTATGGTTGATTTGCTTGGAATCACTAGAGTTCCTGTTCATGGGCAGCCGAAAGATATATATGAGCAAATTTCAGGGATCATTATGGAATTTATTAAACCAGAGGAAAGTATTATACTGAATGTGTTATCTGTAACTGTTGATTTTCCTACTTGTGAGTCCATTCGGATGTCTTAGCGCGTGGACAGGACTGGGGAGAGGACTTTGGCTATTGTAACGAAAGCTGATAAAACCCCGGAGGGTCTGCTTGAGAAGGTTACCGTGGATGATGTGAATATTGGGCTTGGATATGTCTGTGTGAGGAACTGGATTGGCAATGAGTCTTACGAAGAAGCAAGGGTGGAGGAAATGAGGTTTTTTGAAGCTCACCCTTTACGCTCAAAGGTTGATAAGTCTATGGTTAGTGTTCATGTTTTTGCGCAGCGTTTAGTGCATTTTCAGGCTACCATTATATCTAAGTGCTTGCCTGAGATTATTAGAAAGATTAATGACAAGTTGAATACTAATGTTTCGGAGCTAAACAAAATGCCCCAGAATGTCTTCTGTTGTAGAGGCATTAACTGCTTTCATGAGGATTTTAGGATCAGCTAAGGAGTCTCTGCGGAAAATACTCTTGAGAGGTGAGTTTGATGAATTCCAGGATGACAAAAATATGCATTGCACTGCTCGTTTGGCAGATTTTCTCAACAAATTTTCTGAAGAACTTTGAAAGAAAAAAAATGAAAATTCTCACGTTCAAAGAAATTGCAAAAATAATAAAAGTATTCTAATGTGTTAAAGATTCAAGTATGCCAAAACTATTATTCGTGTCATATACATCATTGGAGATGGCAAAAGCGTGTTTTGCGTTTGAATTAAAGAATCGAAAAATTAAAAGGTTTTAGAATATTGTGAAGAATAAATTTAGTTTACGGGAGTTGATTGAAAACAAAGAAATATAAGTTGGTTGTTGAGCATTGTCATATTAAGAACATATTACTGATATTAATAAACCGTTAAAAGTTAACTTGTTTCAACAGCTGAAGAGAATGCTAGAAATGATAAACTTCGAAGAGATATAAATCTAGCTTAAGGGAGGGAATGATGGAAATAAGCTAGATCCATGAATGACTTTTAGTATTTTTTGATACATGCATTGATATTTTAAAATACATTTGTATTGAGACATGAATATTAGTATTCATGTATATGCATTCATTAAATTAGATTCATATTCTAGTTCATGTATGGAAGCATATAGATATATAGGTCTCTTGTAACCTATAAATAACCTTGTACTTGGATCATTTGGAGCAAGAGAAATGAAAAAGAGTTGAATTAAATATTTTAAGGTTTAAACACTCTTGCTCACTTTTCTATAATTTATCTTCTTCCATATATTTTCAACAATTTATACCCAGTTTCTGTAGTTGCATGTGACTACCTAGCAACACATGATTCTAACTCTGCTATATTTATATCTAAGAGCGGAGTATATATAACCAAACACAATGAAAATTTGAAGCGATAATTTATTAGGCCACCTGCAAACAAGAAAAGATTGAGAGGAATTTCGGGATTGACAGGATATTGTATAAAGTTTTTGAGTAATTATACAGCCGTAACAACAACTCTTATCGATTCATTGAAAATGGAGAAATGTATTTGAATGTTAGTGTTCAATTAGCTCAAAGGAGTTATGACTCAAGCACCAGCCTAGCTTGGCATTAACAGATTTTACTAAACCATTCTATACACACATGCATCTAAACTGGCTCTTGGTGTAGTTAAGTTACAAGTACCCATCCATTAGCTTATTTTGGTAAGATAATATTTGCTTGGTACCAAATTCTACATATACACTGACCAGTAGTGTTCGAGCAGTCCAATGGATAAAGTGTTAGGGTGAGCACCAACTTCGCCCTAATAAGTTCTGTAACTTATTATTACATTCGGCATAGAAAAATTGCATTAATAAGCGTTCTATAACTTTTTTATCGCATGCAATGGTTAATATAATATTTTTTATAATCAATGTAATGAAAAATTATATAAACTTACTAGGGCAAAGTTAACACTAATCGGAACCAACTTTACTCTAGCCGAATCCAATCCAAACTTAAATATTGAAACTTTTCATATATAGGATCTCCAACTGTAAAAGCTTGGGTTATCCCGTTAGTGATTCCCTAGCTAATTATGAGCTTACCCACATTTTCTTAAAGAATGAATCTAGCTTACGAGCTACTTGAGGCAATTGCTCATTAGGTAACACATCGATACTGACCCATATGGTGGTGGTGGAGGTGAGAATGCAAGTTCAAGGGGCACTTTTGTTGCGTAATCTCATTTTGGACATAATTGTGATCAATTTGTTAGAGTTACGAGTCCGATAATATATCAGATCAAATTTCTCGACCTGATCTACTAGACTCATTACTTTTAGCTATTATGTAAGCCGTTTAAATCCCGAAAATGAATAAAAAAAAAACTCAATATGGGAAGTCCAAAGTTTTTTTAATTTAAATTAATGAACTTATGAGTTTTTAAGTAATTTTATTACTTACTGTCTAATTGGAGTCGTCTCTGGCATTTCTTTCCATACTATTTAACATTGTTTAGTGTTATGTCTTAGACAACTTTAATATTATTCAGATCGATTTCTTAATATAATTCAACCACTCTGCAACTTTTATTTGTTGACTGAAGTATCATAATTCTTTTGGTTTTAACATGCCTTTTGCCGGGTTAATTAACGTACGTTTTGTTGTGTCAACTAGATTAATTAAATAATACTAGTGCAATATTAAAAATGCATTTATATTTGATAGTGTTCATAGTGGTAAAATATAATCCACTTTATAAACATACTTCACGATACTCCACAATACATTCTCAACTTTAAAAGGATATTATTAAGCAATATTCACATTTTTAATGTAGCACAAAAAATAAAAATAAAAATAATATAACTATATTTGTAACACATAGGTATGACGCTATAAATTATGTCAAAATCCAAAAACATGTATAGTTCTATATATCAACATTAATATATGTGAAGACGAGAGGGTACTGACTAGTGACCAATGATATTTATTGTTTGGAGAATTGTACTTTGAGCCTTACATGTTGCACTTGGTACGGCAATTCAGATTGCATCAATTTATAATTTTACAATGTAATTTAAAAAAAATAAAATGGGATTCTTTGTATGAGATAGATAAGCTATCTGTGGTGTCTAGTAAGTGGAAATTAAAAAATATCTCGAGTCTGTTAGTAAAATTTTGGTAAAGACCAAGATAGTATTATGGTAGTGATTTAATAAGTTAATAGTGTAGAATTGAATGGTATATCGTATTTATTTATTCATCGAAATTAAGAGCATTATTTTGGACTCATAAATATCTATTTCTAAACCAATCAACTTATTAAAAAGACAAATATCTTATATTTGTTTATAAGGATTATATTTGAGATAAGACTATAAATCCCAATTTTGTTTATTTTTAAATTTAGACTTCAGACTATATATTAGTCCAAAGATTATAAAATAGCTTAATATGGAAGATTATTTAATACCATGTTAGATTATAATCTTAGGATTAATAGTCTTGAGATTATAATTCCATAAATTATAATCCTTGTAAATAAACACGACGGAAACAAACATTTATAGAAGACTAGGAAAGTAATGTGAATACAAAAAATCCAACAGGAAGTGAAAAAATTCTGAAGGCGACAAAAATTTGGGAGCCCTAAGCCGTGTGGGGAAAGGTAAAGATGAAGAAAAAATCCTGGAATGAAAGGCAAAATGATTGAAGAAAAGGCCTACAGAATGTTGGGAAAAAAAAAAGAAGAAGAAAAAACCTGCAAACTAAAATGTAAGTGATTGAAGAAAGAATTGGAAAATTTGAAATTAAGCCAACAAAAAAAGTGGTCCTTAGATCATGTTATAAAGTGTGCAATACGAACCATTAATTTTGATATGATTTCCAGCGGTGTAGATTTGGATCTTCCGTTACACATTCTTTCCAATTTCATCCAATACACTATTTTTATAGTTGTGAATAGTATAATTGAAATCGATACCGACAAACTAATTTATTATATTGAATAGCATAATTGTTTTAAAATAATCCGACATTTTTTCACCATTTGATTAACATGTGGATTTTTTATCAAAATTTTAATGGATGAAATTTTTTTTAGACTTTTAACGGTGAAAATATTTTTTATGATTCTAATTTTTTATAGAATTGATCTTAATATCATCAACTATCTATTAACATATTTTGATCATTACTAACAAAATTATTAAGATCAAATAATTGGAAAAATTCGGAATCCAACAAATTCTGGAATGAAAGGAAATTAATTGATTGAAGAAATTAAGAAGAAAAATCTGGAAATTGTAAAGAAAGTGACCGAAGAAGAATTAAGAAATTTTGAATAAAGCCAATGATAATGTGGTCCTCCATTAGCTAGGCCATGTTATATATGGCGTGTAGAATAGGAAATTGATCAATCCCATAATCAAGGGTCCATCAATTATGCTCTTATTAAGGTTGCATGCATTTCTCTTCTCTATATATATATCACCTTACTCTTGACATCTAATATCACCCCACAACCATTTTTTTCACATCATACAATACACACAATGGCTTCAAGTACTAGTCTAGGAAGCCATTGTTCCTTCACTCTCCTCTTGATTATATTTGTGGCTTCGGCTTATCAGGCTAACTCGCGCACGTTTCATGAGGCTACCATGTATACAAAGCACGAGCAATGGATGGCGCATCATGAACGTGTTTACGAGAGTAGCCTAGAGAAAGAGAGGCGATTTAAGATATTCAAAGCCAATGTTGATTTCATAGAGAACTTCAACCAAGCTGGTAATCATACTTACACACTCGGAACCAATAAATTTACCGACTTAACTATTGAAGAATTCATGGCCTCACATACCGGAAACAAGATTCCATCATCCAATAGGTCATCTACAATGTACAACACATTTAAATACGCGGATGTCAGTGATGTGCCGTCTGGTATAGATTGGAGAGACCAAGGAGCGGTCACCCATGTCAAGAATCAAAATCCATGTGGTAAAGCAATTAACTTTCAATTATATATATATGGGGAATGATTCATAGCTCGCGTTAGTTATGGACACTATTTCAGCTAACCCATCTCATGCCGTCCAATTGAAGATTTAAGGGTTGGCTGGGGCCTGACCGCTACTCTCTTACGGCCAGCCAAATTCTTTTATGCTGGCTGCTACTCCCTCTACTCCTTCTAGCTAGAGGGAGTAGCGGCCAACATAAAAGATCGTAGAAATATTTGACCTTCTGCTCTCACCTTAGTTAGATTTAAATAGTTTAATGTATAAAATATTTGGAGTTTAAATTTTAAACAATCAAATTATCACAATAATTCACAATGTTAAATTATATTAAATAAGAAATTATATTACAAATATTTTATATAAATAAATACATTGAATATATTTGACAATTTATACAAATAAAAAAATAGAAACTAGTTAATGTATTTATTTGTATAAATTGTCAAATATATTCAATGTATTTATTTATATAAAATATTTATAATATAATTTAACATTGAGAATTATTGTGATAATTTGATTGTTTAAAATTTAAACTCCAAATATTTTATACATTAAACTATTTAAATCTAACTAAGGTGAGAGTATTTTAGACTTTTGTCCTAAGCAGAAGGCCAAATATTTTTACGACGTTTTATGTTGGCCGCTACTCCCTCTAGCGGTCAGGCCCCAACCAGTCCTTAGATCTTCCATTGGACGACAAAAGATGAGTTAGTTGAAATAGTATTCATAGCTAACGCGAGCTATGGATCATTCCCCTATATATATATATATATATATATATATATAGAGAGAGAGAGAGAGAGAGAGAGAGAGAGAGACGCATGATTAAAATAAATACATGTACAGCTGTCTAACTATTTACAAAATCATTTAACACTTATTTGTCAAACTTAGTGTAAAAGACATTCTCTCAAAATAAGTTTGTATGATCGAACCGTCGTCGGGTCCGTCGCTAAAAAGGGTGAGCTGGATAAGGGGTGAGTTTTAGATCCGGACCGTTTATATATATATATACACTGTTTGTTTTGACTTACAATTAAGGACTCTATGTATCTTGTGATGTACATTAGGGAGTTGTTGGACATTCACAGCAGTAGCAGCCACGGAAGGACTTAATCAGATCAAAACCGGTGAGTTGATTTCACTATCTGAGCAAGAAATATTAGACTGTGATGACCAAGCCGGCTGTGGCGCTATCTATATCGAGCATGCCTTTGAATTTATACAAAGCAAACAAGGCCTCGCCGCAGAATCAGCTTATCCATATATAGCACAAGAGGGAACCTGTAGAAACACTGGCCGAACCTATGCTGCCATCACTGGTTTTGAACTCGTTCCCCGTTACGATGAGGAAGCCCTGAAAAGAGCCGTGGCTGGCCAACCCGTTTCAGTTCAAATAGATCCAATCCTCCTTCAACATTACGAGGGTGGGATTATAAGTGGTGAATGTGGGACTGTTTTATCGCATGCTGTAAGCCTGTAACGATTGTAGGGTATGGGATAAACGATGCAGATGGTATGAAGTTTTGGATTTGCAAGAATTCCTGGGGTGCTAATTGGGGCGATGGGGGTTATGCTATGATACAAAGAGATAGCGGTGTCCAAGGAGGGATGTGTGGAATTGCCAGGCATGCTCTGTATCCTACTGCATGAATTAATATATTTGGGTATATGTATTAATTATTACAAACTGGCCTTCCATGAATATTATCCCGCCAATTATATTTCGGATAAATATTGCAATCACTTTTGTTCCCTGCCCAGTGCCCAGGCATGGTGTCTTGAGTTTGTATGTTTGTGTCTGTGTTTATCATTTCCAAGTAGCTAGAGTTATATATATATATATATATGTATATGTATATATATATATATATATATATATATATATATATATATGTATATATATGCATGGTTTCATCGTCCCTTCCTGGTTCGTTTCTTGAATTAAGCCTAAATGATTGACTATTTGAAATTTTATGGGGAGGGGGAAATTTACCTAGTTTCAGTCTGCGAAGGTCTATGTGATTATCAGCCTGGATAAAACTAAATGAAAATTTTAAGGCACTCAATAACTTAATTAATGGGTGTATTTTTCCATTTTAACGAGTTGAAGGCTCAGAACAATGGATCAATTAAGGTGTTTGATAATGGATCAACTGGAAAACTTAATGGGTTTATTTTCTCATTTTAATCTTTTGAACTGTTTAAAAAAAACATGTACTATAATATTATAAGTATGTAGTTTTATGTGAAATTTCAAACAAATTTTTCGTATAATTAATTAAGAAAATCATTCAAAAAAAATTAGCAAAATTTCCAAATAATATTATATGTAGCAATTTAGTAGTACAATTCCTTAAAAAAAAAAAATTCTTTACGGTTACTTTTAGTCTTGACATTGTTTAATTTCTTCTCTTGTTAGGTTCGATTTAATTAGAATTAATATAGAAGGGGAGTTGAATAGATTAATTCACTTTTTATATTTATCCTCACCCTTTTTTTATTTTTTATTTTTTACTTTTTTACTTTTTTTACTTATAAATCTATTTGTGAGTTTATGAAAATATTGTCAAATATTTTGCAAGTAAAGTAAAGAGTTAGGGTCAGAGAAATACCAAGTAAGAGAAAGAGCGATATATCTTCGTTCACTATATATATAGTTCTAGTCTAGTCCCCAAACTCCTCTACAAGATTTGAGATTTTTTCACTAATAAAAATTACTCCTCCAATAGATGGAGAAACCTTTTATAGAAATCTGTTTTTAATCTTAGGACTACTCGTATCCTTCAAGAAACGCAGATTCTTTCTTGATCAGAACTCTTGTACACCTTCTTTGGCTGGTTTTGAACTTGATATCTTTTCTCTTCCGCACTCACTTAGAAACCCAAACCTATGAATTCTCTATATAAGGTCTTGATCTTGCAACAAGAATCACTCAAATCGACACACTCTAGAAGTGTACTAACCCTTTTGTTTTTAAAAATTTGTTTGATGATGAGCTTCTTAAATAAGCAGATTATCACAATTATAGCACAGTTTGCAAGATATATGATAATTTCAGTTAAAGTTCAGATCTTGCAAATAAATATGCAGCACGTAAATCAATGATCAGAATATGACAATTTATTTAGGATCAAGTTAGTTTTATGCTTGTCACTCTCAAAGAGATGACTATATATTAATTCTTTATTTTATATACAAGGAACAATTTTCCTCGTAAGGATCGGGATAGCACCACCTGCGCTAAGGATAGTCGTTGGGGTGACCAATCTCAAGGATTAAATTGCCTTATATCACTCTTCTTGAAAGGAATACAATAGTTCTCAAATTCTCAAGTTAACAGAGCCTAGATTCCTAAGTATAAATGGGTTGTTAGTACTTGAAAATAGACAACTAGTTTATCACTTTCTTTGAGAGGACAATGTATAAAAGCTCGATTAATATATATGACCAACCACTAACTTGAATCAACACAAATATAAATGAATGTAAGTGATAGTGCTTTGTACTATATGTGTTTAATATGAATGTGTAAACAATTAATATCACAAATATTAAATACGAAGAAAGTATAAAATAAACACGTGTAAATATTAAAGTGTGTCATAACCTTGTGTTTAAGTGTGCTAATGTTAGTATGAAATCAAATAATCTTTCTTGCAAATCTCGTCGTTTGCCTAAGTGGTTTAAGAGAGAACTTGGATCCCACCGTAAAGCTGGAGGTCTTGAGTTTGACTCCCACTCGAAGTGATTTCAAAAGCCTATTTCAGAAGTCTTGTCGGGGGAAGGAGATTATGTGTGGGAGAAATTTTTGCCATTTGTTAGATTATCTTTAATAGTGTGGTTATTTATAGCCAAAGTTTAAAGAATTTGATGACTATGATTAATTTAGGCAATACTTGATCTAATGGTCATCATTTTTTCCTTTAAAAAAATGTTTTTGTACTTTTGTTCCAAGAAAGCCCCTTTTAATAGCCGGATATGGCAAGGAAAGAGAAAAAAATTTGCTTTTGAAGTTTGTACTTTCTCCCTTTTTTTCCTTTTTTCCAACCAGGATATGTAAGGCTCTAAACGAGTCGAATCGATCCGGATTATGGGATGCTCAGATTTGATTCGATACAAAAATGTCTTGTTCATATTTGATTCGAATTCGAAATGAAATTTAAACAATGTACTCGTGTTCGACTCAATGCAAAAAATGGTACTCGAAAATTGATTCGATTCGACTCGAAATTATGTTCGAACTACTTGTTTTGAATCGAACTCGAGTAAAAACGAGCTTGTATCGTATTATTGATTCCAAATTTACAATTTACAATATACACTTTTGAAAAAGTTAGGCATATGAATTATAAAATACACATTAATAGCAGCAACAACAACATTAGCATTCAAGTTTTTACCAGCACCATTAACATGAAAATTCAACACAACCAGTTCTGCAGTTAAACACAACAAATTTTGCAGTTCAACAAAATCTAAATAATAGTACCAACAACAATTCAAGTTTAACAAAGATTACAACCCATAAAATAAGTTCAAAATCCTCAGTTCCACTCAATTTCATTAAGGAAAAAAATAGAAAACAGCAGCACTGCAAAAAGCAGCAATCCAATACTGCAAATTCATTCCAAACCAATGACGTCATTAACACCATCTTTGTCAGCGACACATCAGACAACAACACAATAGCAGCACAGCAGTAACACAGTAGTAACACAACAACAATTCACTCCAAATTTATGTCATTAGCACCATCTTCATCGACCTGTTAAGTGTTAAACCAATTTGTTAAATACATAAACAACAACAATAAAAATGCAAACTAAAAGTTCATAAGAAAGAAATTGTACCATAGCAGCACTCATTTTACTTAGCCTATAATCACACCTTAGCCAATCAGAAGTACATATAAGAGCTTGAACAGTCTCAGGCTTCAGAGAACTCCTATATTGATCTAGTACCCTTCCACCAGCACTAAAAGTACTCTCAGATGCCACAGTGCTAACAGGAATTGATAGTATATCCCTTGCCATTTTTGAAAGAATTCTAAACTTTAAGGTGTTTGTTTTCCACCAAAGTAAAGCATCAAATGACTTATCATCATTACATATATACCTACCATCTTCAAGATATGCATTCAAATCAGATTTAATAGGAGTAACACTGTTCATACCTTGAGCCCAGGAATCAAACTCAGCTCTGCTTTTTGTTTTACTTTTCTCATTGCAACTACTACTAGCATTGGTAGAACTTCCTTCCATACTAGGCACACTAGCAGGTATTAGACAGTGAACAGCAACATAGTACTCATAGAGCTCATAAAGTGCACTTTTCACAAGCTCAATGTTTCTATCAGCTTCAAACTCAGTTGTAAAAAATTGTGGAAAGCAAAAGATGACCAATTGCATCTTATACCTTGGGTCAAGGATAGATGCAATTGCCATCAGAATGTTACACTCTCCCCAATACTTATCAAATTTTTCTTTCATTTTGAAAGTCATGTCTCTTAACAAATGAAAATCATCATTTGATGTCTTAAGCAACAACTCTTTAATTTTTCATATTTCAGGAAGAAATAGGTTTGATGTAGGATATTCAAAGCCTGAGAAACATGTGTTGCTTCATTGAACACCTCTAGTAACTCCATTACCTTTGCAGCTTTCTCCCAATCCTCAAAAGATGGACAAGACTGATAATGTGGATCCCTTTCTTGATACCTAGGGAACACCTCCCTAAACTGCATAGCAGACTCAAGCATGGCATAAGTGGAGTTCCAACGAGTTGGCACATCTAAAACAAGTTTTTTAGTTGTACATAACTGTAATTTCTTTGCAATCTCAGAAAACTTATGAAGTCTAGAAGGGGATCCCTTAAAGTATTTCACACTATCACGAACCTTCACAATAAAACTTTGAATCACACCCAAACCATCTTGTACCATAATATTGAGAATATGTGCACAACATCTCACATGAAATAATTTTCCACCAAAAAACAAATTACCTTTTAACACAAAACTATCTTTAAGATTCTTAACTGCAGAATCATTAGAAGATGCATTGTCTAAAGTGATTGTGGTTATATTATTTTCAATGCCCCATTCATTAAGACAAGAAAAAATGGCGTCACTAATCATGAGACCAGTGTGAGGAGGTGGCAAGTGACAGAAATTCAGAATTCTTTTTTGAAGCCTCCAATCAGAATCTAAGAAATGTGCAGTGAGACACATATACCCAATTGTTTGATTAGATGTCCACAAGTCAGAAGTTAAACTCACTTTATCAATGCCAAACAACAAAGCTTTTACTTTTTTCTTTTCTAAAGCATAAATTTTCATGCAATCATTCTTCAAAGTAACACGAGAAATAGGATCAAATTTAGGGTTCAGAGATTTCAAAAGAAGAATGAAAAATTCATGCTCAACCATTCGAAAGGGATATTCATGAACCATAATCATTTTTACCATAATGTCTCTGGTTCTCTCTTTGTCAAACCTAAAATTTGTCAAATTACTCATTTTACCATCAGCTTCAATAGCAGGGTAAGCCAACACACTTTGTTTTGTTCCAGCAATTTTAGATAAACGAACAGTGCAAGTTAACATGTGCCTATTTAAATGGCTAGTTGAACCAATGCTTTGATGTGCAAGCTTAGCAAAACAGTAATTGCATTAAATTTTTTTGGTACCATCTTGTAATTTAATAATGCTAAATTCAGACCGAACCTTTGAAGTTTTTCTCTTCTTTTTTCCTTCTTCATTTTCTTCAGTACCTTTCTCTCCTCCCTTAGGATCGTCTATTATAATTACAACATCACTAGTGGCAGAAGTATTGCCATTATCAGAGACTTGTGAAGGATTAACTACTGGTGGTGATTGATTGACCAAACTATCTGGAAAAAAAAGACAGATAAATAATGAAAAGTTAAGAACTCTCAACTCTGAATGAAAATAAAAATTAAACTATGACCCAAATTAAAAATTAATCAAAATTGAATAGCTATTACCATTATCGTTAGCACTGGTTAGTTGAGTACCAGTAACAGACTCAGAGTTTGACATTTTGAACAAGTTTAATTTGAGAGTTTAGAAGAAAATAAAGGGTTTCGAATGATTTAGGAAAAATAAAATTGGGGTTATATAAATGAATTTGTGGACTGATAACTTACCAAAGTAAGCCCTATAGGCTATATATCTCTTTGAATTCTCTCAGATCATAGCCATTTATGCTTGAGAATAAAACCATCTCTCTTTTCATTCTCCTTTTGTCTGCCGCCAGTAATCAAGAAAACAAAGGACTGCCTAGCTTGCCCAAGTCCCAACTAATCTGGGGAAGAAAAATCGAGAAGAGAAATAGTTAGATAGTGAATCAGCAATATAAAACATGCAACATTTTGCTTCAATCTCATTCTCTATATGGATAAATAATACTCCCTCCGTCCCAAATTAATTGCTTTTCTAGGACTTTTTAAGTCAAATTGACTATTTTTAAAATTAATAATTAAGCATATATAAATATATTTCTAAAATTATAAAAATTTAAATTAGTAATAAATTGTATATACTTTCTTTTAGTTATAATATCTTCACATATATGTTAGTAAAAATAGTAAAAAGATTAGTTTTAAAAATAGTCAATTTGACTTTAAAAAGTCCTAGAAATGCAATTAATTTGGGACAGAGGGAATAATAAAAAAAACCTCCACTAAAAAATGACAAGTTGTTGGAGCTTAAAAAAAAAGAGCATAATATTTTTTTAATTTTGCCCATATCATCTCAAATTTAATACAGGCGCATGCATCATGCCATTCATTTTTTTATGTTTAAATAATGCCCACTATCCTCATTCCTCTCCATCATATTTGATATTCATACGCATTATTTATTAATTAGCATTATTTATTAAAAATATTAGTATACTAACTGAAGTTGATAACATGGTTGCTTTAAATTAATTAATTATATGCTTGCACTATCTTGAGCATAACACCCCATTAAACTAATCATTTCCATGCATCAATCTGCCAATTTTTCTTCCCATTCATTTGGGAATTGGGCAGAACCATTTTGTGATTTTCTTTTGATTCCTTAGCAAACCAAGTTGTATTCCAACGCCAACAGTAAGAAAATTAATCTACAGCAAACAATTCTCTCTCTCTCTCTCTTTGCGTACATCGGTACATGTTCCATTGGGTTTTTCTCTCTATCTCAAGACTCAAATAAATAAGCTTCGACGCAGGTCTTTGCCGAAGATGATGATCATCTCCTGAACGTAGACCACCATGAATCTCTCTCTCATAATCGAACATATTCGATCAAATTCATGGCGAACTATTCGAAATCTATCGAACTACTCATGAAGAAAACGAGCAGAGTATGTCTTCTCTCAGATCTGGATCGTTTGAGGAGTCGAATAATAAAAGCTGCCCAAAATCGACTCGCCTATATACGAACTCGGGTCCCGTTCGATTTTTTTCCGAGTCGACTCCGATCCGAGCCCGACCCATTCGACTCGTTTTCAGCCTTAAGGATATGTATGTATGTATATATATATATACATACATACACACACACACACATTGTACTTTTATTTTTTTAAGACTATATGCATGCTCCTTTATTTCTTAGTTTTAGCCGAGAGCTACCAATATAGAAAGGACTATCGTCCTTTTTGAGTTTTCAAATTCAAGTAGCCAACTAGATTGTTTGTGTGAATATATATATATATATATATATATATATATATATACATACAATAAACTTCGTAAGCGAACCGGTTCGTTAACGAACCGGACTTTAGCGATGGTTCAGTCTGTCGCTATAGCTGTCTGTCGCTGAACTAGGCTATAGCGACAGACAAAATCGTCGTTGGTCCGTCGTTATAGCTCTGTTAAGCGACGCATATGCTATAGCGTCGGACAGAACTGTTGCTAAAGGTCAGTTTATTTTTAGTTCGTTTTTTTCGGTTCGTTGAAGAAGTTTTTCGCGTGTGTGTGTGTGTATATATGTATATATATATATATATTGGATTTTAAAAAATTAGCAGTATAACTAGGGGTCCTCATCGGTAAAAAACTGAACCGGTACCGAACATACTGAACATACCGAACTGGTACCAATCCGAAAGTACCGAAAAAGCAAGAACCGGTACTGGTACCGAATTATCAGTTTCGGTATTTTTAAACTAAGAAATCATCTATATAATTGATTAATTGTAGTTGGGCTGCTTGGGCGTCATAATTATCAAAAGCAACAGTAATTGCAGCAGTGCAGTAGCCCGTATTTCATTAACAAAAGCAGCAGCAAATCATCAATTGTATTATGTATACTTGTATCATGTATGTATGATGTATCAATTAAATCCCAAGGCCCCAGTGGATGAATAAAAGTAGCAAATCATATCAATCTTTATTTCAACAGCCAAACTCACTCCTGTGTGGATGAATAAAAGTTGCAATTGATTTGCTATTAAACAAGCTTTTCTCTATAACATGAACACAGAACGTGACAAACGATTGATTGTATTTACTACTGCATTAAACAAAACAAACTCTCGCCTAATAATGAGCTAGAAGTATCAGTTGTATGTATAAATTAAACCCCCAGTTGGCCGTCCCCAACTCCCAAAAAATTTACTGGGTCAAGTGGTCAACTTCAAATTAAAGAAAGTGAATCAGAACAAATCAAAAGCTCGACAACAACAACAACAACAGATATATTAAAATGTCAACCATAATTTGCATAAATTGGAATGAAATTTAACATCAACCACAAATTTCAATCCAAATTTAACATTCACTACAAAGTTCGATCCAAATTCACATAAATTTAAAACAAACAACGCACAATTCTCTCAACTATCAAGTTTCCAGTCTCCAACAAATCAACCATATTACCATATCCAAGACTAATGCATCTAAATCCCCCGCTGAAAATTATGCAATTTTTAAAAGATAAATGTGAGCAAAATCGTAATTTATTAAGAAGAATTTAAATTACATTACAAAAAATATATAAATAATACAAAGTGTTACTATTCAGTGTGCTATACCTTTTTTAATTTCTTCAAGGGATTTCAACTTTTCTTCGATATTAATTGGTTCGTTACTTCGGCGAAGCCAATCTTGAGCACAAATAATTCCTTGCACCATCCTAGGAGTTAAAGAGCTCCTAAAAGAATCAAGGATGTGTCCTCCTGTGCTAAATGTCGATTCAGAAGCCACAGTAGAAATGAGAATCGCTAAGACATCTCTAGCCATTAATGAAAGAACGAGAAATCTATGAGTGTTGGATCTCCACCAAGCTAAAAGGTTAAATTTTTCATCCTTTCTTTCAACTTGATCCTTTAAATACATTTCTAACTCAGTTTGAACTTCCCCACCTTGAATATCTTCAACATGTTGTTCAAACAAGCTGTCAATTTTTATTTTTTTTACTTGACATACTTTCTACTAATGATGAGCGAGCCACCACTTTGAGTTAAGCTTGCACTCCCACGTGGAGTTTGAGATGAATGACTTTGGGACGATAAATGATTGAGATTATAATAATTGAACAACGCAAATAATACATGCATCTTTAGCCCCTCTAGACATTTTGATTGCCAAATTACTTTCTTTATCATACATGTGATTAAATACAAACTCAATGAAGGTGAATTTGTGTCTTGGATCAAGAACCACGATAATGTATAACAACTTGTTCATTTTATCAACATCCCCCCAATATTTCTTCAACTTTGATCTCATCCTCGTAACCATTTCTCTCATTTGAAAATCATCATCATCTTCCATTTCTTTCAAAAGACCATCAACTTCCACAAACTCATGAATAAATCCATTGGATGTAACATATAATGAGCCAGAGATTTTAAGTGTTAATTCATAGAAGTGTTTTAAAAACAAAACAATTCTTCTCACATTACCCCAATCCTCCACCGTTGGCCACCCTTCACCTGAGATAATTTCTTGTTTAAACAAAGGATCCCTACTCCCAAGCCTGTTAAAAGCACGTTCAAAATGTTGAGCAACATTCAACATTGAATAAATGGAGTTCCATCTAGTAGCAACATCTAGGATTAATGAAGATTTATTTTCAATTTTTTCAAAGTCAGCACACTTCTTGAACTTTCTAATCCTAGATGGAGATTGCCTTACCCACCTAATCAATGCCCGAACACGAGCTACCGAAATATTAACATCTTTCAACCCATCAACTACAACCAAGTTTAAAATATGAGCAACGCATCGAACATGAATGAATTTATTCTCAAAAACATTATGCCCCTATACTTGCAATTGGTTTTTTAAATAAGATACCGCAACATCATTTGAACTGGCATTATCAACAGTTATAGTAAAAACTCTCTTAATCCCCCATTCTATCAAACAATTCTCAATTGCCATTCCAATGGCCTCACCCTTATGACTCAAAATTGGAACAAAGTTTATAATCTCCATTTCTCATCAATGTAATGAGTTGTCACAACCATATAATTAAGTCTATGCATCGATGTCCATATGTCAGTTGTAATACATATCCTTTGAGAAGATGAGTTAAAAATAGATTTTAACCTCTTTTTCTCTTCCATATATATTTTAAAACAATCTCTTGTAATTGTGTGACGTGAAGGAACATTGATCCTAGGACATGCAATGGACATAAAATGTCAAAATTCCTCATTTCCCACAAATTTGAAAGGAAGTTCATCAACTATAATCATATATGCTAAAGCAGCCCGAGTTAAATCCGCATCAAACTTCCAAAGACAATTATTTGTTGACTCCCCTTCTATGGTCTCATCATCATTATTAGCACTTGCAGATTTAAAGTTTAAGATTGCTTGATTTCTTAACTCCACATTTGGGGGATAACTTTTACATCTCCTATTATGAGCATTAAGACCACTAGTCCCATTATTTTTTGGATCGACACTTAAAATAGCTCCACAATATTTGCATTTAGCTTTAATTTGACCATTTTGCTTAAATCTTGTATAATGACCCCAAATTTTAGCACGAGTCTTACCGGCATCAAGTTGCTCCATTTCACCTTCATTCAACTCATCTTCATCAATATAAATTGGATTTTCAGCATTCGAGTCCACGTTGATGGGTGCCTCAAACTGTTCTTCAGCCATTATAACCTACACATGCTTAAAAAAATGAGCCTTACTTTTTTCATAAAATAATTAACTATGATAACAAAAGATTATATTAACAGAAAGCTTCTAAAGCAGTTTAGTGTTCAAATATGCAATTATATATATTTCAAGATCTAATCATTTGCATCATCCTCTTTTTCATTTTCTGCAGTCCTATCATTTGCACCAGCCTCTTTTTTATTTTTTGCAGTCCTATCACTTACCTCATAACATTTTCCTGATTTACTATATTACCAACTAGGCCCTAATCAACTATAATTCAAAAAATGAAATCTGCCAAATCAATTAATCAAATCACTTTACAGATTCATTTCTTTTTTCTTCATCTTATCTTTAAGTTTTTTTAATTTTCTCATTCAATTCCTCTACACCAAAATTGCTTTGAGCAAAGTTAATCATCACTTCATCTATGACACCTTCATCCATCCACTGAAGTATCTGCAAAATTTCTCATCCTGTTACAAATTTATGTTGAGAGCACTTTCATCCAACATTCAGAATATATTGTAGAATCAATGCCAAAAGAAGTTTTACAATGTCCCAAAAAGACCACAAAAAGAAGTTTTATTAATTATTAATTATTATTATATATAAGAATAACCAGACATTGAGGGGAAAATCTACGGGAAAAAAATAGTAATGAAATCTAATTGGCCATAGGTATTAACGAATTATATTCACGATTTACTGTCGGCGTCTACTGATGAACAGATCTCAGATTTGGATGCAGAAGATGTGTTGGTAGTCGGAGTCGGAGATGGAGGATTTCGTAGACGGTGGGTGCGTCATGCGTGCAGAAGATTTGGTAGACGGTGGTCGGTGGGTGCCTAGAGACCAGAGTCGGAGATGATGAAGATTTGGTGGACGGTGGGTGCAGAAGATTTGGTGGACAGTGGGATCTCAGATCTGGTCCATCTGGATACAGAAGATGATGATGATGTTTGAAATGAAGAAGTGAACAGTGAAGTCTGTAGAGAGTGAACTGAAGACTGAAGAGTGAAGTCTGTGGCTGTTGACTTGAGTTATTAACTATTAATTATTATATTTTGGTATTTCGGTTTTTACCGAATTCAAAAAATTTCATACCGCTACCGGTATCGAAAAGTGTTAAAATAATGAAAAATCGGTACCCAAAAAACCCGGTACTGTCGGTTCCGGTATCAACCGGTTTGGTAAAAAACCGAAAAAATCGAATTTTTTAAGCACCCCTAAGTATAACTATGAATTAGGCCCAAATTATCTATTGGATATGAATAAAAATCTTTTTGGATCCAATAGCCACAACTTACAATTAAAATCATGCTAGCCCAAACATTCAAAATAACTCACTACAAGTGAGCTTGGCTCAACCTCAATTCCAGCTATCAATTTCGGCCCAATGAGGTTTTAATCAATCAAGTTTTGAATAAATCAGACTAATTATTATCCTTTTTCGTCCCAAAACAAGATTTAAATGGATCATTTGTTGAGCACAACTAATTTGGCCCAAACTTATTTACCAGTTTTGGCCCCATACAAATATTTAGTAAATTAGTCCATCAAAAACCATATATGGTCTTCCCTTAGGAAACAATATTTTCAAACTCGGACCGATCATCGAATCGAAAAAGGTATCGGTTGAATGGATCACTAGTCCAACCAATAGTCGAATCATTATTGATCCAATGACATCATTAATATGTAATAAATAATAAAGAATTAAATATATTAATTATTATTATATATTATATATAATATTTAGTAAATATGTAAAATTAATCAATTTATCTACAAAAATTTTTTTTTACCTATTTGTACAATGTTTACTTTATACAATTCAAATAAATACTAAATCTATATAAAAAGAAAGATATTAAATCATGATCATAACTCAAAACTAAAGACTTAATAGTGATAAAATCAAACACAAATAAACATAAACATCTCTAGGATGCATTCAATCAAATTCGGTATAAAAAAAAACTAAATTTATTTGTACAATGTTTACTTTATACAATTCAAATAAATACTAAATCTATATGAAAAGAAAGATATTAAATCATGATCATAACTCAAAACTCAATCAAGGATACATTCAATCAAATTCAAAGGCTTAAATTAGCAACAACAAAAAAAGGTGAGGTAGGAAATCGGTAAAACCGGGGATCACTTGGTCGACCGGTCCAACTGCCAGATTATCGAATTTGATCGGGTTTTGACCAAAAACGGTTTTTTTGCTCAAATCGGACCAAAGTACAAACCGATTCCGATTTTTACCGGTTGAATCGACAGTCCGGTCCGAGTTTAATTATCATCTTAGGAAGTATATTCGGTCCAAAATAAGCGCAAAAATAATCTTGGCTAATTCAAAGAAATTTTGGACTCTTTTTATCGTCCTTTTTAGCCCAAGTATTTATATGGCTCATAAAATAATTTTATAGAAATTAGTTTTTATAAAAATATTTTAATAATTTATATACAAACAATAACACATAAATATGCAGTGCAATATGATTCTTATGGTGAAGATTCTAGCCTAAGCTTTCTAAATACAATTATTATTATTTTTTTAATTTTCTCTTTTTATTAACTAATTTTGTTATCATCAAAACTTTGAATATTTTTACCCTATCACTTTTTCTCCTTCATTTTTTAACTATTATGGTATTATTTAAGTATATGTGTTATAAACTAGCAATAAACCCACAAATCAATAGTAATAGCACTTTAGACTTCCAAGTTTTACTTGTATTATAATTGAGTCTCTTATAAATTCTTTCATTATAGACCTTTAAATACATTTAACTAAGCACGATGAATACTACACGCGGACTTCGTTTTTTTTAATAGCTGAAAATATTTTATTTTTTATACAGTTTGATTACAATTTATACAATTTCACGTATATAACATAAGAATATGTATATGGAAGTATAATACCTTCTTTTTTTCTAAATAATTTATAATATAAAACTATACCCTTCTTCTTCTCTAATTGAAAACCCAAAAAATAAATTTATTCCAAGCTCTGCTCCAAAATACCATGTATTAGTTAAATTAATTTTTCATATATCAACTCCAAAATTGATTCAGATCTCTCTTATTAAATACATGCTTCATTCTACCTAAAGTTTCAATTCAGAAAATATATAAAATCTTTAAAGCGTATTTGATTTCTCTTTCCAAAATCTCTCCATTTGAAGTATCGGGGGAAATAGGGGTTAAATATTGAAGAATAAAAAGAAGAAATTGATGGAGATGGATAGATCTGAGAGAAAGATTAATGGGTTGGACATATATAAGTAATGGGTCTATCTTTGAGTGTTTATGTGGTGGTGTTGAGATGGTGGTGGTTAATGGAGGAGAGATCGAGAAATTGAAGATGAAGTGGTGATGGCGACCGGGGAGGAGAAAGAAAGGTATGGAAGATAAAGTGGGGGTGGGATGAGAGACAAAGGTATGGAAGATAAATTTTTAGTTGAAGGACGATTTTGTACTATATTTTATATATATAAATGTTTAAAAATAAAATATTAGTGATTTAAATTGTACAATACGAACAATTTTAAGGTATAAAGTATATTTAAGTTGATATATCGTAATTATTTGTTTTTTTTTTAAATTAAAATCACTTTTTTGGACTCATAAGTATCTATTGATTAGCCAACCAACTTTTAATGATTGTGATTAGTCAGTCGTGTACAAATGAAGGTCAATTAGAAAGGCAAATATCACTTTCGGAAACTCTTAGGCCATGTTATGGAGTATGCAATCTATTAAATATACTAAAACGCAGTTTTTAACACCACCAGCCGCCATCTGTCAGCCTCACAGTCCAACACCTGTCCCAACTCATTAACTCTACCCCAAATCTCCAATTACCCCCAATTCTTCAACCCATTCCCAAATTTTCCACATATCTCCGAACTCCAACCCCCAATTCTTCCCAATGACCCCCAATTCTTCAATCCATTCCCAAATTTTCCACCCGACGGCGACAATGGAACAGTCCATTACTTCCAATCGACTCAAACCCGCCTCATTACTTCTCCCCAAATTCTACCCAATTTTTCAATCCATTCCCACAATTTTTCCACCAACCTTTTCAATCCACTCCCAATCGACACCACCAAATCCTCACAATCACCAGTGACATCATTAATTTTACACCTGCTCCTCACAATCGACACTACCAGCGCCGCAACAATGGAACAGCCGGGAAGATACTCAACTCACTCCGGTGGCGCCGCAACAATGGAACAGTTGTTCTACTCTCATTTGATTTCCCATTTCCTTTCAATTTATGCCAAACAGAGAAGCTTTATCTTCTTTACTTTTAACAACTTTATTCTGTTTTTATTTGAGTTTTTGCTCTGTACCCTGTTCCAGAGGGTACTGCTCGAGCAGGAATCATGATCATATGGAATTATCAAGTAGTTTGATTGTTGAATTAAAAATTCTGCATTCTTTAAAAACAACTTAGACTCAACTTAACTTTGACCTCTCTTTTAAATTGAACCTATACATTATATCTGTCAGCCTTATTTTAATTTATCTCGGTTTTTAATTGCTTTGTTATGCATATTAAGTTTATTTGGGTTATCGTTGTTGCTCTGCTTTGTCCTGCATATTGAGTTTATTTGGGTTATAGTTTTTGCTCTGCTCTGCTTTGTTCTATCACTTGCCTCCAGAGGTATACGAAAGCTTATTTGGGTTATAATTTTTATTTGGGTTATTTGGATACGAAAGGTTAAACCTCTGCGTTCTTTGAAAACAAAATCCTAACTCAACTTGACCTTTTTTTTTGCCTTATCTTTATTTATGTCTAATATCTACATTTTTTATACTTACTTAATTATTATCCCCTAAATCACTAATTATTATCCTTTTTAAATCACTACTATCCTTTTTAATTTTAAATCCCTTAAATCATTACTATCCTTTTTAATTTGAAATCCCTTAAATCTACTTCAATATCCTTTTTAATTTGAAATCCCTTAAATCACTACTTTATTATCCTTTTTAATTTGAAATCCCTTAAATCACTACTTTATTATCCCTTAAATCACTGCTTTATTATCCTTTTTAATTTCAAATACCTTAAATCACTACAACTCTAAACTGTTATGTTATTATCACTACTCTATATTCCAACCCCATTATTGAGCTATTATCTACTAAAATCACTTACTTGGTACTGGGCTATTATCCTTACTGGGCTATTACTCTCCGTTGTACTTTCCGTTGTTTAACCTAATTCTCTCCCTATAAATACCAACTACTGCACAATACAAACAATCATCTCCTGCTTACGATCATCTTTACCAACCCCATTACCTACGATGACTACTAGATACGATTTTGTTGATGCCATTAGCCCAGTCAAGGAGACGTGGAAGATTAAAGTCAGGATTACTCGACTCTGGAATATGTCAAGCTTCAACAAATCCGACAACATAAACAGTATCGAACTGGTATTGTTGGATGAAAAGGTACCCAATTCCTAATTACAAAATCTTCTAATTACATCATCTTAAATTACAACATCTTACCATATGCCTATTACACTTTATAGGACGGCAAAATACAAGCGAGTATCAAGAGGTCACTTTTTACTAAGTTCCAAACAACAGTCAACGAACAAAAAATCTTTCTAATCACCAATTTCGTTGTCAGTCAGAACGTTGGCTCCTTCAAAGCTACTCAACATCCATACAAGATTAATTTTTTGTTCTCCACTAAACTGCAAGAGTTAGATGAGGCTCCCATCCATACATATGGATTTCAATTCACTCCATACGATCAAATACTATCATCTGCAGTTGATGATTCATACTTAGTTGGTATGTCTAACCCTTCAACTTTTTACTACAGTTGTGTCTTTTTTACCTACATAATTGTGTTGCGTTATAACCAGATGTTATTGGACAACTAACTGCGATGGGGAGTGTAGAAGTCAGTACAAAAAATGGTAAACAGAGCAAGAGAGTTAATATTGAACTAACTGATGACAGGTAACTTTCTAAACTGTATGAACAATTCTTTTATTAATAACTATTCTTACACTCTATTTTTGTTACAGTTAGAACGTGTTGACATGCACATTGTGGGATGACTTTGCAAACCAGATTTGTTCCTTTACTGAAACAGAAAAACAATGTAACATTATAATTGTTTTACAGTTTACAAAAATCAAGTTCTGGAAATGTACTATATATTACTGTTAATTCAATGAAGTAATCCTCTCCAAACATATGATTATTAACTATGCATCATCTGCCATTAACTAGGTACACCAACGTTGTCCAACTCAATGTTCGGTTCACGACTCCTTATAAATGCAGATATCCCTGAGGTTGTTACTTTTAAAAATAGGTATATGGCGTACTTCTTCCTTATTAATTTCTATTACTATTACTACTACAACTCAATTTACCCTTTACCCACCCTCACTATTGTTTGTTGTCTAACAGCATTTGTGCTGCATCAAATAATAAAGCTACAATTAATCATTTATCCAGCCAGAGCACTTTATCTATTACAGATGAATTTCTCCAAATCTATGATAGGAAAACTATTGATGACATACGGGACGCAACAGAGGTAAGCCCGCTTTTAAAAGACCTTAATACTTCACACCATCATCTTATATTCTTTATGCTCATTCTCTATTTAACACTCTAGGAGTCAACATGTGTGGTACTTGCTACTATTCTGTGTATAGAAACCGAATACAATTGGTTCTACAATTCCTGCAAAAAATGCCGCAAAAAAGTCAAACCTGACAGCGGAAAACATTGGTGTGACAAATGTTCTGACTATGTCAAATCTGTAACACCAAGGTATCTGTTATATCATTCAGTCTGTGTTCATACTTTGTGCTGGCCGTTACTACTATCTAACTTCTTAAATGTTACTTTTAATGTAGATTTAAAGTTCATGTTAAAGTAATGGATGATACGTCCAGTGCATCATTTGTGCTATTTGATCGTGAAGCCCAATACGTCATAGGAAAGTCCGCTTATGAATTGAGGGAGAAACCGATTAAGGTAAAATTAGATTAAACAAACAGATCTATTATGTACATAACTGCCCTTAATTCATGTTTTTTAAATGTACAAAAGGATGGAGACTCTGATTGTTTTCCGGATGAACTCAATTTACTGTTGCAAAAGAGGTTTCTCTTCAAGATACATATATCATCCTATAATTTGAAGGCAAACTATGCCACTTTCACTATTGCTAGAATGACTGACGATGAAAAAATAATTGCAACCTTCACAAGTTTATGTGACGAACCTCAGTTAATATAAATTTTACCCATACAATTACCTACATTACCAACTATTTCTTATATCTCTGTTTTGCTTCTATACTACAGTCTACACAGGGTGAGTCGTTACCCGATGTTGTCAACTGTGTCACACCTGTAAGCAAAAGGCCTATACATTCAATCAGCGATGATGAGGTACAAGAATCACAGACAACTGATGCTGAAATGTCTACCAACAAGCTGCAAAAGAAGATCAAAATCGAGAAAGATGACAACTTTACCGCTTCAACTTAGAGAGAGTTTACTACGTCATTTGGTTGTCTTAATTTTTTACAGTTTCTGCAGAATTTTAGTATAATCCTCTTTGACTTTTAAATTTGGATTTGGATTATTTGAATGAAACTTCCTTATTATTGGATATTATTGGATATTATTTACTACGTCAATTATTGTCTCAATAAATTAGACTTCGAATTCGATTGGGTTTCTTTGTTGAATGGTACCAGTTCAGTTAGAATTTGGATTTAGATTATTTGAATGAAACTTCCTTATTATTGGATATTATTGGATATTATTTACTACGTCAATTATTGTCTCAAGTAATTCGACTGGGTTTCTTTGTTGTAGTTTTTGTGTATTATTAGGGAGATTAGTTCACTTTGTGGCTTAAATAGGAACAGATCAATGAACCTATTTGAACATATGTTACTTTCTTAGTAGTATGTAGTAGTATGTTACATCAGTAAATCATTGTTCAATGTAAAGGTTGAATGGGCCAATTGCTACAGAAGACTCCTCACAAATATATAAGCCAATTGCTATTTATAGTTTTACCAGACAATATTCGTAGTGACAATGTGACACAGAACATAGTGTTAAATGATGCATCTTTCTTGGAAGGGATGAAGTGGTGATAATTTACTGATGAAAGTTCTGAGCACTATATCTATCCATCTATGAATAGTCACAGAAACTGATTATAGGATGTCAACAAGCAAGTTGTGGCTTATCAACTTAAATTCGGGTGAACAATTTGTATGAAAGGATTGCCTTGGTGGTTCAACCGAGATCATATTTAATGCACAAAAAATGGCCTTTTCAGCTAATTTATTTGACAACTTCAGAGCCATCTGCAGTTGATGATTGTAATTGAATTCTCTTATAACAATATAATTTCACCTACGATGATTATCTATAATTTAAGAGTCAGCAAATTTATTTTGATGTTTCCAACACAAGAAATGTACTCAACACATTTTGCAACACAAACTCTCATGCAACTGTGCCAATTTCCAACTTCTTGTCACTCAGAATTTTCAACTGCCCCATAATGGAAATTTAACTTTAAGAAAGCTCAGCAAATGAAGAACTGTGTGTAGTGCAGTTTCTGCATTACTAAATATGTACATAACTCATTATTATACTACAACTTTTTCCCAAAAAAATGGTATAATATATTTGGAGAAGAACTATTATAAAGAGCTATTATGTACTTTTTCCCAAGCTCATCAGATGAAGATCTATTATGTACATATTTGTACAGAGATAATAAGCTGAGATATCTACAAGAGAAAGATAAAGTATAATACTAATAAATCAATTATGAAGTATAAGGTTTCATCATTTTGCCAATTTGCATCTGTTATACTTCTAATTCAGATTTAAATAAAGCTTATTTCTTTAAATCTAATTTACATAATTCGATAATCAATATAAACTATTTTATTTCTCAAATTGCAAGAAAAGAGAGTATAACAATTAAGTACTCTCAAGTTAATTTACGATTTTCTCCTCTTTTATATTCTAACATCTATGCGTTTTTTTAGTTTCACATAAGTGTTTTCCTTTTGTAATTTTATTTGTCACATAAAACAAATTCAATTTTTTTTTTGCAACTATTTTTTTCTCACACACATACGTAACGCATATGCGTCGAGACTAGTGTAAATAATTTGTCTATCACAACTTGGATCCAAAACCCGTTCTAACCCAAAATTCCAATTACTACTTGAATCCAGAAGTCGTTCTAACCAAATTCCAAGTATAAGTATGACCCAGAACCCGATTAAATATGTAGGTTTTAGCATAATCTGATCTGATATCCATGGTGACCAACAGTAAAAGGATTCCGACCTGCAATAATCATCATCTTCTTCTTCCAGACCAGAGAGTTGAAGAGGATTGATATCCTATGCTATCACTTTGTACCTGTTCTATATTATCAAAATAGAGCACGTGCACATCACAAAACAGAGCATCATTGTTCCATCATTTCATTACTTATCACTTCCCTCTTGGAGGAACTCCTCCCAAAGATCGAATTTCAGAGTGTGAAAGTGGATAGATTTTTGTGTACTCGAGGAACTACATAACCCGCTTGGAAGATTAATTTTGTACAAATTTAGGTATTTTCACATCTCTCATCTTATCTCTCAAACCCTAACATTAGAAACCATTGCAGGGAAAATTGGGGAAATCAACCATAAGCCATACATGTCAGAAAACAATGAAAAACATGAATTTACTGACAACCACTGCGACAAAACTCAATCAAGGATGCGTAGAAGGATGATTATGCTAGAAAAACGAGAAAAAAAAAATACAACGTATACTTTCTACTGAGTTATTCATTAATTAAGTGTATAAAATTAACTCTCTATTGTCAAAATAATTATCAGGCTTATTGATTGTGCTTCCTATTTCATGTTAGAATCCACCAACAAAAAGAGCACAAGTACTACATCTGTTAGACCAAGCAAAACATCCAGGATGCATATGACTGACATTTCAAATGGTAATCATTTCATTATATCTTTGTATTTATTTTTCCGTCAATTATACTGCTTATGCTAATATAATGTGAATTTTTTATGTAGTTTGTACAAATCTCAATTCATCTTTCGATGAAGTTGCTGTTAGTCGTAATGATTCAACACCAAATATACATTTACAAACATCAAAACATTGGCAGCGTATAAATCAGCAAAATTGGGTTCATCCAGCCCCAGATGATGGTATTTCTATATTCAATTTCTTTACATATGAGCTTTGAAATTAAAATTAATTTCATGAAATCTAATGTTTTTTATACTTATCCAAAACTTATTCAAGGAAAGGAAAACACTCCGGTTAGCAGAGAAAATAGTGTTCATCTTTCGGCTACTGGTATTCAGTGTTTCCATTCTAATTTTCTTTCCGTTATTGAATTGAAAGCGTTATAATATTTCAAAAAATGATGGATGTCATATTTATATATGTTCGTGTATTTGTTATTAAAAATTAGGTACCTACCCGATGAACCTTTCTACTATTTCTACTGTATTGACAAAATCGTCCAATACTACCACTGGAAGAGATATGCTTAATAGGATACAGAACAAGTCAAGATTGCCAATGTCAGACATTTCAAACGGTAATAAATGTCTACTATTTTGCTTAGTATATGTCCAAAATTATGATTATTTTTCATAACTATAAATTTAGTTATTTTATGCAGTTTGTACAGATCTCAGAACAACCTTTAATGAAGTAGTTGTCAATCATCCTGAATCATGCTCTACTGAATCGATGCAAACATCAAGGTTCAATCAACAATATACTCTGCCTACCAACAGACATAATGTTACTCACAATAGGAAGAGTAAAGCATCTCAACCAGGATCGGTACATAATGCAGATCATGTTAATGCATTTATGAATGAAAAAATACTTGATGCCGACACATTTCAACCCCCAGAATTTTCTATTGATCCCCCTGATAACGGTATGCTGTTACCTTACTCTACTAATAAACACCAAAAACATCTTTCAAATATATTAAGCATTAGTATGTATAAAAAGTTTAAAGAATTAATGTATAAATTGTAAATAGTAATTGATCCCATCTTTTGTTAATTTTTCTTTTTATACGATAATTGTTCTTATAATAGATTTCTTAATTTTTTAATTAAGGTGAAATGGATGTTGATGTTCATTGTGCTAATGATGGTAAATTCTTAATCTTGCTTATCATTTCGCATGTTCCAGTATTTTTAATTTTCAAGGACAATTGTACTATAATGATGATATATCCACGTAAATGTATTAAATTCAGATTACTGGGACATCGGTGACCCAAACTGGGATTGTTCATCATGTAATGCGTTGATGTGGTACCAGGAAAGAATAAACAAGAATCAAAAGAGCAAAAATCCAGAATTCTCAATGTGTTGTGCTGGAGGCAAAGTGCAACTGCCTTTGCTAAAAGAACCACCCCGGATTTTGAAAGATCTACTTAATGGTTCTGATCATAGAAGCAGCCATTTCATTGACAACATCCGTGCATACAATATGATGTTTTCTTTCACATCAATGGGTGGGAAGATTGATTCATCACTTAACAATGGAAAGGGTCCAGCCGTGTTTAGATTACATGGCCAAAATTGTCACAAAATTGGTAGTTTTGTGACGCCCCCAAATCCGGGTACCTCAAACCCGAATCTGGTGCTACACGGTACATCCCATTCCATACAACATAATAGACATGAATGTAATTACTATATTATTACAACACGTCTTACTCTCAATCCCAGGTTCTATTACCATAACATCATTCCAAATACATAATAAGTCTTAATATTACAACATTACTAATACAAATAAACTACGGCACCATCTAGACGTTCATCTTGCCCTTTCCCTTGTCCTTACCGGAACCTTCGACTCGCTCGGACTTAGCTGCAATGTTTAATATAAAGCAAGAATGAGCATTCAATTGCCCAGCAAGTATAACAATTGAATAACAACAATATCATCAATCATATCATTTCTTTTTGACAACTGAACAATAGTTGTGAAATATTCTAAATAAACAAGAATAATACTTTGCTTTCGTTTTAAAAATATATTTTCGAAACGACATTGAGTGGTCATAAGACCTTGAACTTTCTTTTGCTTTCTTGAAAAGGTACACAGTAATATAACTGCAAACCGTCTTACTTACGAGCACTTCTAGGTGATCAGCCTATTGTACTCTATGTTGATCAACACTCTAGCTGGAAACGACTATATGCGTTTGTTTAGGCGCTCGATGCCTTGTCAGAATAACTGACTAAAAACTACCCCTAATATTAGGGTTGTTCATCTCATTCATGTCTCAGAATCCTAACCAAAGCAATTCGGTTGGATAGCTCTACTTAATCATCAATAACATTTCAAGGATTTATTATCAAATCAATAAAACATTTCAATATTTGTCTAGCCGAAACAAATGGCATCGACGTTCTCTATAACAGTTCATATATATGTGAACTTGAAAGCTTCAACAATTTATGTCATAACATAGCTCGAATACTTGTGCAAATACTGAAAAATTTACATAAGGAATTCACACAACCATATATGTATTGCGTAAATCGAAACTTCAAACATCGCATGAGAGTCATGAGAATATAATCAAATGAATCAAATAAACTTGCCCAACATAAGGGTTAGACAAGCATTAGAAAACTTGCCTTAAGCGCTTGCTACTACTTGACGTTAATCGTCCTTCAAAAGTCCTACACATTTAAGTACGTATCCACATACCAATTAGCCACATAATTGATGCCAAATATTGGTTTACATTACACTATAATGTTTCATTCTAATTAGAAACATAATATCAAACAAGATTATACACACTTCATACGACGTTTCGACGTTCGCACAACGCACGCCCGATTCGCCTCATATGCATACGTTTAGCATGCACATACACTTGTCTAATCCATCATTGATTAATGCTAAGAGTAATTATAAACCATAATGTACAAGTTTTAGAACTTTAAACAATAACTTTTAGCGTTAGAAACATTACACGTTACATACGTGCATGTATGACGCCCTCTTTTTGCTTCATAATGCACAATAGTCCTAAAAATGGCCAATTTAAAAATTGATCAAGGCACTAAATTACAGTTCTAATTATTGAAAGTTGTAGTACTACTTCTTAACTTTCCAAATCATCTTGAATCATCCAATTTAGAGTTCGTATGAGAAAGTTACGCCCATTTTAGCAAAGGAGGTCAGAGCTGTCAGGCCCATGCGCCCAGTGCGCACGCCCAGCAGTGCCCAGCGCGCCCGCGCCCGCCCCCTGGCCCTAAAACTTGATTTCCTTCTTGTTTTGGCAGTTTGACATACAAACTTCAAACCTTCAAACCTTCATAACTTCTTCGTTATAAGTCGGAATTAGGTTATTCCGGAGGCTATGGAAAGCTTATAACATGAACTACAAAACCCTCATGGATTCATAATTTTATAGACTCTTTAATAAATCGAAATAGTGGCTCCAAAGAGCCTAGTCTAACTAGTTTTCAACGAAACTCAAAGTTAGGCCAATTCATTCTTTCTCTTTGTGTCTTAGCTATTATACAACAAGTCAATATGACTTAAGACATATTTTTATTACTGAGATATGCATCACAACATTCTTTTCATCACCTAATAACACCTAGTCCTCATGTTCTTGGAGAAATTCCTCTCTTAGACATTTTATCAAACAGTTTGTGGGCATAGCCTTAGAATTCAGAACTCATAGCTTTGCCAATATATGGTTGCCCCAGATTTCACATTGAAATCATTTCTCATAACATCTGGATATATACCAACAATACACAACCAATGCACATAACCAACCCAAGATGATTACAACTTCATTATTAATAAAACATGAATAACAGTCCACTAATGTTCATTTCAGTCCATTTATTGATTCCTTATGCATAGGTTCGATTCTCATTCGTGGTTCCACTTTCACATACCATTAACAAGATTTTAATAGAGCTAATTAACAACCATACATGTTCATGAACTAATTAGCAAAATCAGTCATATAACTTCAACAAAACAACCAACACAAACTAAGAACTTGGAAATATTGTGTAAATGAGCTAAACTCTATATTGCTTACCTCTTGGAGCTTCTTCTAGGTTGCTAATTGAATTAATACCCAGCTGCTGCACCACTCCTTCTTCTTCCTCAAATTACCCGTACACACCTCTCACTCTCTAAATGTTCAGTTTCTATCTTAGCAACCAACAAAGGAATTGGAGGCTTGCAATGGGAGGAGTATTTATAGAGGGATGAACTGAGTTCTTGGATGAGAAGGGAATGTGCTGCGCATGCTTGAGATGATCAGCTCCCTATGTATGGGGAGCTGAAGTTTGCTCCTCCAAGGTTTGGTCGACAGTTGGGCTCTCCCCCTCCCTTCTCCCGAGTTGTTCTTCCTCTACCAAATGCAAGGTTGCTTCTACCCAAAAGCTTCCACCCTCTTTGATTCCTTTCTCCTCTCTTCTTCATTCCCGTACTCTTCTTCCTTCCTCAATTCAGCTGATGGTTTCTTATTACCCATTTCCCTTCATGGGTCATGGGTTTGGGTCATGGATGGTGCGGGTTTGGGTCATGGACTTGACCCATGGGTTTTGGGCTTCAACTTGGGCCACTCTTGGACTTCTAATTTAATTCCAATTGGCCTTCTAACAAAAATTCCATTGGGCTCAAATAAAATCCCACACTTGGATTATTAATCCCTCTCATTAACGCTTTGGCGAAATTATGGAAAATCATATAATCGAAAAAGACGTCTTTGGCGTAAATAGCGCTTTAGCGCTATTTCTCTAATGATTTAATCAACTCCAATAAAAATAATAACAATCAAAAATTATCACCTACACATCATATGTAGTAATAAAATATTCAAACACATAACACGGAATAATATTAATAAAAGTTTAATTTATTCAATAAAATTCATTGGCTCGTGTTACAACGCTACCTACAATCCGCGGTCGTTACAAGTTTGATACTAAATATAGGATCCACTCCAAAGTTTGCTCAACTATACATATATGATACAGAGAATGAAATTGCAAATCGAATTGGTGCCCTCAGGTTTGTATTACTTTTTTCTGTGTAATCTACAAAAATTATTGATTATTATATGTTACTAATTCAGTTTTCCTTTTGTTAATTTATTAAACAGTTCAGCAAATAATTCAAAAACATTTGAATCATCGATTGTAGCAGACTTAAAAAAGATGCTTGATGACAACAATGTTGTGGCTCAATCATTCAGGATGGCTAGGGATAGATTTGATTCAAGAGAATTCAAAGATGTTAAATTGAGGCTTATTGGAAGAAGGAA
Organism: Aralia elata; assembly: GCA_034770075.1. Classification (NCBI taxonomy): domain Eukaryota; kingdom Viridiplantae; phylum Streptophyta; class Magnoliopsida; order Apiales; family Araliaceae; genus Aralia; species Aralia elata. Next base: position 78,609 of record JAVJAP010000192.1, on the reverse strand, counting down.
TTGTGATAGACGAAGGTATAATCTCCCTACTGCACCTGAAGTAGCTGGTTTAATTGTTGGTGACATTGGAAGCTCAAATAATGATAGGGATATCATATTTGAGACTCAGAATGGTTTATTAAAACGAATAAGTGAGTTGCACCCTTCTTACCTTCCAATGCAGTACCCGTTGCTTTTCCCATATGGTGAAGATGGATTTAGACATGATATTCTTCTTAGTGAAAATTCAAAAGGAAAAAGGGATAGAGTAAGCATGAGACAATTTTTTGTCTTTAGGATACAAGAAAGGAAAAATGAAGTAATTACACTTTTAAATTCAAGGAAATTGTTTCAACAATTTTTGGTCGATTCATACACTATGATTGAGGCAGATAGGTTGTTTTTTATTCGTACTAATCAAAAGAATCTAAGAGCAGATATGTACAAAGGTTTAACTGAAGCTTTGTTGAAAGGAGAAACAGATCCATCATCACGTGGGAAGCGAATTATATTACCTTCTTCATATGTTGGTGGTGCACGGTACATGATCCAAAATTATCAAGATGCTATGGCGATTTGTAGGTGGACTGGATACCCTGACCTTTTTATTACATTCACGTGCAATCCGAAGTGGCCAGAGATACAGAGGTTTGTTAATCAAAGAGGCATTAGACCCGAAGATAGAGCTGACATAATTTGTAGAGTCTTCAAAATAAAACTTGATCAGTTAGTTAGAGAATTGAAACACAAACAAGTATTTGGAAGGGTAAAAGCAGGTATGATCAATTTAATTAAATTTTAATAATTTCATTATTTCATCAAAATCAACTTTGAACATTTTCATCTTTTGCAGTTTTGTATATAGTTGAATTCCAAAAACGTGGCTTGCCTCACGCTCATATTCTACTGTTCTTGCATCCAGAAGACAAGTATCCTACTGGTGATGATATCGACAAAATAATTACAGCTGAAATACCGGATCAAGAAATAAATCCAAAGATATATGAAGTTGTGAAAAACTTCATGATACATGGGTCGTGCGGTGTTTCTAACAAAAAATCGCCATGTATGAAAGATGGCAATTGCTCAAAGCACTTTCCTAAAAGATTCAATGATCAAACCACTGTAGATGGTGAGGGTTATCCCCTATATAGACGAAGAGATGATGGTAGAAATGTGGAAAAGAATGGAGTTGTACTTGACAATAAGTTTGTTGTTCCTTATAATCCACAACTATTACTGAAGTATCAGGCTCATATTAATGTTGAATGGTGCAATCAATCAAGGTCAATAAAGTATTTGTTCAAATATATAAACAAAGGTCATGATCGGATCACTGCTGCTTTTTATCAGAATAAAGACAATACAGAAGAACATGAAGGCCTTGATGAAATCAAAATGTATTATGATTGTAGGTATGTTTCTCCATGTGAGGCAGCTTGGAGAATCTTTGGTTTTGGAATTAATTACAGGGATCCAGGTGTTGAGAGGTTAAGTTTCCATCTTCCAGAAGAGCAGACAGTTGTATTTGAAGATGATGATCCAATTGACTCAGTTTTGAACAAGTGTACGAATAACCAGTCGATGTTCTTGCAGTGGATGCAGGCTAACAAGTACTACCCAGAGGCTAGAGAACTTACCTATGCTCAATTTCTATCAAAGTATGTATGGAAGGAGCAACTTAAAAGTGATGGAGTTACAAAGAAGAAAAAATGGTGTCCAAGAAAGCAACGGTTAAGCGTTGGTAGAATATTCTACGTTCCTCCAGGGAGTGGGGAATTATATTACTTGAGGGTTCTGCTAAACACAGTCAAAGGTGCAACATATTATGATGATATCAAGACTGTGAATGGGGTTTTATATCCTTCATTCAAAGAGACATGTTATGCATTAGGTTTATTGGATGATGATAAGGAATATATAGATGGCATAACAGAAGCATCATTTTGGGGTTCAGCTCATTATTTACGGAGTCTTTTTTTGACTTTACTATTTTCAAATTGTCTTTCAAGGCCTGAAGTAGTTTGGGAGAAGACATGGAATCTTCTTGTAGAAGATATTCTTCATAAACAAAAAAATATTCTGCAATATCAAGGTATGTTTAGCAATAGTATATAAAAATTCTTATTTTTTTTTAGGCAAACGTTCATTACACAAGATAGATAAACTAAATCTCCCTCCTTTATTGCGTTTTATTTTGAATTCCAAAAATCATTTACAGTCGTAATGTTTTTTTTTTGTATTTGTAATTTTTGATTACAGGTAACATATCTGATATTTAAAATATTTAATTATTAATTTTTTTGGCTTAAACATTTTCGATTGCTTTGAAATTTTGAATTTTGATATCTTCTCTTTTGTTAATTATTACATTAAGTTTAAACAACCTCTGTTATTATTAAATACATATTACACATTCCACTAGAACCAACTGTACTAACCATTCGCAAACCTGATGTCCGGATTGTAGATGATTGGACTATAAAATTTTTGTAACTGGTAAGTTTTCAAATGCATTGGGGTGAGGAAACCTCCATTGTTGCCAAGATGTTCTCTACTGGTCGCATGATTTATTTTCTTGAGTGGACAGCATGGAACCAACATGTTCATCTCTGCACACAACTTCATAAATGTAATTCACCATACTAGCAAATTTGGTAGTTCTAAAGGCTTTGATTGCATACCCTTATTTTTGTTGGATCTGTTCTATTTTGTGATTCAAGTAGAAAAGTAGGATGCTTTCAACTGGTGTACCTCCCTTTAAATAGTGGATTTATTACTCCATCCGTTCTAAAATTAGAGATACATTTGTAAAACGACAACTTTTAATTCTCAAATAGTCTTAGTATTAGCTAGGAATTCAGCTGTGGACTTGTGGTGGTTTGATATTGAAAATGACAGTAAAAATGTAGTGCCAAATTATGAATATTATGTAGCTTTATAGTTTTAAAATATAAATATTTTTCTAATTTTGGAACGGATTAAAAAGAAAAATGTATCTTTAATTTTAGAACGGGGAGTATTTTACAGTCGTAGGACAGGGCAACTTGCAGAATGTGTGTGATCTTTGGAAATTCCAGGTTTGCCATGAACATGGTGTTACCAAAATCCCCAGTTTAAGCTTTGAAATTCACTACTATACAAGAACAATCAAAACATCCTCACTCTAACTATATGCTATCTCTACTCTAACAGACAAATCAAAACACCAGCAACATTGACAGGAGGTCCCAAGAGCCTCTATGTTGTACCACCGTTTATCCCCTTCTGTCTTTTCGTTCAGTCTTAGTAGTGATGTATGTAGGTGTTGCTTTTGTTTTTCGGAAGGACAATTTGTAAAGACTATTCATATTTACCCAATTTTATAATGTACTACATGATTTTTTCAACTTTTGCAATATCCTACTATCTGCCCAATATTTGCATATTTGTTGCATCATCCTAAATTTATAGGTGGAGCTGCACATGTTTATAGTGTAATACATAAATTTCAGGATAACATAACAAATTTGGTACTTTAACGATGTGAAATGCGTAATATATGTGTGATTAAATCCATGCATGACTTGCTACTTCTTTCACATTAATTTCATATGTATTGTATTGTTAATATATTATGATTATAATACCATTTTAAATTTATCTACATAATAACTAAATTTTGATGCCTTCTCTTATAATTCAAAATTTAATTATTAATTCATTAATATCTATTTCCTCCTCGCCAAATTAACTGTCTCATTTGTCATTTTTAATCAATTTATTATCTATGTCACATTTTAAGAATATACTACTTTTTTCATTTTGTTAATTTCTTATTGAGCAGATTTGGAAATGAGTGATGACCAATTGAAGAGTTATACTCTTGCTGAAATTGAAAAGCTACTGCAAAGCTGTAGACACCCAAATTTTGCGTTTCCTTCTACTAACCGTGACAGGAGGGCGAAATCGTCAATTGAACCAGCTTGCGGGAGCAAAGGAGCGGGCACAAGGGCGAGCGCCCGGTCCCGCCGCAATGATTTGGGCAGCCCAAGTCGACGTGACAGCATGACCGTCCGAGGCAGGCATTTCCGAATGAGGTGGCACGTCTCCCGGAAGTTCCCGGACTGCGGAATACGAGCCTATCAGCGAAAACCGACGTTGCGGTACGAAAATCGAGGCGTGACACGAAAATCGAGAAAGTCAAGCCCGCCAGCCGCGGATAGATCTGCGGCCAAGTGGGTGCGCCAGCACGAAAACCGGGAAATCAGCACTCAGCAGCTGAGTGCGATGGGAGGCGTGCCAGCTGGCCAGCCGCAGATCTATCTGCGGCCAGCCGCAGATAGATCTGCGGCTGGCTCTGGCCAGCCTATTTAAGCCAGCTTCGGCAGCATACAGGGGGGTCAGCAGTTTTGAAGAAGAAGAATTCCTGCAGCAGCAAAAAAAATACGGAAATAGAGAGAAAATAGCTAGATTTTGCAACAAAATAAGGAGAAAGAAGAGGAAAAAAAGAGTGGAATTAATTCTTTTGAGTTTGATTGTATCAAATACATCATTTATCCTATTCAAATACACAAGTTCACATCCATTTGAGATCAATTGCAAGGTGAAAATTTCTATTTGTTCTAACAATTCATGTCCTATTGATTTGGGTAAATTAGATATAATTTTCATGTATCTTATTGAACAATGAATTAGGGATTATTTGCGAGGGTTCCATTGGAACAAAATTCTTCTTAATAACCCGATGATATTCATGTTTTGATTTCTTGTTTGTTGTATAAGAGATGTATTGGTTGTGGTTCCTTTAATTTGCTATTTAGGATGTCGTGATATTGTTAGAATTTCCGCGTTGGTTATTTATTGTAATGTTTGATTTGTGAGTATGTAATAATCGTGGTTGTGAGCCTAGGAAAGCGACCCCGTGGTCCAAATCCGATGATGGACATGTCTTGATGTATATAGCGGGTAGGATGTAGCCTCCTTGTAACGTGTAACCGTCGGGCCTTAAAACGACGCCAAAGCGAGAATCGGATTTAAGGCCCCATATTAGTGGAACTTGTGATTGTAGGCGTTTGGGATTATTTTGATGGCTTACATGCCCATGAATAGCCCCAACGCATTTTAATGCTTGATTTGATTTACGACACGAAATTGATTTCAAAGCTAAATGATAAGATTTTCATAAAATCAATCAAAGTAGGATATTAGAATCACGAGGTTAAAATTTGAGAAATGTTAATGAATGTCGATTCCTATCTAACGAGAAAGCTAAAGAAAAATCGTTCTCAAACATCACAAAATCTGATTTTAGAAATAAGTAACGTTTTGTTAAATCTTTGTGCATAGGGTGAAAGAGATTCTAGAAATTGCCCATCATTTTATGAAAGCAACGTATAGATCTCGATTCCTATTTAGACGAAGGTTTAAAATTCTTATTTTTCCAAAACAACACTTAATGAAAACCTCATAGTTTCGGACGATTAAAATCAAACCTTTCTCATAAAGAATAAAGCTTTCTCGTGTATACCGAAAAGACATTCCGAAGCGTTCTCAATTTAAAACACAACGATTTTCCCTAAATCCAAATGATTCTTTCATACAAACTCACCACAACATTCACATAGACACACACCCACACACAAGCGCGCACACACACACATTTCATGAATTAAAGGATAGGAAAGCATCAAGATTGCGGTAACCGTGTTTCACGGAAGTCGAGGGGTGCCTAACACCTTCCCCTCACTTAAGCAAGCCCCCGAACTCTATGAATCTCGATTCGCAGACCAATTAATTCGGAGTCACATATGAGCCAGCGATTTATAAAAAATGAAAATTCGGATGAGTTGGTACATCCAGTTCAAATATACCAACTGGCGACTCTGGTTAATTGGCTCATCATAAAAAACGATATTTCAAAACCCCGTCGACATCAATGCCGACCTTTTCCAAAAAATCATTAAATCAAAAGGCTAAAAATTGGAAAGGGTTACAACCCCCGCGTTAAGCGAGAAAACCCGGCGTCGACAGCTGGCGACTCTGCTGGGGACATTAGAGGGCTTAAGCCGCATTAAAATCTGGATGCTATTCTATCCTTTAAAAAATTCATGAATATGTGTGTGCATGCGATATTTTGATCTTTTGGTTTTGTTGTGTGAATGTGTGTTGTGTCCAATGAATGAATGATTGAATGAAATGACTTTACTTTAAAGAAATCATTTGCATGCGGTGAGGACGATGAATGTGAATGTATGTTGAGAGAGTACCTCCTCCTGAGGCGAACCTGTCGGTTGCTTATTACTGGACTCGATGGGGCTGCTCCCCGGAGATGGCTCAGGAAACGCACCACTCAAATTCCAAATCCGCTCCAATCGAAAGGGCTCAAACGAGTAGATTGCGAAGATTTGGGAACCTTCATGCCGAAAAGCCCGTGAGAGTAACCCTAGGGTAGGTCAGCCTCTGATAAACCCAACGCAGGAAAAGTCTCTTCATGCCCTTTTACGTTTATGCGTATAAATGTCATAATCCCATTGCAAAATATTCATATATGCTTCCCCTTTATGACAAAAGAAAATACTAACCTCTGTGTTTTGCAGGGAACGACCCGGGAAGCATAATAAATTGTATCTAGCATGCAGTGTCTCAATAAAGGACCGCTAACGTGTTGTTTTGCAGAAAAAGATTAAAAAAAAAAACCCAAAAAAAAAAAAAAAAACACACAAAAATTTTACAGCTTTAGCATGCATCCATGTGTTCATTTTCCCGGGACTAAACTTCGAACCGTTGTTTCTGTAGGATTGCTCCTCAAACCCGTTCGCAGTCTAAGAAAGCCCAGGTCTCTACATCTGAAATGGCTGATCTTCCTAACCATAATTCCATATCTCGGGAGGAGTTTGATGATTTTAAGAGACAGATGATGGAAATGGCCACAATGTTAAAGGAACAGTTCTTGATCAGACAGGATCCGGTAAATCAGGGATCGCATAATACTCCACCACCAGGGGATGATCAGAGTCCTCCTAAAAATGGTACAAACTTGCTTAAAGAGGACCAACCCCGACTCAAGGACGAGCCAGTCATCCCAAGGCCCGTTCCCATACCTAGCAGGACAGTGATTACTATCCCAGAGGAAGGGGACCATGACGACCTTCGGAGAAAAATGAAATACATGGAGGAAACCATCCAATCTCTAAAGGGCATAGGCTCCCTGGGCAGGGTTAATTACTCAGATTTATGTGTTTTCCCCGGGGCCAGATATCCAGAAAAGTTCAAAGTTCCCGAGTTTGAAAAATACAATGGAAAGGGAGACCCCTATACACACTTGAAAATATACATTGGAGAACTCGGGGCTTATGCCGAAGACGAGGGGTTAAGAATGCAGCTATTTCAGAAAAGCTTAGCAGGGGAGGCAAGAATATGGTATGCCCGCCTCGACAACGCCCGAATCCACAACTGGGAGGAATTGGCCCATACCTTCTTAACCCAATACAGCTTTCAGGCCCAGATGGCTCTTGACAGGTACCAAATGACAAAGGTTAAAAAACAGCCTAGGGAATCCTTTAGGGAATATGCGCAAAGATGGAGGGGCATGGCTGCCCAGGTAACTCCCCCGATGAGCGAATCAGAGATGGTAATGACCTTTGTAGACATTCAGGAGGCACCGTATTATGAGAGGGTCATCTCGGGGATTGGAAGACCTTTTGCGGAAATGATTAAACATGGAGAGATGGTTGACATGGGGTTGAAATCGGGTAAAATCCGGGATCTTACTGCTTTAGAAAACTGCTGCCGAGCAAATACAGAATGGAAACTATGGTAGCACTTCCCGGAGAGTCCAAAAGAGGAAGGAAGAGGATGTCTCCCTCATCCTACAAGGGTCGTCCAGTAAAGCAGAAAACCATCTTCCGGTACAGGCACAGAGGGGAGGGCCACCCCGACAGCCCAATTTCTCAGATCAAAGAGCAGAGGGGCGAAGAAGATATGAGGCCTCGCAAAACCGAGTATTCACCCCGCTCGGGGAGCCGCTTGAACGAGTATTAGCGGTATTGGTAGCCCAAAAGAAGATTGTTGGTTTGGCACCCCCGAGTGACCCAAAGGGTAGAAGGTTTGACCCGAGCAAGCGGTGTGCATACCACTCCAGTTCCCCTGGCCATGATACACAGGATTGCTGGACGTTAAAGCATCGAATCCAAAACCTGATTGACAGTGGAGAGATTGTGGTGGAACAGCCGGATTCCCCGAATGTTAAGGAAAATCCCCTACCAAGACATGATGGGGGGGGAGTCAATGCGACGGAGGCAAGTGAGGCTGGGGGGCCGCCAAGGTTGAACTATGTGCAGAAAATTGAGGAGATGATAAATGTGATACATGACCATGGGAGTGCGAGGATAACGCCCATCAGGTTGATAGGGGTAAGTACGAATAACATAGAGGGACCTATCAAGTTGACAGCTCCGAGGCCCATCATTTTTGCTGCAAGGCCACAACTCCCTATCAGTAGTCTGAAGACTGTACCCTGGAATTACGGGGGAATACCCGAGGAAGCGGCCAGTTGTGCTTCCGTGACGACCAGGGGGAACCCCTTATATCTTCCCGGGCGAGTCCTTGAGAGCCAAAAGAGAAAAAATGAAGAGGTCTCCGAGGAAAGGGCCATAGAGTTTTTGAAAAGGATGGATCACCCAGAAATGAGGGGGATCCAGATTTTAAATGAGGAATCAACCCTAACATCAGTCATGGACTTGGTGTTGTCATCCAGTGAGCATTGCAAAGCCCTGATGAAGGTTCTGGAGGAGGCATTTGTGCCCAAAGAGATCAGTGAGGAGGATTTCGGCCAGTTGGTAGGCCACTTATTGGAAACCGATGCAATATCCTTTACAGATGAGGACATTCCCGAAGAGGGAAGGGGGCACCGAAAACCGCTACACATCGCGGTAATCTCCTCAGGATATGTCATGAATGGGGTGCTGATCGACGGGGGATCGGCATTGAATATATGTCCTCTCAGCACGCTGAAGAAAATGAACATCAGTCTCAAGCGCCTACGGGCCAGTCATGTGGTGGTTCGGGCTTTTGACGGATCCTGGAGGGATACCATCGGAGAGATAGAATTGCCAGTGGAGATAGGGCCCTGTACTTTTGATATATCCTTCCAAGTCCTAGATATTACGGCAAGCTACAACCTGCTGTTAGGGAGGCCGTGGATACACATGGCCGGGGCAGTTCCCTCCACGCTCCACCAACAAATCAAGTTGATCATCGATGGGAATCTGGGGTAACAATCTCGGCCGAATGTGATGACCCTTCTCCTCCCAGGAGTGGCCTACCAGTAATCAATGTGGATGAGTCAGCGGCGCCTGCCAGCTTTCAAGCACTAGAGATTAGCACTCCCCATTATAGATGCCTGGGAGCTCCAGCTGTGAAACCAAGGGTCTCTCCGGAACTCACCTTTGTGGCAAAGGAAATGATTAAAATGAACTTCCAACCTGGACAGGGACTAGGGAAAAGCAGTCAGGGAATCACCAAGCCCATCCACCTACCACAGCAGATAGGCAAAGCAGGATTGGGATACCATGTGGGCGCAGTACGGGGACACCGTCAGGGTGCTACTCCGATTCGACTAATTGGCAGTCCAGCGACCAAAGCCAACAATGAGCAGGGGATCAGCGGACCTATGATTGGGGCAGGGAATGAAGAGTTAACCCCCACACGTAATGAGTCGGCCCGGAGGGAAAGTTTCCTGCAGGAGGTCGCAAAAGAGTTTGAAACCAAATGCTACATCCCCGGACAATCAACAAGCAGTAAGGAGGGGATGAATATTGTCATGCCACCGGGAGCCCAACAAGTTGTGCCTGTCATCGATTGGGCAGGACTGATTATTCCTGGAGAGGGTATGGAGGAGAACTCAGGCGACGTATCCGTAATCATCGGGGGAGGTGTCCGATGTGAGGACCTCTGTCATCCAGCGCATTTCAGCTGACCTGACCATCGACAATTGGACCCAGAAACCAGTGATATCCAAACAGGGGTAAAGCTCGACGGCAGGGTGGTTGACCCCAGATGAGGGGGAATGAAGAATTTTTATTTTGTTGTTGTTTTATTTCTGCATAATTGTGTCGTTTCTTCGTGTTATTTGAAATTGCGATCGTCGTGAAAAAATGATTTATATATGACAAGTATTTTGTTTCATGTCAGGTGTACCCATTTGAGTAATCCTTGCCTAACAGATGGTCCTTCAAATTTGAATGATGATTATGATTTTGACATTGAGCTGGATTTCGATTTAATGGGCATTGAACAAGACGAGACAGATTACGACGACGCACCTGACGAGATCAAAGGATGGGTCGAGGATAAGCCCAAACCCAACTTGGACCAAACCATCACCGTTGATATTGGAACCCCTGACAATCCAAAAGAACTCAAGATAGGGACAGACCTTAACCCCAGCCAAAAAAAAAGCAGAAATAATTGAGTTACTAAGCCAATATGAGGATGTCTTTGCCTGGTCGCACGAGGATATGATCGGATTGTCCACCGACATTGTGGTGCACCGGTTACCCATCAAGGAGGGTTTCAGGCCTGTCAAGAAAAAATTAAGAAAGTTGAAACCTGAGTGGAGCTTAAAAGTGAAGGAGGAGATCATCAAACAGTTCAGGGCGGGAATCATTATGGTGTCCACTTACCCGGAATGGCTATCCAATGTGGTCCCAGTGGCTAAACCTGGAGGAAAGGTGAGGGTATGCGTAGACTACAGAGATCTAAACAAGGCCAGTCTCAAGGATAACTTCCCGGTGCCTTTCATACACATCCTGGTAGATAACACAGCCCAGTACGAAATGTATTCTTTTGTGGATTGCTTCGCGGGATATCATCAGATAATGGTGGCGGAGGAAGATCGGGAAAAGACCGCATTCATCACCCCCTGGGGCACTTTCTGCTACAGACGACTGGCTTTCGGTCTCACAAATGCAGGGGCTACTTATCAGAGAGCCATGATGGCCTTGTTCCACGATATGATGCACAAGGAGATAGAAGTCTACGTGGATGACATTATTGTGAAATCGAAGGAAGAATCTGATCATATAACCCATCTCAAAAAGCTATTCGATCGGCTCAGAAAGTATAATTTGAAACTCAATCCAGCCAAGTGCGCTTTCGGAGTACAGTCGGGCAAGCTCTTGGGTTTCCTGGTTAGTGATCGGGGCATTGAGTTGGATCCAGCAAAGATTAAGGCCATTGTGGATATGCCAGCGCCTCGCACAGAGAAGGAGATAAGGGGATTCCTCGGAAGGATAAACTTTATCAGCCGTTTTATATCCCACTTGACGACTACATGTGAGCCCATTTTCAAACTGTTAAGAAAAGGGGTTTCCCAAGAGTGGAATGAGCAATGTCAGAAGGCTTTTCAGACCATTAAAAAGCAGTTGACTGAAGCACCAGTGCTGGTACCCCCCGAAGGATGGGATCCCTCTGTTTATGTATATATCGGTAAATGCCATCGCGATGGGATGTATGTTGGGACAGAAAAATGAGGCGGGAAAAGAGCAGGCCATCTATTACCTCAGCAAAAGATTTAGCCAATGTGAGCAGAATTACACTCCCATTGAGAAGACCTGTTGTGCCCTGGCCTGGGCTGCAGGGAGATTACAGCACTACCTCCATGGGCATACAACGTACCTGATATCAAGAATGGATCCCCTGAAATATATTTTCGAAAGGCCCATGCTGAATTGTCGACTATCAAGATGGCAGTTAATTTTACAACAGTTTGACATGGTGTACGTGACCCAGAAGGCCATGAAAGGGCAGGGAATTGCAGATCAGTTGGCAGAAGCCCCGGCAGGAGGGATGGAGCCGTTAGAAACTCCTCTCCCGGGCGAAGATATATTTTGGGTATCGCGCGAAAAAAATGTGATGACGAGGGACAATTCTGGAAGCTGTATTTTGATGGTGCCATGAATGCCGAGGGGGGCAGGAGCCGGAGCGGTTTTAGTCTCTATCACCGGAGAACAATACCCCGTGGCCACTAAACTTCGTTTCAGCAATTCGAACAACACCGCTGAATACGAGGGGTGTATCTTGGGACTCCGATTGGCCCGTGACATGGGAGTAAAAAGACTAGCGGTGTTCGGGGATTCAGAGTTGGTAATCAGACAAACAATCGGGGTATACAACACTAAGGAGCTTCGGTTACTTCCATACCATCGTTGTGTCACCCAGCTTATGCAAGAGTTCGAAGATATCGCCTTCCGCCATATTCCTCGGGGACGAAATGATTTTGCCGATGCATTGGCGACTTTGGCTTCCTTAATCCACGTGATCAAGAGTAGGGACAGTCCACAGATTGAGATCACCGTACAGAATGCCCCGGCATATGAGGAAAATGTGGCAGTGTTATCAAACGAGGTGGTGTTGACGAGGCAGCCCTGGTATCACGACATAAGGGAATATCTGAGAGACAGATCCCTTCCCGATCAGGCAAATCGGACTGAAAGGATGAGAATTCAAAAGATGGCGATGAAGTTTTATCTGAGTGGCGATTCACTTTACAAAAGGGATGCCGGGTTGGGACTGTTGCAGTGCGTAGATGAAACACAGGCCCGAAAGATTATGAATGAAGTGCACGGCGGAGTGTGTGGGCCCCATATGAGTGGACCGATGTTGGCCAAAAAGATCTTGAGGACAGGGTATTATTGGTTAACGCTGAGGGCTGATTGCGATGATCATGTCAAACGATGTTATCAATGTCAGGCGCACGGTAATGTGATCCATACGCCTCCCAATGAACTGCACTGTATGACCTCCCCGTGGCCATTTTCGATGTGGGGAATGGATGTAATCGGACCAATAGAGCCCAAAGCAAGCAACGGGCACCGGTTCATTTTCGTCATGATCGATTACTTCACCAAATGGGTAGAGGCAGCGTCTTTCCCTAAAGTAACTCAGGAGGTCATCGTCAGCTTCATCAGGAATAATGTCATTTGCCGATATGGGCAACCTGAGGTTGTGGTCTCTGACAATGCCAAGAATTTAAACAATGCCCTCATGAAGGGACTGTGTGACCAGTTCAAGATTAAGCACCTCAATTCCGTCATTTACCGTCCCAAAATGAATGGGGCAGTGGAGGCGGCCAATAAGAACATCAAGAAGATCATGGCGAAAATGTCTGCTAATCATCGGGGATGGCCGGATCTGTTACCCCTCACCCTGCTGGCATACCGAACATCCACGCGTACTTCTACGGGAGCCACCCCTTACGCCTTGGTATATGGAATGGAGGCTGTCCTGCCAGTTGAAGTTGAGATGGCGTCCCTCAGAATAGTGATCGACGCTCAGATAGACGAGGAGGATTGGATGCAAAGTCGATACGACCAATTGGCCCTAATTGATGAAAGGAGGGTGGCTGCTGTTTGGCACGGCCAGCTATATCAACAGAGGATCTCCCGATCATATGACAAAAGGATCAGACCTCGGAAATTCAAGGAGAATGACCTGGTGCTAAAGAGAATCATGTCTTGTCAGGACGAAGCCAGGGGGAAGTTTGCCCCGAATTGGGAAGGACCATTCGTGATTAAGAAAGTGCTGTCCGGAGGAGCCCTCATATTGCAAGAAATGGATGGTGAGGTATTTCCACAACCCCTCAATGCTGACTCGGTGAAGCGGTTCTACGCTTAAATTATCAGTTCTTTTTTCCTTTGAGAGCGAACTACGTAGGACCTGATCTCCCAACTTGTGGGGGGTACGTAGGCAGCCATCATGGCGCGGTCCGATCCTTTAAAAAATAATCCTTTCCCCAACCAAAACCAATTTTCGATAGCCAGATAAAACCTTCCTACACCCTCAAAACCTTCCCGAAACCAACTGCCTAACCGGTTTCATCCCAGAATACATACCCTGATCCAACCCAAACAGTTATCCAAAATCTGAGATTTCAATCCGACGAAATCAAAAGGTGTGCGGCAATATCTGTCAAATCTCCATCAAGTCTTGAGGAAAGAAAGAAGGCGAAATGTCAAAATCATGGTCAGTTGGATAAAATGATGATCTGATGGAGGGCAATGATACGACAAAAGGGGAAAATGACTAAATTTAAATGCATGGCTATATATATATAAGTCGTTTTATTACAAGATTTATCTTTCAATAACTGATGAAGCCAACATAGTCTATGCAGGAAATAAAATAATCTACAAATCTGAAACTAGCCGAAGCAGGATGGACAGGGTGGTGGATAGATCTGAAGCATCAGCATCTCCTGCAATCTGCTGCCCCATCATATCAATACGATCCAGTAAAGCAGTAGCTCGGCTGACAGTCCCAAAATGAGCATCTACCACTGCCCTGGTCTGAAATACAATGGCCTCTCTATCAGCAATGGCAACATCTCTAGCCCGAATGGCCTCATCTCTCTCGGCAAGGGCGGCATCCCTCGCGGCTTCAGTAGTAATCAGGGCCAGGCGGAGTCGGGAATCCTCAGCGACCCGACTCGGGGCAGAATCGGCTGAAATGGAATGGTCTGCGGTATCTTCTGTGAAAATCACTCCAGAGTCATCAAAGGCCCCCGTCCGACTCAAACTAGCCGAATCCAGGTCTCCACGCAACCACTGTACGTAGGCAAATGTCTGGATGTGACAGCTCGCACTATATTCGGCAAAGATCCTGCGATCCCAAAGCTCGTATACCTGCGATAGATCCCTCTCTGTACAGGATGATATAAGGAATCGGTATGCGGCTGCACCCGCAAAGGAGTGTAAATCCTGTGTCTGATCGAACTGCCCCATAACCGCCAGGGGATGATAGGTCGTCACGCCCCTTAACCCAGCAATGGGAATGAAATCCATGCCAGGCACATGAGTCAAGAAGCTCATGAAGGAGCAATAGCCCGAGTAAACCAATAGATGAAAGGGGTCCTCAATGATAGACAAAAATAATGTCCAGGAGGCCACATCAGTACAACGCGCAGGACGAAGCGAAAACTGCGTGGTTATGTCATGGCTGAAGCAAAACCCTTGGCGACGGAAATGGCCGATGGGACTAAGATGACTCGTGAACCACATGTACAATAAGGTCGAACTCCCTCTGAAGAATCTCCCTCGGAAGAACTGGCAATATGTGGCCGACATATAGGTATCCGCCAATATCATGGGGAGAATGGTGTGATCCTCCTGAAGGGCCCGAACGGCCGCAACAATCCGCATGTCCAAATGATCGGATCCTGCAGGCAAATACAAAACTGAGATGACACAGGCCATCAGAACGCCCACTCTCAAGGCATCCCAGCGCTCCTCGGACACGGAAAAATCACCGAGGAAAAGACGGAAACTGTCAGGTGAGCCGAATCGGTCAATCAAGAATTGAAGAGGAACCATATGGTCTGATGTGGTTACCGGTAATAAGACAGCCCTCCGCAAACCGGTGAAAGTCAAGAATTGACGGCGCATGGAACCAACAGTAACCCTAGCACAGGGACCATCCAAGGGCAAGCCGGTGATGAAGCGAGCATACTCCTCAAGGGTGGGGGTCAGCTCTACTGTCCCAAACCTAAACACCTGACGGGCAGGGGCCCAATGGCTCAGAAGACCATCCACAAAGCCCGCTGGCACCTGGAAGGTTAATAAGGACCAAGAATGTCCCAAAAGACCATCTGCGATAATCCTGTCTGCCGGCAGTAAACTGTCCAACCAGCGGAAGAGGCTGCCGACCAACCCTGTGGGAGGAATGGAATCCAAACGAGTCACGACATCCGAGGACGACATCTGAAAAAAATAGTATCAAAAAGACTGTACAGGGGTCATTCTCTATCCATAAATAAAAGCATGCATCATACAGTTAATAATGAAACAGGTGAATTCCATAGAGATGAAAAAGAACTGTGCGTAAATAAATAAATGAGTTCAGTACATAGTGCATGAATGAAAAAGAAATCTAAGCAGGTGCCGATACAAAAGGCCCTATCCTATCCTGGTCTAAATAAAATCAGTATCATCTATGAAAGCAGGATCCTCGAACTGATCCCCTGGAGTCGCCGAGCTCGGAGGACCAAAGTTCATATCAGGGATGTAGGGATGCGCTGTGGCATCAGATGAACTCGGGCCTGCATCATAACCGGCACCGTCAGGATCGTAGGTATAAGCCTCCTCCGGGGCCCGGCCCAATCCTCGAATAAACAGCGACAACTGATCTACCTGACGGGTCAATGAGGCGATCTGATCAGCGTGGGTAGGGGTCCGAACACAGGCAGCCCAATCGGTCATCGTCACCGAGCCTGGAACCATGTCTCCAAGGAAGAAAGTGGCCCGAGTCTGAGGACCGATGGTACGGGGCACCCACCATGTACGGAATGCATCACTCGTAGTGGGACCTGTGGAAAGCATCCGACCATCCTCCCCGGCAAGCATGATCTCTGAAGGCTGAGAATCCAGCGGCCAGAAGAAACAGAAAGTAGTGAAGGAAAGGGAGTGCGGGATGCGGATCTCTCCAGTGACGCATCTGAATGCGCGCTCTCCCAGATACATCACCCAGCCTCCAACACTCTGCAAAGTGAGGCGACGGGTGGAAAGCTCGAACTCCGGGCCGGAAGGATGCCCGTCAGCAAACCCCACAGTCAAATGCTCGGAGAGGTAGGGAATCCAGACGACGTCGGCAGCCGTGATCAACTCCAGCTGAATACGACAATGTGCAAAGCTGCCCGACACACGGGGACCTCCTCCAGAGTACTGTGATGCCATCGCCGACCCCGAGGATAGGTGTCCGGGCCCAGAGTAGTGAGAGGCCTCAGACATGGCAGCCGCTCGTAAGCCCAGAACTGTGAATAGAAACAAGGCAAGGCATGAGTCACTATCAAATACAGAAAAGGATGAAAAGAAAAGAAATACAGTAATAGAGAGGAGGAAGGAGGACTCACCAGCAGAAAGTGGTAGAAACCGAGCCAGGCATCAGTCTGTCCCTCTGAGCGTAGACGCATGCCGTGGAGGAAATAAGCAAAAGTGAATGACCCCCAGTCGTAATCACCGATGCGGTCCACATCTCTGACCGCTCCTACGACGCTGAAATGAATGGTGGAGGAGTTGTTCCCCAGAAAACAACCCCTCATGATGGTCAGGAACAGGCGTCGTAGCAGAATGTCCCTGGTGCCCTGATCTGCTGGAATAGGCAGCGCATAGAGACCCCCGACTGCATCGACTGCCAAGGCACCAGATCGGATACTGCGGGCCTTAAAGACCCGGTCCTCAGCAGCGAAGCCTAGCAAAGCTCGAACCTCCACAGGAGTGATATCAAGATCCAAGGGGACGCGGGACCCAGTAAACTCAATGCCAGTAATGTACCTCCAGTCCCATGGGGTCAACACGACCTCGCAGTCGAGGAGATGAAGAGACTGCGTCTGGTGGAACCATCGCTCGGATAAAGCCCTCATGTAACCCCAGGGGCACTGGCGGGGGATGATAGTGAAGAAATGTCGGAAGCCCCAAGAGTCCACCATCGCCCGATAGTCACTGTGCAAGGCCGCGTAAAGAGAATAGATGTTGAACCAGTTACCCCTCGGCTGGGTAAACTCGGGTACCTGGGGCAATCACTAAGGGGTCAATCCGGGTAAAAGGAGAATGGAGAAATTGAGAATGAAATCAGAATAGAGCTGAAATATACCTCGTTAGCCACGAGAGATGCCGAGGGGTGACGACTGAGATCCCGACCCAAAAGATCGGGTATCTGCACAGAGGCGCCAGAAGGAGCCTGATGAGTAGATGGAGCCGGTGTGCTGGAGGATGGCCCCTCTGTCGCGACCTCCGGAGGGACAGCCTCCTCAACGTCCGGATGACCAGGACGAATGACAGCCTCCGTCAAGCGACGAGCCTGACGGGTACGAGGGGGAACAGGAGTGGGTGCAGCCCTACGACGGCGAACACCCGAAGTCCGAGAGGCGGAGGAGCTACTGGGCGCATCACGATCCATAGCTGGAATAGAACG
Source organism: Aralia elata (assembly GCA_034770075.1). Taxonomy (NCBI): domain Eukaryota; kingdom Viridiplantae; phylum Streptophyta; class Magnoliopsida; order Apiales; family Araliaceae; genus Aralia; species Aralia elata. Next base: position 60,684 of record JAVJAP010000192.1, on the reverse strand, counting down.
GGCGAGAAAGAAGGTAAGTTTCCTTTTAAAATTATGTAATGAACATTTCTAAATTTCTAGCCTCATCATATGATTAATGCAACATGATGCATGCTTAAAAAAAAAAAAAAAAAAAAAAAAAAAAAAAAAAAAAATCGGCAGAGTTCCGTTTGTAAATTGAACATCCCAGGCATAAGCCAAGCGTGTTTTCCATCAATCAAAGCCTCAAACAGATTTAAATTGCATTCATATATGTAATTACAGCATGTAATGCGTGATTTTATTGCAGAAAAGGAATAACAATATGTGGGACCGCCTCATGAACATAAAATAGGACTCACATAGTTGATACATAGCATGTATATATGATGGTACATTACATAGCATTGTAAAGCATACATTTTATCTCTAAACATGCAAATAGTCAAATGTATAGCAAAACATTGACGAAATTGAAAAGTGACCGGTCAAAGTGTTACCTGTAGCGTGTAGATCAATCCTACCGGAACAGTTTTTGCAGGAAAGTTGAAAAATCGACAAAAAGCCTTTGCGAACAAGCAAAAATCGCGAGGAATATGTGTGAGTTGGAAGTTGAAAGTGACAGATCTGGAAGCGGGACGCGGCTTATAAGCCCGATCTTGGCCGCAGATGTATCTGCGGCTGGCCGCAGATCCATCTGCGGCTGGCCTTGGTGGGCCCCACCTTGCTCCCTTGCAGCCATTTGACGTGTTGAAGTGAAAAGTTTACGAGATGGGTGACCGGCGACGATACCCGGCCCCGACATGACGATCGACCGGCGACGATAACCGGCGATCACGAGATGGATGACCGGCGACGATAACCGGCTCCGACAAGATAACCAACCGGCGACGATAACCGGGGGTTACGAGATGGGTGACCGGCGACGATACCCGGCCCCGACATGACGATCGACCGGCGACGATAACCGGCGATCACGAGATGGATGACCGGCGACGATAACCGGCTCCGACAAGATAACCGACCGGCGACGATAACCGGAGGTTACGAGATGGGTGACCGGCGACGATACCCGGCCCCGACATGACGATCGACCGGCGACGATAACCGGCGATCACGAGATGGATGACCGGCGACGATAACCGGCTCCGACGACAAGATAACCAACCGGCGACGATAACCGGGGGTTACGAGATGGGTGACCGGCGACGATACCCGGCCCCGACATGACGATCGACCGGCGACGATAACCGGCGATCACGAGATGGATGACCGGCGACGATAACCGGCTCCGACAAGATAACCAACCGGCGACGATAACCGGGGGTTACGAGATGGGCGACCGGCGACGATACCCGGCCCCGACATGACGATCGACCGGCGACGATAACCGGCGATCACGAGATGGATGTCCGGCGACGATAACCGGCTCCGATAGATAACCGACCGGCGACGATAACCGGGGGTTACGAGATGGGTGACCGGCGACGATACCCGGCCCCGACGAGACGATCGACCGGCGACGATAACCGGCGATCATGAGATGGATGTCCGGCGACGATAACCGGCTCCGACAGATAACCAACCGGCGACGATAACCGGGGGTTATGAGATGGAGTGACCGGCGACGATACCCGGCCCCGAACGAGACGATAGATTGAAAGAGTGAACCCAACGACTAACAAACACGGTCAAGGGGTTGATACATTGACACTCTTACGAATGTCTTGCATGCATTGCATCTTATGTTGCATCATAAGCTATATGTGTGAGGCGTCATGTATGCACTGTCATTTCTTACACACTGTCATTCATGCATCGAGTGTCTATTCTTTATCCTGTTCATTTCATTTATCATTTCATAAACATGATAAAGAGGGGCAGCTGTAGACACCCAAATTTTGCGTTTCCTTCTACTAACCGTGACAGGAGGGCGAAATCGTCAATTGAACCAGCTTGCGGGAGCAAAGGAGCGGGCACAAGGGCGAGCGCCCGGTCCCGCCGCAATGATTTGGGCAGCCCAAGTCGACGTGACAGCATGACCGTCCGAGGCAGGCATTTCCGAATGAGGTGGCACGTCTCCCGGAAGTTCCCGGACTGCGGAATACGAGCCTATCAGCGAAAACCGACGTTGCGGTACGAAAATCGAGGCGTGACACGAAAATCGAGAAAGTCAAGCCCGCCAGCCGCGGATAGATCTGCGGCCAAGTGGGTGCGCCAGCACGAAAACCGGGAAATCAGCACTCAGCAGCTGAGTGCGATGGGAGGCGTGCCAGCTGGCCAGCCGCAGATCTATCTGCGGCCAGCCGCAGATAGATCTGCGGCTGGCTCTGGCCAGCCTATTTAAGCCAGCTTCGGCAGCATACAGGGGGGTCAGCAGTTTTGAAGAAGAAGAATTCCTGCAGCAGCAAAAAAATACGGAAATAGAGAGAAAATAGCTAGATTTTGCAACAAAATAAGGAGAAAGAAGAGGAAAAAAAGAGTGGAATTAATTCTTTTGAGTTTGATTGTATCAAATACATCATTTATCCTATTCAAATACACAAGTTCACATCCATTTGAGATCAATTGCAAGGTGAAAATTTCTATTTGTTCTAACAATTCATGTCCTATTGATTTGGGTAAATTAGATATAATTTTCATGTATCTTATTGAACAATGAATTAGGGATTATTTGCGAGGGTTCCATTGGAACAAAATTCTTCTTAATAACCCGATGATATTCATGTTTTGATTTCTTGTTTGTTGTATAAGAGATGTATTGGTTGTGGTTCCTTTAATTTGCTATTTAGGATGTCGTGATATTGTTAGAATTTCCGCGTTGGTTATTTATTGTAATGTTTGATTTGTGAGTATGTAATAATCGTGGTTGTGAGCCTAGGAAAGCGACCCCGTGGTCCAAATCCGATGATGGACATGTCTTGATGTATATAGCGGGTAGGATGTAGCCTCCTTGTAACGTGTAACCGTCGGGCCTTAAAACGACGCCAAAGCGAGAATCGGATTTAAGGCCCCATATTAGTGGAACTTGTGATTGTAGGCGTTTGGGATTATTTTGATGGCTTACATGCCCATGAATAGCCCCAACGCATTTTAATGCTTGATTTGATTTACGACACGAAATTGATTTCAAAGCTAAATGATAAGATTTTCATAAAATCAATCAAAGTAGGATATTAGAATCACGAGGTTAAAATTTGAGAAATGTTAATGAATGTCGATTCCTATCTAACGAGAAAGCTAAAGAAAAATCGTTCTCAAACATCACAAAATCTGATTTTAGAAATAAGTAACGTTTTGTTAAATCTTTGTGCATAGGGTGAAAGAGATTCTAGAAATTGCCCATCATTTTATGAAAGCAACGTATAGATCTCGATTCCTATTTAGACGAAGGTTTAAAATTCTTATTTTTCCAAAACAACACTTAATGAAAACCTCATAGTTTCGGACGATTAAAATCAAACCTTTCTCATAAAGAATAAAGCTTTCTCGTGTATACCGAAAAGACATTCCGAAGCGTTCTCAATTTAAAACACGATTTTCCCTAAATCCAAATGATTCTTTCATACAAACTCACCACAACATTCACATAGACACACACCCACACACAAGCGCGCACACACACACATTTCATGAATTAAAGGATAGGAAAGCATCAAGATTGCGGTAACCGTGTTTCACGGAAGTCGAGGGGTGCCTAACACCTTCCCCTCACTTAAGCAAGCCCCCGAACTCTATGAATCTCGATTCGCAGACCAATTAATTCGGAGTCACATATGAGCCAGCGATTTATAAAAAATGAAAATTCGGATGAGTTGGTACATCCAGTTCAAATATACCAACTGGCGACTCTGGTTAATTGGCTCATCATAAAAAACGATATTTCAAAACCCCGTCGACATCAATGCCGACCTTTTCCAAAAAATCATTAAATCAAAAGGCTAAAAATTGGAAAGGGTTACAACCCCCGCGTTAAGCGAGAAAACCCGGCGTCGACAAAAGCAATGGGAAAACTTTGCGAGATTACCCTACACTGCCTTTTCCAAATTCGATAATAATTGAAGAGGGGCAAAATAGATTTATTCAAGATGAGCTTTGTTATGATAGGAAAAACTTGGCAAGAGAGCACAAAACTCTGCTTTCCAGTTTAAATAATGAGCAAAGGAACATTTATCAAACCATCATGAATGCGGTCTTAAGGGATGAAGGAGGAGCTTTTTTTGTTTATGGATATGGGGGAACTGGGAAGACTTTTATATGGAAAACTTTGTCTGCCGCACTATGATCAACTGGTGAAATAATACTAACTGTTGCATCAAGCGGAATAGCTTCTCTTCTTATCCCTGGAGGTAGAACAGCTCATTCTAGATTTTGTATCCCATTAATTGTTACTGAGGATTCAACTTGCAACATTAAACAGGGATGTCAATTGGCTGAGTTGCTTAGAAAAACTCGACTTATTATATGGGATGAAGCTCCAATGGTACATAAACATTGTTTTGAAGCTTTGGATAAAACATTAAGAGATGTCCTTAGATTTACTAAGTCGAATAGTATAGATCAACCATTTGGTGGAAAAGTAATGGTATTTGGTGGAGATTTTAGGCAGATATTACTTGTTATTCCCAAGGCCAGTAGACAAGATGTTGTTTTAGCAACTCTAAATTCTTCCTATTTGTGGAGTTTTTGCAAGGTTTTGACTTTAACAAAGAACATGAGACTTCAATCTCGAAATTCAAATTCTGATATAGAGGAGTTGAGAGAATTTTCTGATTGGATATTGAAGGTTGGAGATGGCACAATTGGCGGAGCTAATGATGGTGAAGCAGATGTAGAAATTCCTGATGATATTCTTATCAAAGATCCGATTAATCCCCTTGCAGCAATTGTTGATAGCACATATCCTAATTTATTGGAAAAATTTGACGATGGCTTTTATTTCCAAGACCGAGCCATCCTTGCTCCTACACTTGATGCTGTACATAAGGTGAACGAATATGTGATGTCTTTATGGCCAGGTGATGAAGTAACATATCTAAGCTCGGACAGTGTATGTAAGGTTGGTGAAAACTCAAACAGCTATGAAAGCGTTTACACCCCAGAATTTTTGAATAGCATTACATCTTCTGGAATGCCAAACCACAAGCTAACGTTGAAGATTGGGGTTCCTGTAATGTTGCTCCGAAATATAGATCAGTGTTCTGGTTTGTGCAATGGCACGAGATTAATAGTAACTCAATTGGGAAAACATGTGATAGAAGTAAAAGTAATTTCAGCCGGCAATTTTGGACACAGAGTTTTCATACCTCGCCTGGTCTTAACACCGTCAGACATTAGATTACCTTTTAAATTCCAACGAAGACAATTTCCTTTGGTTGTTTGCTTTTCCATGACAATTAATAAGAGCCAGGGGCAATCTCTCTCACATGTTAGACTGTATTTTTCACGTCCAGTTTTTAGCCATGGTCAATTGTATGTAGCAGTATCAAGAGTTACAAGCAAAAGTGGATTGAAAATACTAATTTGTGACAAGGATGGACAAACATACAATACTACAAAGAATGTAGTTTTCAAGGAAGTTTTTCACAATTTAATGTAGAAAGTTATGAAGTTGTGACAAGGATGGACAAACATACAATAATACAATACTACTGGTGAGAAGTATTAAATACAGTTACTAATGCGGCTGGTTCTCAGGTTTGTTGTTTCCATGTGCTCTTTTTTTTTTCTTTTTTTTCCAGTATATCCAGTATTTCATAACCAGACCTTTGATTAAAGGATTCCTTTGTAAGGGAATTTCCCCCTCTCTCTCTCGCTACTCTTCCCATGTTTTTTTTTCATATGTTCCCTGAATGAGCAAGGTTAATTCTACCATATAATAAATATTTTATAAAACTTGGCTCCGCATCTAACTCGTGATTTCTGGTTTTCTGAATTGGTAGGTAGAGGTAAGGGCAAGAGAACGGAGGGCTGTCAACATCCACATGTTCTGTGCCCGCAGGCCCGGTCTCTTGCTTTCCACTTTGAGGGCCCTTAACAGCCTTGGTTTGGACATTCAGCAAGCAGTCATTAGTTGTTTCAATGGTTTTGCTTTGGATGTATTTCGAGCTGAGGTAAGGTTCCTAATTGGCCATCAATCCTTCAAGCTTCATTAATTTCCATGAATATCATCTCCTGCCCCTTAAATTATGATAATATAAACTGAGTTACAAATTTAAACAACATCAGTTGCACCATTGCTCTCACATACACATAATATGTGTGTGTGTGTGTGTGTCTTGTGTCTTATGGGCCGTATACATAGAACTGAGAGCAAAAATTTATGGACCAGCTAGCTACTCTATTATAACTTCTTTCTTTTCAACCCTCGATCATATGAAAAGGAGGTGTTGACGATCAAATATTGGAAATCCCAACAGGATAGATAATTTACCACCATGTTTTGTAAAGCACAGTTGACAATACTGTTGCCCTGAAATGAGTAGATGCATATGAAAGGCATAATTCATTTGTCATCAGATTAACATGGAATAATCATGTCTTTGGCTTCTAAACAGTCTAAATAGTATCTCTTCAGAATTTGAGTGAAATGAGTTGCATAAGTTGAAAAACTACTCGCTCAGCAATTCTTATACTTGGCTAAAGATTGATGCAATTTGAAACACCGTATGTGGTAGTGATCATGTGGCATCCAAATAAAACAGCCCGATTGAGTTCATTTTGATGTACTAAAGGCCTCATAACAATTTATCCTTCTTCATGTTGATTTGATATACTTTGTTGAATGCAATTTGAAGTTTTACCATCTTTTTGTTGTTCATCAGCAATGCAGAGAAGGCCAGGAAGTTTTGCCTGAGCAGATCAAAGCAGTACTTCTAGACTCGGCTGGTTTTCATGGCGCAATGTAGCTTTGACCATACACCTGCAGAGAGGGGATGAAATATTTGTTTTGGTTCTGTAAATGGAGCCTGCTTCAGTTATGCTGGCCAGTGGTGTTCCCTTGACAAATTTAAGTTAGGTCAGCTACTGCTCAACTGAGGCTGCCGGTTCAGATTATGTTTAGTGTTTATTTCTTAACCATGATTGGGATTACAAGAAGCATTGTTGTTTAGTAACTTCAATTTTTAGATAAGTCGAAAACATTTCTAAAAATTGGTACGACTTTCCTTGGCTATAATGTTTTGCTTTCCTACCTCTTTTGTCTCTCTTTTCCAACAATATTTATACCTTGGTAAAGGTTGATTTAATCTGACAATGATGGTGGGAGAGATATGGTTGTATATGCTTGAAAGTTGGAATCAATGTGTTTTTTTCCCCTTAGCCTTTTTCGCAGAAAAAAACAGCTTGCACCTAATCCATTAATTTGCCCACAACTGATGTAATTATTAGCATATACCTGGAGTGCCTCAGTTTCTAGAATGTGAGAATAATTTTAGCAACATAATGTTTATCAGAGGCTGAACTATAAAAATGATTTTATCAGATTATATGTTAATAATCCCGCCGCAACGCGCGAGTTAGTATCTAGTACGAACTATTTTGAATTAAGCCAACAAAATATGGCCCTCAAGCCATATCATTGGAGTATGCAAATATGCAATACGAACTATTTTGAGATGATTTGATTTTTAAGCAGTTGTGTAGAATGGGAAATTTAATCCCATAATCAACGGTCCATGACTTATGCTAAAGAGCAAATTGTAAAACTGTCTCATTATATTTATATTTAAATGTAACATAAATGTTAATGTTCTAATGTTTGTAATATCATAACTAATGTTTTATTTTTTTAAAAATTGATCTCTCTGATCAATTTGATCAAAATAAATAATTATATGAACAAGCACAACATGTGAATTTTTAAAAGGTAAAATAGCTAATTTACACAAACACAATAATAAAATATTATTCCCTCTTATAGTGAACTCACGCCTCTCTCTCTCACACAACAAAAATGTTTCTCTCTATCCATTATGGGCCTGTTCTGGGCTACTTATAAGTTGGTCAACTCAACTTATAAGTAGTTTAGCAAAAAAAAACTGTTCGGGAACAACTTTTTTTTCTTCTACTTATAAGTTGAAAAAAAAAGTCAAAAAAAATAAGTAACCTTTAGTTGCTTAAAAAAAATGACTTATAAGTCATTTTTTTAAAGTTGGTTAACGACTATGAAATGACAGAAATGTCCTCTTTTATTTTTAATGTTCTTCTTATTGAAGGACATTTTAGTAATCTTTTTATTTTATTTTAACTTATAAGTCATTATTAGCCGAACACATCCACAACTATTACTTATAATTCCCGACTTATAAGTAAAAATGATGTCGAACACTATTACTTATAAATCTACTAAAATTTTAATTTTAAGTCAAAAAAAATAAGTCATTCCCGAACAGGCCCTATATCTACTAAAACCTTATCTCTCTATCCTTTATTTATTTGTTGAGAAGTAATTGAATTGTAGTTTAATGAACAACCACGTTCTGTTTGATCCATTAAAGTTTTCTTCTTTTTTTTTCTTTTTTTTGGACACTAAAATTCACTTTTATATATATATATATATATATATATATATATATATATATATATATATTGTATTCCAAGTATACATTCATGCATGCAAATTGATTGAGTCACACAAATCTCCAAATACTATTCAACAGAAACAGAGTATACCATTTACAATAAGCCAGTCACAAACATCCAAAATACACTGTTCAAACTAAATTGCCCCAAAATGAAGGCCCGACCGAAGTTTATAAACATTGCATACACATAGCCGCCTATATTAGTTTTCATATTTTACTCCTTAAATGTATTAGAATTATCAATACAATATTTTTTATAACCAATTTAATAACAAATTATAGAATTTATTACTATGAAATTGGCGTTAATTTTATTTTCACCTGATCTTATTTCAGGTTTGTGTTTTATCTACTGAACATTTTTTCATACGATCTCCAACTAGAAAATTTTGGCTTATCCCGATTGGCGATTCCCTATGTATATGCGTTTAGCCAAATTTTCTCAGAGAATGAATCAAGCTTACGTGGTAGTATGACACAAGTGCTCATTTTTTTGGAGTCATACTTATATTTGTATGCCTCAATATATATTTTATGTTGTAGTTTCTGTATATTTTTTTATCAACAAAAATAAATTTTACTAAAACTCAAAGTCATACAGATTGAGGTAAATCTAAAAAGTGTGGATAAGACTGCAAAAAATTACATAACATCATAGATTTAAAATTAAAAAAAAAAATAAATCAAAATTTAGTTTCTCTATTTAGAGCCTTAATGCATTAATTTTTATCCAAAAAATAACACATCGAAATCTCAATCAAAATAATTAGTGCAATATTAAAAATACATTTATGTCTGGATAGTGTTCATAATGGTGAAATGTAATCCGCTTTATAAACATATTTTTTACAATACTACAAAACACAAATTTTTCAACTTCAAAACACTTCAAGCAATACACACATTTTCAATGTACTACATTTGCAAAAACAAAGGGATATAATTGTATTTATAAAACATAGGCATGACCAGGGCCGGTCCTGGGTTTTGCAAGGCCCAGGGCGAAATTTCTTGAGGGTGCCCAATGGCGGGGGTTCGGGAGCAGCGCCCCCGAGCCAAATTTTTTATAATATTTTTGTATTTTTTTTAATTTGGCGGGAGTTTGTAGTGTGTTGAAATAAAACACTTTTTTTTAATATAAAGGTTTGACAAAAAAAAATTTACAACATAATTAAAACAATATTTCATATCAACAATTGTAAAAGTGTTTTTGAAAAAAAAATAAATTAAAAAAATAGTAAGGTTGCCTTTATAGTCAATATTGTGCCATTTAAGGTCATTGTGTAAAATTAACCCTATGATTGGTCATTTGTCATATTTGGCTAGTTCTTTTTTTTCCCCATAGAATTTAAGCATTGAAAAATTACAAATAGAAAACATTTAATGTTGGAGCTTTTTTTGGACCGTTAGTGAAAAAGAAATGGAAAGCACTTTTTTTAATATAAAGGTTTGACAAAAAAAAATTTACAACATAATTAAAACAATATTTCATATCAACAATTGTAAAAGTGTTTTTGAAAAAAAAATAAATTAAAAAAATAGTAAGGTTGCCTCTATAGTCAATATTGTGACATTTAAGGTCATTGTGTAAAATTAACCCTATGATTGGTCATTTGTCATATTTGGCTAGTTCTTTTTTTTCCCCATAGAATTTAAGCATTGAAAAATTACAAATAGAAAACATTTAATGTTGGAGCTTTTTTTGGACCGTTAGTGAAAAAGAAATGGAAAGCACTTTTTTTAATATAAAAGTTTGACAAAAAAAAATTTACAACATAATTAAAACAATATTTCATATCAACAATTGTAAAAGTGTTTTTGAAAAAAAAATAAATTAAAAAAATAGTAAGGTTGCCTTTATAGTCAATATTGTGCCATTTAAGGTCATTGTGTAAAATTAACCCTATGATTGGTCATTTGTCATATTTGGCTAGTTCTTTTTTTTTCCCCATAGAATTTAAGCATTGAAAAATTACAAATAGAAAACATTTAATGTTGGAGCTTTTTTTGGACCGTTAGTGAAAAAGAAATGGAAAGCAAAATCAAAATGCACCCACCAAGTATTGAACCCAGGTCTATACTAAGACAAGGAACTCTCCTACCACTAGTCCACTGAAGCTTTACTTATAAATATACATATATACATATATATACACAAACTTATAATTAATTTTGGGCCCTCTGTAACTTTGGGCCCTGGGCGGTTGCCCTGGTTGCCCTGGCCCAGGGCCGGCCCTGGGCATGACTAATCTACCTCTTGTATGCACGGAATGCCTAACAAGGAACCTCCCCCAATGAGGAAGCGTAACAGGGAGGAAGGCCTATCTGTTCTAACCAAGGCCGCTATTCCTGATAAGAAATAACGTAAGGCCTTGCCATTTCTATAGCTATGAACTATTAAGTTCTCTGTCCGAATTACTTATTTTAGAAGGTAATTGAATAAGGACAATCCTTCCTATCTGCTGAGGAGTCATTGAGACAGAGCTACACTCTTTATCTCATCGTATGGCCAAGATATAGGCCTTACTAGAAATTATGTCGAAATCTAAAATCTTATATAGTTCTACTTGATAACATTAAGGTTACTAAGGACCAAACGTACTGACTAATGATTTTTTGTTTGTTCGCAGAACTATACTTAATTTGAGCATTAAATGTTGCACTTGGTACAATAAGTAAGAATATATTTAAAAATCAGTTGAGTTAATATCAGTTAAGAATTTAGAAAAGGCCAGGAAGGTATTGTAGTAGTGACTTATAGCGTAGAGTTGAAAGGTATATTATAGTTATATACTCTTTTTGTTCTAAATTATAATATTATTATTGACTTTTGAAAAGTCAATTTAAGACATTTCAAACTTAAAATTAATATGATTCATACAAAATTATGGAAAAAATTAATCTTACAATAAGTAATACTTTTTAGATAGTTTATAATATATATCATTATATTGATTAGAATTAAAGAAATTTATATCAATTTTGAGTTTGAAAATATCGTCATAAAGATAATAATCTTATAATAAGGAACGTAGGGAGTATTTATTTATATTTGAAACAGTAATTCTTGGGCGACCCTTTTGGCGACCGGCCAATTTTTTTTTTTTTTTCACTCCCAAATAATTTTTATGATTTATTGGAACTAAAATTTTTACAAAAAAAAGTGATTTAGGTATATGTATCTAAATTACACCTAAATCGCTTTTTTGTATAAATTTTAGTTCCAATAAATCATAAAAATTTTAGTTCGACAAACAAATTTTAAAACGAGATTATTAAAAAATTTCACAGACTCTTGGATAAAACCAAGTAGTTATGAATCATTTCCATATACATAAACAAGATATGACGGTCAACTATAACTAACAACCAATTATGACTATGGACTAAGAAACTAGATTACGCAAGTATTAAAATTAAGCATGTGTAAAATAAAGTGTTGGTTAGCTGCTTTACCGCATTGATATTGATTCTTGACGTCGGTGACTGCTCCTTCGTCCCTCCAATCTTTACTAGGCGGCACATCACTCACATTCTGGTATTTAAATGTAGTGTTGTATATGGTAGATGACCTTGGCATCTTGTTTCCGGTATGTGAGGCCATGAATTCTTCAGTAGTTAAGTCGGTAAATTTATTGGTTCCGAGTGTATACGTATGATTACCAGCTTGGTTGAAGTTCTCTATGAACTCAACATTGGCTTTGAATATCTTAAATCGCCTCTCTTTCTCTAGGCTACTCTCATAAACACGTTCATGATGGGCCATCCATTGCTCGTGCTTTGTATACATGGTAGCCTCATGAAACATGCGCGAGTTAGCCTGATAAGCCGAAGCCACAAATATAATCAAGAGGAGAGTGAAGGAACAATGGCTTCCTAGAGTACTTGAAGCCATTGTGTTTATTGTATGATGTGAAAAAAAAATGGTTACGTTGTGGGGTGATATTAGATGTCAACAGGGCCGGTCCTGGGTTTTGCAAGGCCCAGGGCGAAATTTCTTGAGGGTGCCCAATGGCGGGGGTTCGGGAGCAGCGCCCCCGAGCCAAATTTTTTATAATATTTTTGTATTTTTTTTAATTTGGCGGGAGTTTGTAGTGTGTTGAAATAAAACACTTTTTTTTAATATAAAGGTTTGACAAAAAAAAATTTACAACATAATTAAAACAATATGACAAATGACCAATCATAGGGTTAATATGATTGTGTAAAATTATGACAAATGACCAATCATAGGGTTAAAACAATATGACAAATGACCAATCATAGGGTGTAATTATGATTGGTCATTTGTCATATTGTTTTAATTATGTTGTAAATTTTTTTTTGTCAAACCTTTATATTAAAAAAAAGTGTTTTATTTCAACACACTACAAACTCCCGCCAAATTAAAAAAAATACAAAAATATTATAAAAAATTTGGCTCGGGGGCGCTGCTCCCGAACCCCCGCCATTGGGCACCCTCAAGAAATTTCGCCCTGGGCCTTGCAAAACCCAGGACCGGCCCTGTTGACATCTAATATCACCCCACAACGTAACCATTTTTTTTTCACATCATACAATAAACACAATGGCTTCAAGTACTCTAGGAAGCCATTGTTCCTTCACTCTCCTCTTGATTATATTTGTGGCTTCGGCTTATCAGGCTAACTCGCGCATGTTTCATGAGGCTACCATGTATACAAAGCACGAGCAATGGATGGCCCATCATGAACGTGTTTATGAGAGTAGCCTAGAGAAAGAGAGGCGATTTAAGATATTCAAAGCCAATGTTGAGTTCATAGAGAACTTCAACCAAGCTGGTAATCATACGTATACACTCGGAACCAATAAATTTACCGACTTAACTACTGAAGAATTCATGGCCTCACATACCGGAAACAAGATGCCAAGGTCATCTACCATATACAACACTACATTTAAATACCAGAATGTGAGTGATGTGCCGCCTAGTAAAGATTGGAGGGACGAAGGAGCAGTCACCGACGTCAAGAATCAATATCAATGCGGTAAAGCAGCTAACCAACACTTTATTTTACACATGCTTAATTTTAATACTTGCGTAATCTAGTTTCTTAGTCCATAGTCATAATTGGTTGTTAGTTATAGTTGACCGTCATATCTTGTTTATGTATATGGAAATGATTCATAACTACTTGGTTTTATCCAAGAGTCTGTGAAATTTTTTAATAATCTCGTTTTAAAATTTGTTTGTCGAACTTAATGTAAAAGACGATCTATCAAACAGTTTGACGATTCTTGGATGCCATCTTTGGCTATAGTGTGTGTGTGTGTGTTTTATTATAATTTTTAAAAAATGTACGAGTATATATATATATATATTGCTATTGTTTGTTTTAACTTACATATCGTGTTATGTACATTAGGGAGTTGTTGGGCATTCACAGCAGTAGCAGCCACGGAAGGACTTAATCAGATCAAAACCGGTAAGTTGATTTCACTATCTGAGCAAGAAATACTGGACTGTGATGGTGAAACTACAGGGTGCGATGGTAACTCTATCGAGCACGCCTTTGAATTTATACAAAGCAACCAAGGCCTCAACACAGAATCAGCTTATCCATATATAGCACAAGAGGGAACATGCAGTAAAACTTCCCAAAGCTATGGTGCCATCAGTGGTTATGAACGCGTTCCCCCGAACGACGTCGAGGAATCTCTGCAAAAGGCGGTGGCTAGGCAACCCGTTTCAGTTGGAATAGATCCAATCGCCCTTCAACATTACGACGGTGGGATTATAAGTGGTGAATGTGGGACTAATTTAACTCATGCTATAACGATTGTAGGGTATGGGACAAGTGATAATGGCACGAAGTATTGGATTTGCAAGAATTCTTGGGGCACTACATGGGGTGATGGTGGTTATGTTATGATACAAAGGGAGAGCGGTGCTGAAGGAGGCATGTGTGGTATTGCCATGGAGGCTATGTATCCTACTCCATGAGTATATTCACGCCAATTATACCATAATATTGGAATCACTTGTTCCCTTACCAGGCATGGTGTATTGTTTTGTTAAGTTTGTCACTATTATTAGTTAAGGAAGGGGGTGTAATACTAATAATAATAATTAATAGTGTTTTTCTTGTAATATCTTCCCCGAACTTGTTACAATGAGTTTGGATGAATTAATGAAACTGCCCTATCTAAATTTTTAACTCCTCGATCTTCTATTTTCATGGTGTCTGTTATTACAATGAGTTTGGATGAATTAATGATCTTGCGTCTGGATGTTGTATTGTCTGTTGTTACAATCATAGACATAATAACATGAAGTTATTCGTGTGTGAATCTTCATATAATTTAGATTTTTTATTTTTATTTTCAGAATATGAGTTTGCATAAATTACGATTACATTTATTTTTGAAATTTATTTATAATGCTAACTTTAAAGAATTAATATTTGCTACAAGAATAAAAAAATATATTAATTATGTCTAAGTGTGTTATATTCAAACTTCAGTATATATAATCTATGTTTGTCATTTCCTAGTCGAGTAATTAAGTTATTTTGTTGGTTTCATTGTCCCTTCGAAGTGAATTTTATGAACACTTGATAACTTAATGGATAAAGGTGCTTGATAATGGATTGATGTGATTCTTTAATTTTTTTTTAAATAATAATATTTATTTTATTTATCATTTTTGTGATTATTTTATTTAAAATTAGATGAACTCCTATACATTTTGAATTTAAAAAATATTTCAGATAGACTTCTAAATGTAAAAATTTATTCCATATTTTAGAACTGAGTGAATGTGTTTAGTTATACTTCCACAATAAAAAAAATAAAAAGGGGGAAAATATTCATTCCACGCAATTGTCGTAATCATTTAATACTAAATCTGATAATAATAATAATAATAATAATAATAATAATAATAATAAATAAATAAATAAAATCAGAGAATTAGCACATGACATGTATTCAATGAGATTTCACCCTTATATTAAAGTTGCCTTACAAACTGACCTATTCAAACCCCATAAGAATAGGCATCTGTAATTAAGCAAATAATAGGCTCCCCTATTGAAGCATGAGACAACTTGATTCCTATAAGAACGTTGCCGATATTTGCCGCTGAACCTTTATTATTCTAGAAGTTTTGGAACGGAAGTAAGTATTTAAAGATTTTGCACAATTCCCGTCTAGGAAAAGAGAAATAAATAGAGATAATTTACTAAGTATGATATGTCTTGTACAATTGGATAAACAAAATTCTTGTTGAGAGAGATCTGACTCTGCAATTTGATAAGTATGATATATTTTATACAGTTGGGATAAGTATTTCATATTTTAAATTTATATGATAGTTTACATAAATCTATACAAAAAGAAAAGGAAACAAAATATTTTGTTGGAAGAAATAATATGAGCTTTTAATAAGATAAATATGTTTTAGTTTTGGATAAAGTTTTTAAAGTTTATTTTCATAAATAACTCAAAAAAAAAATTATTTATTTTCTGAGTCAACTCATGATCAATCAAAAAGACCCAGTTAACTCAGTCAACTTTTTTTTTTCTTATTATATGTAGTATAGATTACTCATTTCATCCCCAAAAGGATAAGTAAATTACAATTCGCACACATATATTAAGAAAATTGAAGTAGAGAAAAGAGAGTAAAAAAGTTACAAATTTATCCTTTGTAGCCCTTATAAGATTATATGAAGTAATAAATATTTTTACTTTTTATACTAATGTACCCCACCAAATGGCTTAATTAGCTTTCGCTTAATATACTTTATCTCAATCTTTTAGAAACAAAAAAAAGAAGTAATTTTAATTATCTTTTTGGGACGGAGAGAGTGTCAGTTAGTAAATTAAACATTAATTTGTAATTTTCAAAAGATATGCTTAACTTTGCATAAGATAAATTTATCAAAAAGATAGAAACATTTATCTTCAATCTGAGTTTCCTATAGACCAAAGATTCCTCCGTAATATGACAAACATTAGTGAAATTGTTCTAAAAGCAATCTCATATATATATAAAGATCAATATATATTATATAGAGGGATAATCAGTAGATGGAGCGATCAAAAAAAGAAGCACTATGATGTTACTTTTTTGGGTTATATAGGAATTTTATCTTTGCAGGAGATTGCTATTTGTTAAATATTGACTATATCTATTAATCTGGAAACTTTTCATCATCTATACTTCTATAGTCATGTTTATCATTGTTATTTTGTTTATCTTTCAAAAGGCAATAAATTTATGTCTTTATAAATTTCTACTCATCTTTTTATTTTTTATTATCTAATATAATTTTATTCACACTCATGTTGTGATTTCATCACTAAATACCATCTTTCGTACCAATCTTTCAGAAATCTCTTTCACCAATAACAACATCCACATATGGCCGTTAATGTTCACAAAAACATTGCAATTCAAAAATTATA
This sequence comes from Aralia elata, assembly GCA_034770075.1. Taxonomy (NCBI): domain Eukaryota; kingdom Viridiplantae; phylum Streptophyta; class Magnoliopsida; order Apiales; family Araliaceae; genus Aralia; species Aralia elata. Next base: position 43,711 of record JAVJAP010000192.1, on the reverse strand, counting down.
CGAAAAGAACACAGAAGTTCTGAAAAATTGATTCAAAGAAGAAGAGAAAAATATTAAATGGAAAAAAAAATTCAGGTTGGGAACCAAATTATTATTTACTTCATAATTTTAAATTAATTTGAGTTAGATTATACAAATATTTTTTTAACGAGTATATAGTTATCTTTATATGACCAAGAGTTAGGGTTTTTGTCAACTCACGAATTTTGACTTTGACCGCCATGCGATCACCTCGATCTAGCTAAAAAACTTACAGAGAGAATTATTATAGGAATAAAGAGTGTACCTTAATTGCGTTGGAACATCCTTTATTTATAGTATGAGAGTCATCTCTTTCAGGAGTTGGTAATTATAATCCTAATTGGCTTTAGAGACCTTGTAGATTGTCAATCCTTAGTTGGTTAAACTTTTTGAGAATTCTATTTTTATTGGATTTAATATGCTTCTAGAATATTCATTGAGTGAAATTATTATACTGTCTTACATTAATAGGGTTCTAGAAATAACACATGACAACTTGTCATTAGTGGGTTATTTTAACCACATCATTTGCCCATTTACTCTAGTAGATAAATAATAATAGAGCTTTTTTTTCTCAACGCCCATGGTGCTAATTCAAAGCCCCCATAACCTTAATTCTGGCCTCTATAGTCTTAATGGTTGGAGCTCATGACGTTAATTTTTGGCCTCCATGACTTTAATTCCAGGTCGCCATGGCCTTGATTCTACCCTCATTTTGGGCCTCCATGGCCTTAAATCTTGGCCGCAATGACCTTGATTCAGGGTCTTCATGGCCTTCATACTAGACTTCCATACCCTTAATTTTGGTCTCTATGACCTTGATTCTAGGCCTTTATGGCCTTAATTATGAGCTTCATGGCCTTAATTCTGGGCTTTCATGGCCTTGATTCTTGGCTCCATGACCTTGTTTCTAGACTCCATGGCCTTAATTATGGGCTCCATAGTCTTGATTCTTGGCACCCATGGTGCTAATTCTGGGTCTCTATGACCTTAATTTTTGCCTCCATGGGCTTGATTTTGGGTTTTCATGGTCTTGATTCTCGGTTATGTGACCTTGATTTTGGACTTTATGACCTTGATTTCAAACCTCCATTAGCTTAATTTTTGCGCTCATGGCACTAATTCTTGGCCTTAATTATGGCCTCCACAGCCTTAATTATTGGCGCCCATAGTACTAATTCTAGGCCTCTATGGCCTGAATTCTTGGCACCCATGACGCTAATTCTTGGTCGTCATGGCCTTAATTCCAGCCTCCACGACTTTAATTCTTGGCACCCATGGGCTAATTCTCGGTCTCTATGACCTTAATTTTTGGCCTCCATAGACTTGATTTTGGCCCTTCATGGCCTTGATTCTGGCCTTCATAACCTTAATTTCGGGCCTTCACGATCTTATGGGCTAAAGTTCTGGCCCCTAGTGTTGACCACAAATATCTTCATGGACCCCCTAAGTGCGTAGTTGGCTTAATTTAGTGTGAGGCACCTTAGGTATGGGAGTGTAAAAAACCTCTTGATCTTTTTTCATTATTGTATTCCTTATTTCTAGACTCACCATTCTTTCTTTTTTTGTCATCACTACTTTTAGGTTAATTAAATAATATTCTCGGTGACCATGTATTTTTCTACTTTCCTTTAATGTTCCGCCATGATTTTTGGGAGAGTTTTAGCTAAGGACACCTTCGGATGTTCATTTATTGTTCCATTAGTGAGGGCCACCACTACTACGGATTGATCCAAGTTGGGAACTTTTGATTTGGGTTACAAATTTGGACATTAACGATAGTTATGGGTTCAAATGTCAACATCGGAACTCGACTACAACAAGAACTTCTTTACGGTGGAGGTGCATGTAAAGGTAGTGGCGCCACAATACTTCTCACAGCGGCACATAACTTCTCGCGGCGGCTATTGCTGAACTCGACGAAGGCTTAACAGCGGCAATAATGAGATTTATTTTTGTTTTTGCTATTTTTCCTTCTTCTATAAATAATGGTGGTGGTAAGCTGCTTATGGACCATTTATGGTGATTATGATTATAGATTTGGAGGAAATTTTTTATTTTTTGGTTCGTAAAATGGGTGATTTAAGTTTGGGAAGAATCTGAGTTTAAGGTTTATTTGGGTTCATAAAATGACTTATTTAGGTTTGGGAAGAATATGAGTGAGCTTTATTTGGGTTTATAAAATGGGCGATTTAGGTTTGGAAAGAATATGGGTTTGAGGTTTATTTGGGTTTGAAACTAATCGTTTTTCTGGGGATTGAAAATAAGAGAGTAAATTTTTAAATATTTTTAATATTAATGTTTAGTGTTTAATTAAATTAATTACTATTTATACTTAAAAATTGAAAATTAACTATTACTTTTAGAAAATAATGTTTTAAATTTGAAATTTGATTGAAATTTCTTAAAATATGTTTATAAAAATTTAATAAAAATGAAGTAAAATAATTAAAATATAAATAAAACAAAAAGCTATTTTTAGTATATGTTTTTTTTACATTATCATATATATTTAATTAAAATTTAATATATATATATATATATATATATTACATTTTGACCATTATCTAATTAAGTCTTTGAGTTAGTTATTATAGAAATAATTCCTTAAATTATTATTTTTATTGTTTAATGAAGTCAAATCGGTCAAACCGTATAATGCCAAATGGTTACCGACAAATGGCGTATTCCGGACCATTTTCGCGGGAAAATAATTTTGGGGTGGACATTGTATGTAATTCAGTACTTTATGTAGTAATTTGTAAGTCTAACTATTTTGGGGGCCGAATTATGAATTTAGTGATACTTGGTGTAATAAAAGTGTAATTAGCCCTAAAATTAAACACTCAATAAATTTAAGAGTAAACATGAAAAAAAAATATATCTTTAAAATCTATAAAGTTTTCAAAGAGAATTCTTTTTTTTTTTTTTGGGGTGGGGGGAGAGAGTAATATTTAAATTAATTTGAATTTTCAAAGTTTAGAAATTAGCTAAAATGAAACTCGTTTTACGATAGATAAAATATTAATTGTTATGAATTTCAATTTTTTAGATATGAATGTAAGTGCCTTATATACAAATAAATTTTAAAAGAATACTAACTATTATATATATTGTAGGATAAAATTTAACCCAGACGATAATACAACAAAACATAAGAATAATTATCAAAAAAAAACAAAAACAAAACATAAGAATGACATGTCCATGCCTAGCATGAGCGTTCAGGCTAGTAAATTATAATTTTAGTTAAACTTTGAAACCTTAAAATTGACAACTCCAAGTCTGTGCTGAAATTTTAGTTATGAGAGGGTAGAAATAATATAAATAAATAAATAAAATTCTTTGTTGAAATTTTCTGGGCAAAGAATAATATATTGTTGGAGAACTTTAAGCCTGCCTAGGGTAGTTAGGATTCTGAGCCAAATCTTTTTTTCTCCTCCCATATCTATCGTTCTGATCTAAAATATAATCGTAATATTATTTCTTAAAAGCTCTTTAAATACTGGAGTCCCTAATGATCACTCACGTACGCTTACTCTAATATCACCCACCGCACAAGCACTTTTTTTCACCTCATAATTAATAATATAAACTCAATGGCTTCAAGTACTCTAGGAAACCATTATTCCATCACTCTCCTCCTGATTGTATTTGTGGCTTCTGCTTATCAAGCTACCTCTCGAACGATCCATGAGGAGATTATGCATACGAAACACGAGAAATGGATGGCTCATCATGGACGTGTCTACGAGAGTAGCCTAGAGAAAGAGAGGCGATTTAAGATATTCAAAGCCAACGTTGAGTTCATAGAGAATTTCAACCAAGCTGGTAATCGTACTTACACACTCGGTACCAATAAATTTACCGACTTAACTACTGACGAATTCATGGCCACACACACCGGACACGTGATCCCATCACCGGAAAGTTCATCGACAATGGCGTCCAAAACATTCAGATACCAGCATGTGAATAATGTGCCGGCTAGTATAGATTGGAGAGATCTAGGAGCCGTCACCAATGTCAAGAATCAATATCAATGCGGTAAAGCAGTTAATTATTAGTTTTGTAGTGTGTGTGTGTGTGTGTGTGTGTGTGTGTGTGTATATATATAAGACAAAAATGCAAAATTGTTTTATGTGTTTGTGTCCGTGTCCTATTTTCGTCTTTGAGTTTAACTAACTAGAAAATCTCTCCCTCACAATCTTACGAATCTACAACCCTCTTTGCTGAGCGAGACTCTATCATGATCTAAAGAATCCGCCTATGTGTATATACAGTGGAGCTCTACATTTTAGTGTATATATAATTATAGGAGTGATCGATCCATAGTCATATTTATTGTTGGTTTCTTGTAAGGATTTTAATTTACTCTTTATATATTGTACATAGGTTGTTGTTGGGCATTCTCAGCAGTAGCAGCTGTGGAAGGACTGATGAAGATAAAAACCGGTGAGCTAATTTCACTATCCGAGCAACAGATACTGGACTGCAATGGTGCAGCTGGGTGTGGCGGTAGCTTTCCGGATCATGCCTTTGAATTCATAATAAACAACCGCGGCCTCACCACCGAATCGGCTTATCCATATATGGGATATGATGAGGGAGCCTGTGGCTACACTCGCCATCGCTATGGTGCTATCGATTCTTACGAAGAGGTTCCCCTTAACGACGAAGCCGCCCTGCAAAGAGTGGTGGCTCACCAGCCGGTTTCCGTAGGCATGGATCCACTGTACCTTCAACATTACCACCGTGGGGTTATAAGTGGTGGATGTGGGAATTCTTTAAGCCATGCTGTAACGATTGTAGGGTATGGGACAAGTGAATATGGAATGAAGTATTGGATTTGCAAGAATTCATGGGGGGCTAATTGGGGCGAGGATGGTTATTTTATGGTACAAAGAGATAGCGGCGTTGAAGGAGGGATGTGCGGTATTGCCATGCAGGGTTCGTATCCTATTGCATAGATAAAATAGATATAAGGGATCTGATTTGATTTATAGTGGTGCAAAATGGCGATTCACTTAGACAATTTATGCCTCAATTTGAACCGGCTGAATTCAATTGTTTCTTGCTGGTCAGGCGTTATATTTTTCTCATAGGTTGTCCATTGCATGTTAATAGTGATAATAATAATGTTAATGTTTTTCTTGTTATATCTTCCCTACCATAATTAAAGTTCGCAATATATTTTTAATTTAAAGAGTTACTATTAAAAGTAATCTAGTAACAAACAACAAAATCCTAATTAAAAAATAATTTCTCAAACAATCTTGAATTCAATCAAACAAATAATTAAATATACACATTGATCTATATTATTAAGATAGAGCAAATAGGGGTGGTTATTTTTAGACTCTTGGTCTTCACTCTCATTATCCACTACTAATTTTTCCCTGGCCTCCATTAAAATTTTTTTCTACCTTTCAATTTACGCACACATTAATCTTTTGTGTGTGACACATGACTAGTTTCCTTAAAATAACAGCAAAGGCTAAAAATAACATGTGGAATTTTTATTTTTATTTTATTTTTCACAGATATTTTTAGGTGGTTAATTAAGACGTTGATCAAGCCAAACTAGTTAGGTCATGTGATTTGGTTGTTAGGATATTATTGGATTATATTTTTCAAGTAAGCAGATAGAGATTGGTTTTTTTTAAAAGAGTTATGTTATGTATGACGATAATTTTTTTTTACCAAACTACAATTGTGAAATATATTAATATATAATACATAGGATTTGATATAATTATAAGAGTTAAAAGAATTATCACTAATATTTATCCACGTAACTAACAATCATAATATGATGACAAATTTGTGTTGAACTACAACTGTGAAATATATCAATACATTGGACTAGATAGAATTATCACTAATACTTATCCAAGTAATTGACAATCATAAAATCGAAGTATACATTTATAATAATATATATCATTTTCCTTTTTAAAATGCTAGTATTCTATGTGCTCCAACTTAAGAAATATAAATATATATATATATATATATATATATATATATATATATATATATATATATATATATCATCTTCCTTTTTAAAATGCTAGTAGTATGCTACAATGTATATCATTTGCAAGAAGTATATTGGGAACCAAGAAAGACACTCTTCATTGTAAAAGTGTGAAAAATAAAGGGACAAATTAAACAATTTGTTTGTAATTGAAGGAATCCTTGTCCATCAATCCATTCAAGAATCCCAACACTAAATTGAATTAACAAATAAGGAAAAAAAAGGTACTGAAATTTTCCCAAACTACATTTCAAATTTAAAATCGACCTACAACTACAAGTATATTACAATAATATAACATGCATTAAAGACGTGACCAAATTAAAAAGAAAATACAAAAGCAAGAGTTGAAATAACAAAATTAGTCTTGAACTTTAATCAAAAGAATAGAAAAATGATATACATGTCGACAAATATTTAACGAATTTGAATTACGACCAACTTAGAAATGTATGATATAAAATATAATAAATTAAACTAGAACCCTTTTTAATTTCTACCTATCTCATGTATACACATACGTCGCAATCATAATTCGACTGAAAACTTTCGCAATGTATAGCAGGACTCAAAAGAATATATACAAATATATCATGTATATGTATTGTAGACTCTAAAAACTACTCTTCCTTCATCTCAAAAATAGATTTATACGTATTTTTTATTTACTCTTTGTTTGAATATTAAGATTTACACTTAGTAAAACCAGGAAATGTATATCAAGAAACTAGGAAATCGGCAAAGGCTTGGGCCACCAAAATATCCTTCGGCCTTTGGGGAACAGTTTATATCTTCTATGCTCAGAGAATCAGGAAAGAATTGTTTGGGCCAGGTAGAAAATGGGCTAGGATCAGGTAGGTTACACTACAGCACCAAGCTACCATATTGGATTGTAATTCTTAGCCTCCAGCTGAGCCCAATGAGAGCCAAACTGTTGTTCTCAAGAATTTGGTATGCAAATGCTTATTATGGTGGACTTTTGTGTATATTTTCTCATGATGTTAGAAAAAATGTTTTATATTATTATTATTATTATTATTTCCAATTATTATTTTGAAATTTTTGTTTTTATTTTTTTAGCCTTATTATGGGCTTGTGTATTATGTTCTAAGAGTTGAGTAATAGGTTATCATATAAGTGAAAAGAATTATTATTATATTAACTTAATCTTGGTCTGTTTTTATTTTCTTGTTAGCTTTTAATGCAAGGATTATTAGAATTTTTGGTTCCTACAAGTACGATATATATAATATGTACTTTAATAAAGATATAAAACATACGTGTTATAATCCAAATTCTACCCCTCCTCCATCCTTAAAATGATGACTTAATATACAAATTTTTTGTTTTAAAAAAGATGATCTGAGGTACATAAAGTAAACGACAAATATGTCATTTAATAAAATCTATTAGTATCAATAAAAAAAAATGACTCAACACTTGTAATTTTGTGAAGCCGCTAAAAATAAATTTTAAAAAAAATTTATAGCTCTTTTCTTTACATTATTTTTTTTAATTTATGAAAAAAAAATATACTTGAATCATCTTTTGAGGACAAATAAAGTAATATCGTACACTTAAACTTTAGTGAAAGATATTTATTTTAAAAACACTGCAAGACTCAAGTGCTAGAATGTTGATCTCATTGCGCACTGACTTTGTAGTGAAAGATATTTATCTAATTATGCCCTATTATACATCTCAAATGCATGTTTAGGTAGTCACGGATAATGTAATAGGGTGGTATAGTTGTGACATTCGTTTATTTTATTGGATTGAATTTTATTTTATTATTTTTCATATAATGAAAATTAAGGGAAATAAAATAAATTTTTTTATTTCACCTAAATAATTTATCAATTAGAATGACTAACTAAATATAATTTTTTTTATTTTATTTTTATTCCATCCCGACCTTAGTTCCTTGCGTTCAAGCGCAGCATAAGGTGGTTTATTTCACCAACCGTCTCACAATAATCTTCCATTGTCATTGTAATCTTAATCTAATTAAAGTATGGGTGAGCTACCTACATCAATGTCTAACTACTGATCTTTGATTCATATGCACCACCTTATCTCCACATGACGTGTGACAAACGAAAACCCGCATGCAGCCAATTCTGATTTTTATTAGAGGTGGCTTTCAAATCAATTCTGATTTTTATTAGAGGTGTCTTTCGATTCGAGTAATATTAAGGACACCGGCTATACATACATAATATAAAAAAAATAAAAAAAAAATTACTATTAAACGGTTTATATATTTTATTAATAAATACTCTCTCTGTCTCAAATTAATTACTCAATTTTGATTTTTTTAAGTCAAATTGACTATTTTTAAAATTAATAATTAAGTATATATAAATATATTTCTAAAATTATAAAAATTGGGGTTAGTAATAAATTGTATATACTTTTTTTTGTTATAATCTCTTCACATATATTTGAGCAAAAATAGTAAAAAAATTAATTTTAAAAATAGTCAATTTAATTTTAAAAAATCAAAACTGAATAATTAATTTGAAACGGAAAGAATAATATATAAATTTTAATATTTATGTATAATTTTTTTTATATAATTTGTACATACAGTATTAGTCTTCTTTCACTTTTCATGATTGAGAGTGGACAAAAGCAGAAATGGAAAAGCTACAAAAGGGCAAAATAGGGTTATATCACTTCAACAAACAACTTGTAGTTGTTATACAGCCATTCCAGTGGGCCCACCACCAGTCTACCTAAAGCCCAGTAAGTAGATGTGCCTATATAGGGCCCATCTTAAACAAAACAGACGGCTTGACCTTCAGTAGGAGTTTTTCGGCTTGGTCCCCACTTCTAACAACTTGTCTGAGTTGCCAGTGCACTGCACTCCAATTCTGTGGTGGATAACCAGGGACAGATCAGGTTCACATTTGATGTATAATTTTTTATTGTTAATTGTTATATATATATACACATGTGTGTGTGTGTGTGAGAGAGAGAGAGAGAGAGAGAGAGAGAGAGAGATTCATATTTTACAGTAGAATCGATTGCTTATTTTATTGATACGTTCACCAAATTTTAGTCTAGCTTTTATTGTACATGTTTATATCCATTTACTCGCTGTGTTATGCATTTTTTTTTCTTTTTTATATGAATTTTTATTATGTATTGTGAAAGTTTTTAATCGAATTATAACTACGATTTATGTGCATATGATATAAGCAGGAGTTAAGAATGATTCTATATTAATTTATTTTATCTTATTAGTTATTACTCCTTTCATCCCAAATTAATTCTTCAGTTTTAACTTTTTAAAATCAAATTGACTATTTTTAGAATTAATAATTAAGCATATATAAATATATTTATAAAATTATAAAAATTGGAGTTAGTAATAAATTGTATATACTTTCTTTTGGTTATAATCTCTTCACCTATATTTTAGCAAAAATAATAAAAAGATAAATTTCAAAAATGGTCAATTTGACTTTAAAAAATCAAAACTGAACAATTAATTTGAGACGAATGGAGTACATAAATTTTTACGTTGATTGCAATTCAATTTTATCATTAATTTGTTTTACATGTAGAATCATTTTCTTTTTTGTTTTTTAATTGTGATCTAATAATAGTTCCAAGTCACCACATAATAATATACGAGTGTTTTAATCACAGGTGGTGGTGACACATGCAATGCGATCATGCTAGATCACAAATAATATATATATATATATATATATATATATATATATATATATATATATATATATATATATATAAAGTACTCATAATTTAATAGGGACAAAGGCAAGGGACGGAAACTTAATACAAATGCTAATTGTTAGTAAAACGAAAAGGGTCACACACACTATATTAAAGTTCCCGAATAATTCTTTCTTTGTCTTAAAGTTAAAACCTTACTGTTGCACCCTTCTTTTCCTTGGTGGCTAAATGAAAAAATATTAAAGATGTACGAAATACAATTAAAATAGTTTATTTAATTTGTCATGTAATGATGAGATTATTGGTTCTTATCACTTTGTTATCCAAAATGCTTCTTATAAGCTAGTTCTTTAATTTGGTCAAGAATCATATCAATTAAAGTTATCACCAAAACATAAATTATTAAGAAATTAATTGACTATTCAAAAAGTAGGCATCAATTTGTTAAGGACTTGTATAATTGTGAAGGAAAAATTGATAAAAGTGGATACCACCTAAAAGAGTAGGACCATAATTCCACAAACCTCTATCTTCCCTCTCATGTTTAGTTGACCAGTGACCGCTATGGCACTAATTTTCCAATAGTGAGCTGTGTGGTTTACAGATGAAGGACAAGAAGATAGACACAAGTAGAATACTGATTTTTCTTTTTCAGTTATTTGAATTTAATTTTTTTAATATTTTTTTGTGGTAATAAATATCTCATTGCTTGTTTCCAAAGTGGCCTTGTAGCTGGTAAAGACAGTTTTGGCCATTGCATCATCAACATAAGAATAAGTTTAGTTATCATGATTATAAATTTTTAGTTTGTTAGGCACACAATGATTTTTCATATACAACTTGCTTGACAAAGAGATCATGTTGTAGTAGGAGTACAAAGTTTCTACACCCATATAGGAATTTGTGGGTTTGTAGAACTAAACTATTTATAAGGTTTCAACTATGATTTTAAGAGTTTTAATAAGTCATAATCTTTTGAGTTAGTTTATGATAGGTTAAAATGACCCAAATTAAAATTAACTCTTACGACAACTAGATTAACATTCATAATGTTTTGGGGAGTGGACCTTTTAAATCGGCATGCATGTAGAGATGACACAAATTGATGCTACTAAGGACAACAAATTGGCAATTTGATGTTTATGTTCTAATTATCAAAATAATAGAACGGAGCAATCCATAATTAAGATTTGATATAATCCATTCGTTACCAAGAATTAAGCGATTCACAATCATTTTGCTTTGTGTTTACTTTACATAAACAATCAAAAACTGTTAATTATGTTGATAAGATGAAGATTGGGACCAACCACACACAATAAGAGCTACACGGGCACATATTTGTGGTTTAATTTTTATGTTCATGTCTTTGTAATGCATTTCAATTTTTATTATTTTTGGACAGATGTGTAAGAAAAGTTTGAAAGTGAAAGAAGTGAAAAGATAAAATTTGATTTTCCTCTTGTTTGTGAATTTTATGGGTAGAGAAAAGGAAAGAGAGGAAGGGAAAACTCATTCGCCTTCATCTCAATTTTTCTCATAATTAATTGTGTACCAAACTCTTGATATTGTACAGTCTATTATCTGCATGCAAAGACACTTATAATTAAAAAAAGATGTGACATATATTGTTCATAAGCTATGGAAAGTAAAACATTTAACTTTATTAATCGTATTCGTTTAAATATGACCCTTGTTGATGGTCCTATTGGCTTGATATCACTATGATTTCTGTTAATTGTCCTATCGTATCGTTGGGTTTTTTCTAGTAAGAACTTAATTATCTGTACAAATCATTATTAGAACGGCCATTTTACATGCTAAACTTTTATCCTAGATTCTATATAAACGGATACTCTGATTATACTTGGGAATTTTCCCTTTATGATGACCTCATTATATGAAAAGTTTTGTCTTAATTAGGAACAAGATGGTGCCAAGATTTTAGATTTTGAAGTTACTTAAGAGTTATCCTGCATTAATGAGACAAGAGTTTCACATTAAGAATACCATTAAGAGTAATTTATAGTAATTGAGATTTTGTCCATCTTTCTTCCAACTTTATTATACTCATGTAGTACTATATATAAAGAAGAAAAAAAGGGTAAATAGTTGGTTTGATAGATCTTTTATGGCAGCAATAAATTTTCTTTAACCGCAATAAATTTCTTTCGGTAAATATTATTACATAGAGTATTATCGATTACGATTAGAGTATATATTGTGAATACTAAATATGCACACATAATAAAATAAAAATTGATATTCCTATTTATTATACTTAAATAATAAATGATTACATATTGAATATGACATAAAATTAAAATTATATTAATAATAACGGTTATAAGAATGTAACGGTTAATATACACATACTATAACAGTTATTAAATAATTATTATGCATTTATTGTGTAAAATTAAATGAGGTCATGATGAGTATTAAACAACATAAATTTATGGATTACATAATCTAAAAACTTATAAAACTTGATTGTAGTATGAATATAATATTGCAATTCATGTATTGATTCTAATCTCTGTTGTCTTCTCTTTTTGTCTACTCTATATGTGAATTTGTGTGAATGAAGCGTGACAGAGGTTGGCGAACAATTCAAAAGACCTAGCGCGTAGATGTAGATCCTTCTATTGATAGATTATTGGACCCAAAGCACTGCATACCGTATAGGCTATCAAGGGCTGTAACTAAATATCAAGACTAGAAACATTATCGAGTATGTTGACTTGCTATGGTCTTACATATCTACTCTTTTATTATAAGTTCCTATTAGTATAATATTCTCTTTCTGTTTGTTGGTTATACCCAACTTCTATTCGTCACTTCTTTTTACAACACTTTTGTTCTGTAGTTGTAATCTCATATTGATAGGAAAACTAATAATACTGGAAATTGGTGCCTGTTATAAGGAAAAGTATGGTGCACACAGTAATTGATCTTTTAGTTGAGAATTAATGTTTTTCAATAATATTTGTCTTTGTTATAAGTATGAATAACAACAACAAAAAAATTCTAGTTCTATAGAATCTTTGTGCTTTGGTATTTCAATATTTTATTTGGTATTTATTTGTTTTTTATGAACTTCTTACTGTACGTACTTGAAGTCAATATGTATGTGTTACAAATCAAAGTAGACAACTTTTAACATCTTTTGTATTGGTAGCTAAGATAGTATATATACACTAATATAAACATGAAAATTTTAACCCGTGTAATATGATATTGCATGGATGAGGAGGAACCGGGAACATAAAGAGTAGGGAGCGCTATCAAAACATGTATCAAGATAAGTTGTGTTGTAAGCTCACGTGGAATTATATATTTTGTCATTTGAATTTCATGTCCTAATATTTTTAAATTGTTGTTGTGGTTTATCGTTATGTAAAAAATATATTATTTGTATTACTTATTCATGATTTTATTTTTTTGAATTATAGAGGAGAAATACCATTAATGCGAGAAAGATATAACAATATGCGTTAATGTTTGTAATCGTTCGATTTTTTTTCTTTGGTGGGTGTGTGTGAATTGTAGTTGATATTTTTCGTCTTTTTGTTCTGATTTTGGATCTTTTTCCCTCATTGACATTCTAGGTGTTCGCTTGAAAAACTTTTTCTTCTTCTTTTTTTTTTTATAAATTTTTTCAACGTGTGCATATGTTCATGGATGTTTTTTTCTTACTAACATGAGAGTGTGTATGCAATAATGTGGTAGGTTACATATGCATTTGCTTATATCTCTTAAATAGTGTAAGACATTTACAGTATTTGAATTTGTTTTTTTATTCTAAATTCACAAGGTCCATTTATTTAAGCTTTTTTTTTAAATTAAAAACTCAATAACAATAACAACCAAAAATTAAAAAAAAAACTCATGATATGATTTTTTTATGAAACTAATTAATATGGTGTGTTATAGTAATTCATGATGTATTGACTTAGTATTCATTACCTTTCTATGTTAATGTATAAAAAAACAAACAAATATAATGTTACATCAGTGTGTGTGTGTGTATATATATAATAACTTTTTAATAGTTGAATAGAAGATATATAGTGATATATTGGTTTAATATTCATTATCTTTTCAGTTATTATAAAAATGATACTCTTACAATAAAATATAAAAATAATAAACATATTCTTATTTTACTAGTTAAAAATATACTGTAATAAAATATTGGGTTCTTTACAATAATACACAACAATTAGTAAAAAATTACAACATTAGTGCACAAAAAAAATAATTACAGCAAGAGTGCAAAAAGAACAAATTAATTACAAACACGTATCTTTTAACCAGCAACCATCTTTTAATGTTGTATACGAAGAAATTAACCTTCTGCTGCAAAAGTCAGGCAACAAAGAAATCAAACCCAACTTTGTGCTACAGAGAAATCCGACAACGAAAAAAATAGAAATCTGGAACCAATCAAAGCTCCGGTTGCGAATACATCCGGCAATGAAGAAATCAAAAATCGCCATTGACGAGAAGCTCTAAGGATTTGGAAACCAACCATCTGTTACAGATTGTTCAAATCATAATCTGGAACATACTTACGAATGTAAGTAATCAATAATCTAAAACTGGACATTAAATCTCATACTATAACTTTGAATCGGGCAATGATTGTATGATTTAGATTTTCTGTTAGTAACCAGAAACACAAATGGTAGAAGTATTTTTAGTTGATTGTTGATGTATTCAATATTGGAATAAAATAGAATTGTATAATGAAAATATGGTATTGGTCTATCCATGTTCAATTTAGTAATTGAGTCGAAGTTACTATGCACTCAAAAATTGGTTACCTTCATATAAGAGTTTGTTTATATATTTTATAGTTCAATATGTAATTGGTCACCAACGGGATGATACTCTGTCTTTTGATTACAAACAGAATTCAAACAATGTGTTTAATATTTATGGTTACTAGTTAGTAATAATTTGGTTACTATATCCTATTGATTTGGAAACCATTGACAATAAAGTGTTATTTTTAATGTTTCAGTTATCACATAATGGAGATGTTTCCAGTTGAACTTTACTACAATGGAGATTTTTGAATCAATGGAGGGTCTTTAAGGACTCGATCGAGCTTGGTTCTGCTAAAAGGTTAGAGCTTTGGAATGTAAGCATGGCTGTTTTGTGAAGAACAACAGATTATAGCAGGATAGGGGTTAAATTTGGAGATGGGTATTGACCTTGAAGAAGAAGAATGAAGGTCATTAATGGCTTCCAGAAACAGAGTAGAAGAAGAAGAAGAAGAAGAAGAAGGTGTCACTGATCTTATCATCATTGCAATTGTATAGAGTTTAATACAAATACTAATGTTGTATCTATTTTATATAGAATAAATATATCTAGTATAGTCTTGAAAAGTGTTAGATATTTATTTATATAGTAATGAGTTAAAATGGTGAGAGGATACGATGAACTGGATAAGGATAAGATATTTCTTTATTAGTAATTAATTGGTAGGTGTTATTTTATTTCACTATGAAAAAAAAATTCTATAATAGATTTTTTTTAATTATTTGGTAACCCAGTAAAACTGAATTGGTTAACTTTGTATAAAGGTTTGGCTACCAAACTGCACTATAAAAAAATCTATAATAGATTTTTTTATAATTAATTGGTAACCCACAAAAACTGAATTGGTTACCTTTGTATAAAGGTTTGGCTACCAACTGCACTATGAAAAAAAAAATTCTATAATAGATTTTTTATAATTAATTGGTAACCCACAAAAACTGAATTGGTTACCTTTGTATAAAGGTTTTGGCTACCAACTGCACTATAAAAAAAATCTATAATAGATTTTTTATAATTAATTGGTAACTCAATAAAACTGAATTGGTTACCTTGGTGTTAAGGTTTGGCTACCAACTGCATTATGAAAAAAAAAATTCTATAATAAAATTTTTTTAATTAATTGGTAACCCAATAAAACTGAATTGGTTACCTTTGTGTTAAGGTTTGGCTACCAACTGGCTACCAACTGCACTATGAAAAAAAAATTCTAAAATAAATTTTTTATAATTAATTGGTAACACAATAAAACTGAATTGGTTACCTTTGTGTTAAGGTTTGGCTACCAACTGTATTCTGGAAAAAAAAATCTGTAATATATTTTTTATAATTAATTGTTAACCCAATAAAACTGAATTGGTTACCTTTGTGTTAAGGTTTGACTACCAACTGTATTATGAGGGTTTGGTTACCTTGGTATGAATGTTTGGTTACCAACTACATTATGAAAAAACTGCAAGTATGGAGGTGGATTGGTTACCTTGGTATGAAGGTTTGGTTACCTTGATATGAAAGTTTGGTTACCAAAATTATCTACTTACCTTAAGTTCTCTGCATCAGAATAACACTGAGTAGAAGTCTCTTGCTGTTGAACAAAAAATAATATGAACAGACCTCCAAAATGCAATCATGCTTTAAATGAATCATTTCAAAGAGCCATGTGACTAGTAGTTTCAGAATGATTGGTTGAACATGTAAATTCCCTGATGTACTTGATTTTCCATTCCCCGCAATACTTGTTTTCGTTTTCACTGTTACGAAGTTTCTCAAGAGAATAGTTTGCACTGTTGGATTGCAGCTCTTTTTAGATGGGGTGTAGCATTGCAACAAAGATCTCGCCTAAGGACAAGGAATAGTAGAGAGAAAGTGAAGTTACTTCAGCAAGCAAAGAGGCTCTATGAAGATGCACTTCATATGGACTATGATAATCCCCAAGTAAGGAAAGCCTTGGTATCGTGCATATGTGATATGAATTACAGGAATTGGTAGTCATTGGATGTAAAAAAAAACCTGGTGAATGATCAGGATATGGATCTGTATTTATTCTCGTCCCTTTTGTATCACAACTTCTTTTTTCCTCCATTTTGAAATGTGCAATTAAACCACCCAACTAAATTGAAGGGATAAAAATGCACTAATTTGTAAATTAAATATTGAAGATGCACTAATTTTGTAAATATTTTATGTATGCACTTTTATTGTAATAATTTCTAAAAATGTACTAATAAATGTAATTGTCCCTAAAATATTATGGGAGTCAATTTAGGCCCACCAAATTCATGTCTTGCATGAGTTAAAGGGCTAATCTATCTATCAATATTATAAAGCAGCTCTACCGAGCCGGTGTTGTTACTGGTGTTACATTATTATTTTTTTCTCTTTTGTCCTTAGATGTTTAGTTATATTATTCTTTTGTCATTTTTATATCAAATTTTTTTATTTAATCTTCCAAATTTTATAAAATTCTTATTTTACTACATATATTTTACACACACAATGTGTGTCATCAGGTGCTGCTAATATTTATAAGGTCTCAACCATGGTATTAAGGGTTTCAACCATGATATCAAGGTCTCAATAAGTCACAAGTCTTTGAGTTGATCTCTATGGTTGGCCAAGAGGATACAAATGGACACTTTTATGACAACGAATTAAGCCTTGATCAGAAACTTGATGTTGGTCAAGTAGTTAAAAATATTATAATTGTTTCAAAGAGGTGCCATGGTGGTGTGGTATGTTTGGAGCCTAAACATCACCTTGGATTATGATTTTGTGATTGTATATCAACTGTTTGACATATTCAACTCAGCTATATTCAAAAGTATCAATAAGTCATGATATTTCGGAAAGAATAAAAAAAACACTTTTAAATCAGGTCACACAAATTGATGTTCGAGGGACAACAAATTGACAATTTTGATGTTTATGTTCTAATTATCAAAATAATTGAAAGGAGAAATCCATAATTAAGATTTGATATAATCTAACAGTTTGTGAATTCGTTAAATTACTAAGTGATTCACAATCGTTTTCCTTTTATGTTTGCTTTGTGTGTACTTTTCGTAAACAATCAAAAAACTGTTAATTATGTTGATAAGATGATCATCAAGAGAGTCTGACCAACCAACCCTACGTACACTACGTGAGCTACACGGCAACATATTTGTGGTTTAATTAATTTTGAAAGTGAAAGAAGATGAAAGATAGAATTTGATTTTCCTCTTGTTTTTTGAAAAGGAAAGAATTAACTCATTTCCCACCATGTCAATTTTGCTCGTATATGTACATGTACCAAGCTCTTGATTTTGTACGGTCTATTATCATGCAAAGTCACTTCTAATTAAAGAAGATGTGAAATATATTGTTCATAAGCTATGGAAAACAAATTATGACTTGTTCTCAAGCTGGGAAAAAATAACATTTAACTTTATTAATAAGATCGTATTCGTTTGAATATGACACGTGTTGATGGTCTTATTTGCATGGTACGACTATGATCTCTGTTAATTGGCCTATCGTTTCTATCGTATCATTCGGTTTATGCTAGCTAGACCATTTTTTTTTTGTTCGATCGACAAAAAAGACAAAAAAGAAACTCTTATTTGTTTGTAATTGATTCAGGTCGGACATGTGAATTATGGACATTCACTTGGGCATGGATATTAAATAATTTAATTAGGATTGAGAGAATCTCATATCATTTAGAAGTATTTCGAGTAATACTCTCATTATAAAATCACTATTGACTTTTGAAAGGTCAATTTGAGATATTTTTAAATTTAAAATTAACATGATTCATTATATTTTGAAAATAGTAAATCTAATGGCTAGTAGTACTTTTTAGGTAGTTTATGATATCCATGACTGTATTGACATAAACTAAATTTATGGCAATTTTAAATTTGAAAATATTTGAAATTGACTTTTGAAAATTCAATATTATAATTTGAAACGAAGAAAGTACTTGATATGACTAAGATTTTTTGTGAGATATGTCTCTTAATTAGTTGGTTGTAGACTTTTCCCATATGAATTAGGATTTATCGTTAAATAGTAAATTCATATGGATTGCATGGCCAAGAAAAATAAAGTACTTAGTGTAAACACTTGAGTTCGTTTACATGTTGCTTGTAACAAACTTCGTATTGACGAGTAGATTGAGCATTCCAGTTAATCGCTTTCGTTTCGTGGATACTAATCGATTCATATATAAATTTATATGTCTTTACGTGTTAGTATACATTTAATTTAATATTATTAAAACTCAAAGTGACACAGCGGAAGACGGTAAAAAGAATAGAAATAATCACAGGAATTGAATCTATGTTACTTTGCAATCACAAGAATTCACAAAGTTGGATAAAGCAGCCACAAAGTTTATAAAATCTGAATAATAAGAGCTATTGTTCAATTACATCAGTTTATTCTTTATTTATAATAACAAAAGAAACCCTAAACCCATAAGGAAATAAGTATTTAATTTGAAAATAAAATCCTATCTAATATGCCTTCTGATTAGAATTGAAAATAAAACATAGCTAAAACCCCTAAAATCTCATTCAAAACGCGTCTGGAAACTGAAAACAGGAACTATAGCACCGTGGCTTTGGAGCTATAGCGCTGCAACTCTTTAAGGGAACGTCGTGGCTCTTGCAGAGAGCACCGTTCAAAACATAAATGGGCCCAAAAATACATCAAATATTTAAATTGTTCATATGTACCAAATATAAATTATAGCAAATTTTAAAATGAAGTAGTATCAAGCACCAACAGTTAAACATTCACAATCTTCTTTGTACCATATATTCACGATGTTGATTTTCAAAGAAAAATTTCGAAAATAATTCTAAAATAATCAAAGGCTTCATATTAACCTGGACTTGCAACCAATGATTAGCCATGACGATATCAAAATTTTCAAGTTGTCGAACACAGGATTATGAACAATCTTATGATCAATCTCAGTTTCTGCAATATATGCATCCTTATTTCGCATTGACTCCAAATCATGATCCTCTTCAACCACTAAACTTGGTTCGTCTTTAACTATAACCTCTTCCTCAACTTTCTCCTTCATGTCTTCCACACTCTCTATTAGAACAGATAAATCACATGAAGATTTGATGACATTACAATTTTTTTGAAGATTTTTCCTACTGGCTATTATATTCTGGCAACACCTTTTAACTTCATTAATAAAAAAAATAACTTCTTTTGTTGTCGCTCTTATCTAGCTCTTCTTTTCTCAACGTGATACCGATATTTCAATCCGACAAATCTATAACGTGCTTCCTCTAATTCCTCCAAAAGATCATCATATTCGGGCAACAAGTGTTTACGATAACGTACATAAATTTCATACTCCAACAAATCACAACCATATTTAAGATAATAAATTTTATCCTCGACTTGTGAAATTTTTATTTT
The DNA here is from genome assembly GCA_034770075.1 of Aralia elata. Classification (NCBI taxonomy): domain Eukaryota; kingdom Viridiplantae; phylum Streptophyta; class Magnoliopsida; order Apiales; family Araliaceae; genus Aralia; species Aralia elata. Next base: position 23,688 of record JAVJAP010000192.1, on the reverse strand, counting down.
TGTAGATCGGGACATTTTTTTTTTACTACAAAAAAATTAAAAGATAAATTCGACTAGTTTTACCTAGTTTCCACGATGCAATCCGCGGCTAAGCAGCTTCAATCGACATCATTCTCCTTCACATTGACATCGTAATGGGTTGTCTCTTGCTTAATCAGTAGAATCGTCCTTGTCGTGGGCTAACTCCCAAGCTCTGATGCCAAGTGACACAGCGGAAGACGGTAAAGAGAATAGAAACAATCATAGGAATTGAATTTATATAACTTTGCAATTACATAAATTCACAAAGTTAGATAAAATTGACTATAAACAGTCACAAAGTTTATAAAATCTGAATAATAAGAGTTGTTGTTAAATTACATCAGTTTACTCCTTATTTATACTAACAAAAGAAACCCTAAACCCATAAGGAAATAAGTATTTAATTTGAAAATAAAATCTTATCTAATATGCCTTCTAATTAGAATTAAAAATAAAACATAGCTAAAACCCCTATAATCTTGTTCAAAATGCGTCTGGAAACTGAAAACAGGAACTATAGTGTTGCGCGCCGTGGCTCTTGAAGAGAACGTTGTCCAAAACATAAACGGGCCCAAAATTACATCAAATATTTAAATTATCCATATGTATGAAAACATAAATTATAACAAATTTTAACGAATAATCTTTCCCGTGTCACAAAGTTTTACAAGTGCTAGCTAGACCTTAATTATCGTTTAAATCTTTATCAGAAGGGCCACTTTAATTGCATGCTAAACTTTTATCCTAGATTATATATAGTTGGGAATTTGCCCTTTATGATGGCCTCATTTTCAGAAAAGTTTTGGCTTAGGATGGTGACAGATTTTAGAGTTTGAAGTTACTTTGGATAATAAATCTACATTAGAATATAACACGGGAGCATTTCGTTCAGGAATTCGGGGTTATATCAATGTAATGTGATCTTAAGTTGATGCGATATTTTTCCTTATTTGATTTGCCCAATTATGTATCTCATATTTGAGATTTGGTGGGTAGTCAAATTTCATTACTTTGGTCCATTTTTGTTATATTCATCTTAAAGTGCAATGTCTCTTTACGTTACATGCAATCATAACGTACATAAAAAAATAAATTAATAATTACTATTTTAATTTCATGCGACATTTTTGCTTTGATTTTTTTTTATATATATAAAAAATCTTATATTTTAAATAAATCAGTACAAATATAAATAAATTTCATAATAAATATCAATTACAATATCAGTAAAAATATAAACTTCACAATAATAAATTTGATTTGTATCATCCATTACATTACAAAAATATGTTTGATGAACTAAACAACAAAACTATTTCAATGTTACAATTTTAAATATTAACCAAATTCATGCATCATAGTATTCATATTAGTATAATATTTATATCACGATTTCATCACCTTACAAAGTTTCATTAATTTAGGATATACTCCTATTTAAACTGGCCCCAAGTGTAACGTGGATTCATTTCGTTGACCTTGTATTGTTTCCACCTGGCACCTGCTATTGGGGGGACGCTCTTCTTCTTCCTCTGCGTACCTACATTTAGTTGTACATATATATAGTGGAGTAGTACAAAGAAAAGGGTGATTCTTTACCATTTACGAGGTCACATGACAAACTTGGAAATGGCCGCCCAACCCTAACCTCCAAGAATTTGATTGTATCAATTACCGGTACTTAATTCAGCTATTACAAAAAGATTCATTTATAATATTTGTAAATATTAATGATATATTTTTATTTTATATTTAATTTTAAAATAATATGTTGGTTGTTCAATAATTATGATATGATAATAAAATTATGATAAATTTGAATATACTTCCTCCGTCCCATAATATATGACGTTTTAGAGTTGTGCACAAGAATTAAGAAAATGATTGTATAGCATTAAATATAGTATTAATTGTCTATAATACTCTTTACCATATATTTATCTCATACTATTTCTCTCTCATCTATAACATTTTTCAATGAGGGGTAATTTTGGAAAAATTATAGTTAATTCTTCTAAATTATATAAAATGTCAAATAATTTAAGAAAAATAAAATCATATAAAACGTCATATATTATGGGATAAAGAGAGTATTATATTATTTTTTAATAAGGTATTTATTTATTTTTATTGATTTATTTATTTATTTGGTTACACGAATCTTGTGTCCTCATTTTGTCTTTTAGTAAAAAATCACAAGATTCTGAAAAAGTAAAGTTATTTTTGGTGAATCTTATTCATGAAATGTACACATCCACTGTGCACATGCCCGTGACATGCCAGCCACAGAAATGCAAAAGAACACGAGTAGTAAGAAGAAGAAGAATAATAAAAAATTCCACGTGACACTTCATTTGTGCTTCCCAATAAAACAAATCACAAATAAAAACCACTCCATCCATAATTCACCATATATATATATATATATATATATATATATTATAATTCAATGAATTTAAAAATATATTTTAATATTAGGAGTTTAAAGGAACATGAGAAGGGTTTTGAATTAAGAGAAAATTTATGAGAAACTTACGTCCATTACGTATATAGCTTGCACTAATTCTGTCTTTGTCGACAATAAATTTAAACTTTGCACGGATCTTATCACTAAAATGTCACACTCTGTGAATATATATATATATATATATATATATATATATATATATATATTCGAATTCCAACACATATATATCAGTCATATATAAAAATCAACATTCATGTTGCAATAACCATGTGAAAGTGAAACAGCGACCAGCCTTCCCCATTGTCTCTCCACTCTCTCTCCTCTCTCCTCTCTATCTCTGTCTATATATACGCACACTACATATATATAATGTGTATATAGATAGGAGATGAGCTCTTAGACAACTTTTCCTCATCGGTCTGTCTTTATCTGCAACTTTCTGTACCAAAATCCGAGATGGGCTTTGTGTACTATTTGCTAGCCTCAATATTATTAACTCTGTTTCTTCTTCAAGCTCTGTTCGTTTCCTCTCTGGCAAGAACAGAGCAGCATCAGCAGCTTATATATAATGTGACTAATTTGAGAGGCAAAAAACTAGGCGGGAGCGGATGCAATTTGTTTCAAGGCAAATGGGTTGTTGATTCTTCCTACCCTTTTTATCAATCTTCAAGCTGTCCCTTCATTGACCCTGAATTTGATTGCATAAAATATGGCCGCCCAGATAAACAATACCTCCAATACTCCTGGCAACCTGACTCTTGTAATTTGCCCAGGTACCCCTTCTCTCTCTCTCTCTCTCTCTTATGGTATTATTTACAGAAATTTTTCACACCCATTTGGGATTATTCACAGAGAATTTCAAATTCATGCATATATACATATTCATGTGTGTGTGTGTGTGTGTGTGTATATATATGATTGTGTGAGTTTTGTGGAAGATATTCCCAATTTGGAGGGTACACAAATATTGGGTAGTGGGTAATTTCCAGAAATGGGTAAATATTTGTATGCGATATCTATCTAGATTATTGACTAGTGTGATTTGAATTTTTGATGCAGGTTTGATGGGTTGGATTTTTTGAGGAGATGGAGGGGAAAGAAGATAATGTTTGTTGGTGACTCACTGAGTCTAAACGAGTGGCAGTCACTGTGTTGTATGGTTCATGCGTCGGTGCCAAATTCCAAAACAAAATATGTGAGGACGGATATAGTTTCTTCTGTGACCTTTGAGGTTAGTAATTTCTTTTCTTTTTATTTTTTATTTTTGTTTGTATTTGATGTTTCATAAAGTAAAAATATTTAAAACATGTACATTTGTATATTGCTTGCTTTTTATTCTGTTGTACTGTTACAATTTCCTGTCAGATTGTTTCTTTTTAGAATGATCTGTTTTTTTCTGTCTGTTTCCACACCTTCTTTTGCTGCTTCCAATATCCCTTTCCCTGAAAAAAGTGAAAACCAAAATACACATCTTTCTCGGCAATACTGGATTAATATTTTCACAAATCGAAATTCCAAACAGTCCTAAGAAAAAAAATACAAAATACAAAAATATGACCTTACTTCAAGGTCCACCCGATACAGAAATAGAGTTAGCTCGTTTTATTTTAAATAATATTTTTTGAGAACACGAGAATGGAAGGCTATTTAACGTTCTTGCATGAGGTATCCTTTTTATAATAACAATGTTTTAAAAAATCATAAAAAAAAAATTTTTGTACATAATACGAGAGAGAGTGTATTTAATTATGAAAAACGACGGCTATTTTATAAAAATTATGAAAAATATAATAGTATACGGTCAAAGTTCAACGCCTAAAATAGATTGTTCACTATTTTTTTGTTTGCCAAATTTTTCATAATTAATTGCTTTTTCTTTTGCTTTTGAAGAAAAATTATACTAACATGAATACTAGACGACGTATTAAAGAGTCGGCATCTCTATCTCCTGTATTTTACTCGAGTCCAATGGAAAAAACATTTATACAACACATGGTTCAAGAAAATGAAGAGAGACTTTAATTTTATCTTCCTACATATTTTTATTATTATAAATAATTCGATAAGGACCTTATATTTTTTGACATTTTCACTTGCCAAAGTAAAAGTACAACAATATTAATAATATCTTGCACAACAGTTTAGCCAAAGTATTTTTTTTTCCTAAACGGGTCCTCCTAAAAAGAATGCGTAACGGTATATTTTTAATCTTTATGCGCTGGTTAAACAAATATTTTTTGAGAAGAAAATGGACAAGAACAAATCATTTTGTTTAGCAAATTTAAAACTCCCTACCTTTCCCTGCACATTATTTAAACAATAATATTACAGTCATTAAAGTACGGTTATAAAAAGAAAATATAAAATGATATATATAATTTTGATGGGTTACAATCCCCGAACTCATTAATGTATGACCAATCATCTACTAATTAAATTTTGAGATATTATTTTGTAAACTAGTTTTTATATCCTCACACACACACACACAAAAAAAAACACACATACACACCCACAAAAAAGAAAAGAAAAATGATTGCTCTATAAATCCCCTGCTAGCTTTATCTTTTTTTTTTTCTGTGTAGAAGCTCCTTTATATTTTGTAACTGAAAAATGAAAGATGTAAAGTAAAGTGCTGGTCACTTTATTTATTTATTTTAGCTTCATCAAGTAATGTTTTGACTTGGAAAACTGATGGTCAAAAATTTTGGGCTTTACTTATTTAATAGCATATAATTAGTTGCCAATTTGATGTCAAAAGGCAAGACTCAATTTTCTGGCCAATTCTGGCAAGATGTGATACCAACAAACATATCCTCCACATTCAAGTGCCCGAGAATGTTTATTGTCCACCTATGACATTTATAGCAGGCCATATGAAATGCCAAGTGTCACTTGTCAAAAAATATGAAGGCTTCATAGTGATGGCAACTTCTTTACCTATACTTTTGTTTTGGTTAGTGTGCAATGTTTTGGTTGCATAGTAAACTTTGGTAATTGAAAAAGCAATTTGCAAATTATTTTATTTTTAATGAAAATCCAACATAAGATTTATTGAAGACACACACAATCATCCACAAATTACGTTTATTATATATGCAAAGTGCTTTATTTTTAATGAGAATCAAATATAGGAGTCCTGGATTAACTATTTCTCATGTGGACTCTTTAACCACTTAACCACCTGTATTGTTGTTCAGACATTTAACTTATTTTATTGTTCTTTAATTAGGAAAAACATCGTTTTCAAGCTCATGTAAAGGCAACCTTAGCCATCCCCTCAAAAATGATTTACTTGAACCAGAGCTTTATAGATTCACATGTTGTTATTTTCCAGAAAAAAGTATTTCCAAAGTTTTTTTTTTCCGCCTTTTCTGCAATTTTTATTTCAGGTGTACAAAGGAATTTTTTTTTCTTTTTTTAAAATTTATTACAATGGTGCTGCAATTATGTCAATACTAAAGGTAAGGACTAACCATATGCAGGAATATGGAGTATCAATACTTCTATATCATTCAACCTACTTGGTAGATATAGTAAGAGAGAAGAGTGGGAGAGTATTGAAATTGGATTCAATTCGGGGTGGAAATGCATGGAGAGGAATGGACATGCTAGTATTCAACACATGGCATTGGTGGACTCACACCGGAAAATCTCAGCCGTACGATTCATTAACTAATCTTTTTATGATTAATCTCGACCGTTTGTGTGTTAGTATGAGATTTTTTCAATATAAGAACTTCTTTGTGAACTTCAGATGGGATTATGTACAAGATGGAACCAGCATACTGAAAGATATGGACCGTTTGACAGCATTTTACAAAGGGTTGAACACATGGGCTAAATGGGTTGATCTCAACATTGATCCTTCCAAAACCAAAGTCTTCTTTCAAGGGATTTCTCCAACCCATTACCAGTAAGTAATTTCTCAAATTTTTGAGATAAATTATGCAAATTGATCTTGACCGTGTTATTTATCACTACAAGCTTACTAAGAAGTAAGAAGTGCTAAATAATTGCCAAAAATGAGCAACAATATCGATATTTTGTAAAACCAGGGGAAAGGAGTGGAGTTCACCATCAAAGAATTGCTATGGGGAGCTGGGACCCCTAACAGGGTCGACTTACCCAGCAGGCGAACCTGCAGCTGCGCTTATTCTGAAGAAAGTATTGAGTTCAATGCAGAAACCAGTTTACCTTCTCGACATCACGACACTCTCCCAATTGAGGAAAGATGCTCATCCATCAGCCTACAGTGGTGATCATGCCGGCATAGACTGCAGCCATTGGTGCCTTCCTGGATTGCCTGATACTTGGAATCAACTCCTATATGCAGCTCTTGTTATGTGAAGATACATACTTGAAACAAGAGTTTAGTTTTCTCCTTTTTATTTAATCTTTTTTTTTTCAACCAACGATTGTGTAATTATATAGGTCTTGAAGGTAAGTATTTGTCTATTGTCTGTTGGGGAAAATTAGGGGAAGCAAAAACAACTGTAAAGTCATTGATCTGGCATTCAATTGCTTTGAATTGAAATAAGAACATAATATGATTGGGTAGTTTAATTATGTAAGTTTGATGGAGAATCCTCAAATACATTTTATGTTATGTGATTGAAGTTTTCTTTCATACAACTTACGTATTTTCTTGAGTAAATTCTGCTCGAGTGTTTTATTAGCTTTTATTCTCCAAAAACCTTATACCAAACAAATAAGACCATCTCATTGGTTTTGAAAGATAAAATTGGTAGATTTCTTTGCCTTTCTGCAACCTAATGATCACATTTGTAATCCAATGTCAACAACTCAAATAGGCTCTCAACTCAAGTATGCAAGCACCAAAGTGTAGTAGAGCAACAAAATACTGTGAAGAAATTTCAGGCTGACAATCAAATAACAACAATCAAGTTCAGTTGATTGTACTCATCCATATTCTACAGACATTGTAACAAACATCGAAATCATAACAAGAAGAATATCAGTTGTAAACAAATATCTACATGGTAATGCTGAACAACCACTACAACTGAAGGAGAACCAACGGCATTATCTGGGATATATTTATCGGGTTAAGAGGAGAAGAGTAAATTTGAAAGACTTGCGACATTAGGTGAACATCAAACAGAACTTAGTAACCAACATAAACAGCTGCATTCACTATGTAACAGTCATCATTCTTATCTCCCATTTCTTCCACATGGACGCCGCTAGAGCATATCAGTCCACCATCCACGACTTCAAAATTTACAATTTCTCCACTGTCATTTGAATGTGCAAGTAATGAATATTATGCAAAGCCTTGAGATACTATTTAAGGCAAAGTCTTTTTCAGTCTTAATCTATTCAGGACATCACATTTTGTCTCTCTTTGAAGACCAGAATTCAAGAAGCAACAATCATAAACAACTCATCAAAGAGTGAGATACTTACTAAGGAAAAACAGATTTGACTTTCGCAATATCCAAGGAATTTTGGAGAGGTTGAGGAACTCCCAGCTTGATCTGTAGCTTCATCTCTCCAAATGAAACGCCAGGTATAGACCCTGCACCAATAAAACCTTTTCATATTAGAGGTGAAAATTTAAACTGAAAAATGGCCACACCATTCTAAATGTAGTACTAGCTAAAAACTGATAAAATAGACTACAAATTTAATTCTGTTTATCAAAGAAAAATGAAGTTTTCCTAAAGTTGCTATAGTGGAAAGCAAGTTGCAACAACTGTCTAGGCAACTAACATAAGCTCAATAATCCACACCCCCGTTCAAACTTCACTTCAGATTAGCCACGATAACTCTAGCATTTGATACAATAGTTGCCAAAAAAACAATTTAAAAGCAGATCAAGCACAAAATAAACTCAGAGTAAACTTATGCAAATATTTTCATGACTTTTCTATAACTTGGGTAATTTCACTATATTTTAGATTCAAAACCAATACTCTACTAGGATATCTAGTAAAAAAGATGACAACATCACATACCATATGATAAACTTCAAACATAATGCACGAACAAGTTAATATCTCCTCTAACTTATTAGCTGTGATCAGAGTTTTCCATTAACAGAACCTAAGCCTAATAAAATAAGGTTTTGCAATTAGACCTTAAAAAGAGATTGTTATTGTATTTTTTTTAAAAATATAAAGACACAAATCAAAAAGATTGTTAATTCAAATATATCACTCCACCATTATCCAGGAATTATAAGACCATTAAGAAAAAGGTTATATAGAGATTATACTGGTTTCAAATGTCCAACCCTTTAGGTTATCACAAACCAATTACTTAATCATTCACCTTTCATGAACATTTTTGCTATCCTGGTCCATTTGATTGGCCAACTAAATAATAAATACATTAATTTATTACAAAATACTCCCTCGCTCCAAAATTAAAGATACATTTCAAAATTGATATTTTTTTTGTTCTCAAATGTATTATGAATCCACTAGCGAAGGTTTGATGAAATGATACCGGCAAAGTAATGGCAAATTAAGAATATTAGGACACTTTATAATCCTAAAACAGAAATGTATCTCTAATTTTGAAATGAATTAAAAAGCAAAATGTACCACTACTTTTGGAACGAGGTAGTATCAACTTACTTCAAGTCAGAGCGTCGTGTCTTAAATTAAACAAATTGGGCAAACCGGAGGGTAAAACATAGCATTTGAAGTATAAATTTACTTGCATAAGCTGTCTGAAGTAGGGAGTGATTGGATTGTAATACCTCTTCGAAAGGCGGGGATAGAATTGGAAGAAATAGCATCCCTACAAGCTCGCATTGCTGCTTTTGTAACGTCTTGCCTGTGTTTATACAAAAAAATGCTATCTTTATCAAACAAATGTATAATAGGTACGGATAAAAATTAATATGTAGAGATATAGCGGGAGAAAAAATTAACCCATGTTGATCGTAACCGACGCCCATTTCCACGAACAATAGCTTGATGGAAGAGTTAGGGACGGAGTGGACAGGAATTGGTGAGCTTTGATCGGTGGCCATGGCGGCTGCTGCTCTTTTTGTTGTTGCCGGGACGATTGAGATTAAGATTGGGCGGTAATTTGGAGAGGAGAGAGGAAGGAGGAACGAATTGGGGGTTTAAGGATGGAGCTACAACTGTTCATCTCCTTCAGTTTAATATTTATTAAAATAGTATATATTCCTTATATTTCATAAAAATATTCTCATTTATAAAAAACTTATAAATGTTACAGGATAGATATTTCTTCTATTTACACCCCTGTAAGTAATAAATTGTCATTTTATTAATATGGTATTATAATAAAATTATGATGACAATTTTAAGAATATTATTTTATTTATTTTTAAAAATTAAACTCTTTTATGGAACATAAATTATTGATATTATTTTATTTTGCACAATTATTGTTAAAAATTGAACTCTTTTATGGAGCAAAAATTATTGATAAACAAGACTCTTTTTATAAAATTGAGGAGCTATTAGACCTGACTCTCATTTATAAATATAGGGAGTAGGAGTATTATTTATAGTAGAATATAATCCACTCCATATTTTATGTTGAGCTTTATTTAAAAACAAAAATGAAAATAAAAATTGATCTCCTATTAATTCTGTGAATGATTTGAAGAACTTAAAATCGATCCAAAAAAACTGTACAAAATGGTTATAGAGAGTTCATAATGCAAGATTCATTAAAAACTTCACCTCAAAGTTTTATTTGTTTAGAATAAAAAATAAAATAACTAATATTAATATCATTAATCTGTAATAATATTACTAATAAATTAAACACAATATTACTATTACTATTTAAATAGAGCTAATAAGTCTTTAAACATGCAAACAAGCATGCCCCATAACAAAATAGGGAGAGGTCTACTCATTTAATAAAATGGTAACATAAATTATATGAGAATTTAGTAAAGTTCATTGCTAAGTAACAAACTTGTGTTAAATCTTGAAAGATCTTCAGTCTTTCTCTCTACTACTTTTTGGGTATTACCTCCCTCTATGCAAGATATCTCTTTAGAATAATAATGTTTTAAAAAATTATAAGAATATTTTTTTATGCATAACATGAGAGAGAATGTATTTAATTATATAAAATGATATCATTTGAGGGTAACACCTTCAAAACATATCAGTTATTAAATAGTTGTATTGATATAAACAAATCGATTATTATTATTAAATAAAGAAGCAAATATTTACTCCTTATGATTACCGATTTCCTCCTACTATTATTTCGGGTTTCTTTTCATCAACTTGATATTGAGTATTCTGTCAATCAAATTGGGCACCTCCCATTATTAGAAAGGAAAGATGTTCTTTTGTGGGACAGAGAGTACTATGTTTTAGAAAGCTTCCTGAAACAGGGAGAATACTGTGTTCATTCTTTTCATGTCTATGCGGAGTTATAAATCAGAATCACATATGAAAAAAAATTAAAATAACCAATGAAAATAACAATTCCATATATACACTAAAATGTTGCATCCCAAGTTTCAAATTTTAATCTGGTCCTCAATTCTTTAATTAGCAGATCAGTAATCAACTTCTCAAATAATTAATGAAGCGAAAAAATATATATTAATGACTAATGGCACTGCTATTGTATTAAGAATAAGTTTTATTAGTGGTCTATTTTTACAACAAAATGTGGTGGCAATTCTGAAGGCTGAAGTTTTGCTACAGATAATTTAGCAAGCTGTAGACCTGCAAACATATTTTTGTTGTTGCTGGTTTTGGTATTGTATATGGCATGATCTTGCTTTATCTCTCAGCTCTTGGAATGCCCTCATTGTTTCCGCATCAAAACCACCCGCAAACTGCCCAAATCCGCAAGATACAAATTAATCATCATGATCGATACAAATATTTGCACAACAATTGTTGGAAATAATAAAACAAGCTTTAAAATTTTACCTGATGAACCCGAAAGGCAAACTTTACACCTTGAACTATCAATTCTTCTTCTTCGGGACCACCACCACCTACAGTTTCAAGCTCTGCAGACACTCTCTTCATGTATTTCATGGCTAATTTCACAGATGCTAGCTTAATCTGAAACAATTGAACTCAATTATTAGGGACCCTCATTTGCCTATGTTTCCCAGTCCAAACAAAAGGCATACACAGATGGCGTAAAACAAAGGACACGACAATGAGACCAATAATTTCACATTTAAAATTTTTCAATTGAGCATAAGGTTTTACATGACAGACTAGTGCAAAATGTGGGTGCTTCACAAGTGCAGCATTAGCAACAAATAAAAATTTGAAAGGACCTCTAGAGAGGATCACTTGTAAGTAATACAATGTATTACACGACAGGTGAAAACCGTTCACACAGTTATTTAGTCAACATCCACAAGCTAAGACTCCATTTGTTAATCTACAAAGAAAACATATGCAAGAAACTTCCAGTTCTTGGAAATGTGGTTCTCTGTTGTATGATTAAAAATATGTGCATGCTATCTTTAATATATTATTGTTTCATACTGTGCTTGCTTTCCAAAGAGCAATTCTTCTCAAAAGGTGCCAAGTTGGATTCCTAATTCATTGAAATATATAAAAGGTCAACAGAAAGAATCTGACCCTCAATTTACTCACTAAACCAACATAAAAAGAATTGAAGACCAGTAGATACACATTTGGAATCTGGGACTTCTCATGTGCACATGCAGTCATCTGCAAAGTAAATGAGGCAATATTTTCCATCTTTTGGCAGCTAGTATATGCTATTGTTATTCAACCACTTAATAGCACTGTTATTGCAATTCTTATTTTGTCTTTTGTCCCTCCAAGATTTAACAAGTACGACTCACCTCTTAGGGACCCACCTAGTAAACCACTACTGAATTAACAAAAGGGATCCCCGTGACTGTGGGGCGGGGTTCATGAAATTGGTTGGGGTACCATGCCTCATGAACCGATGTCATTGGTTCTACTTATGCCTCAGGCTACAGTCTCTGTGAGTGAGTGAGGTGATTTAAACACAAGGGCCCGACGAAAAATCAATGTAATATTAACCAACACCGCATGAGTACAGTTAAGGCTTAGGCTGGCATATGCTCACTCATATGAAACTCACCCTTTCAACCATTTTCTATACTGAAACAACAAAGGTAATTTGGTGCCTTAGCAGGCTAGCAGCATGGTTCAATGAAACTCGTACATTTATACGCAACTGTTGGCATCGGGAGCAATGCTTTTCCGAAAGGGTGGTTATATTTACTTGACGAAAAATTCTTAAAACAAGGAAATATACCTGAAGATACACATAAGAGGTTATATAAATTAACAAAACTGAAAAGGGACATCATTTACCTGACTGACATATCCAGTATCTAGCATCCAATCCATTGGAATTTGAAATCCTTTATACCGCTTAGCAGCTGATTCTCTCATTCGGGAGAGGTTGTAAACCCCATGCTCTAATCTGCTCAGTCACACAATCTTCTACATAAGTAATTATAATTGAAATGATCTTTCTACCAAGTCCAAAAATCGAGAATCTGTCTAAACATTAAAGACAGCTAATATCTTATCGTACTTTTCAAATAAGGCCTGCATTTTCTTGAGGGCTGGGGCACAAGGTTGTCGAGGGTCGTCCCTGAAAGAGGATGCCTCGGATTCCAGCTTCTTGAGATCACAAAACCCAAATGCTGCTTCTCTTAAAGTATCGGCTTTCTGCTCCGGCCATTGGAAGTGTTTAAGCACTGCCCTTTCATCAACCTGCAAATAGGAAATAATTCATTCGGTTCATGAGATAATGCAAGATTATTGGTAAAATTAGCAAACTTAATAGATATTTCACAGGGTTTGGGTTAAATTACCAGATATGAGAGCTCATCATCAAGCCATTTAACAAAAGGCACAACATCTTGAATATCAGTAAATGCTGCATTCTCAACTTCGTTGATCAAAAACCTAATGAAATCACCTTGCGTTTCTACATCTGTTTTAATCTGTAAGAAATAAGACAACATAATTAATAGTCAAAAAAATCACATTACTACAAATAATTGACCTCAAAATTTTTCAATAATGACAACCATGTCCAAAATCTAAGCCCAAAGATTTGATTTTGAACTATTTAATTACCCCAGCCAAGAATAAAATTCAATATTTAGCAGTGAAATGTCAAAATCAGCCTCTTTTCTCAATCAAATTCATAACATTTTGCTTTTCCCATTTTGATTTCGAATAAAAAAACTGTCTTATCTACTAAAGCATCGTTATAGGGGTACCACTAAATACACTAGGTCTAGTCAAAGTTCTCACTGACATGAGTTACTCAAAAGTCAGTGGCAATTGCCGTAAATTAATAAACTAAAACACCAAGACCGGAAATACTAGTAACTACTTACGGCGAGCAAATGGGTGGACCGGTTCTCAATCTCTCCGATCATGTCACGTGCATTGGCTGTCGCTGCCACATCCGTCCCTCCGCCGGTGCCGGAATCCCGCCGTGAATCCCTCCGCATCAGAGAGTGATAAAACTCCACCACCTCCGGCACTCTCCTCACCTTCGCCGCCCGCCCCCATTCTTCAACCCCCTTCGGCGGCTGGGTTGGCGGAGGTGGTGGCGCAGCCTTAGCCGCCACTTTCGGAGCTAATTTCAAAAGGGGCGGCGGTGGCGGAGGCGGAGGTGGAACTGGTGACGGTTCTGCCAATGCCCTCTCGGCCGAACCAGCGAGAGAACTGGAAGAAGACGACGACGAAGATGGCGACAATGGCCCAACCGAAAAATGAGAAGAAGCAGATGAAAATGAAAGCGATGGTCTAGGCGGGGGTTTTGGAACCCTAGGCACCCGAGATCTTGCTGTTACTACTAATTCTGTATTCTCTTCCGGGCAGTTTGAGCTACAGTGTCTTGGCTCAGCTTCTACAACTTTTTCTTTTGCTTTTTGCTGCTCAACTTCATTTCTATTGTAATTATAATTTTCGAGAATTGTCCCATTTTTCTTCAAATTCTTCATCAAACCGGACTTACAGGAAGCATCAATTAAACCCTGAAATCTTTGAGATGTTGAAATTTCTTCGCATTCTTTTTCAATTTGGGCCTTTTTCAATCCCGAAATCTCTGCTTCCATGGCTTTGAGTTTATCATCATTTTCCCTCCTCTGTTCCGTTAGCTTGGAGTGCAGCATTTCCACGTTTTGCCGTAAGCTTTCGTTTTCCGCTTCCAGGCAGACAATCTTTTTGTTAGACCGTTCGATTTCACTGTCCTTTTTCGAGATCTCGTTTTCGAGAATTGGGAGAATGGCGACGGATTCTCTTAGCAGTTTTTGCTCGAGGAGCTCTGTTTTTAGCCTAGACTCTCTCTCGCGCAATTCCTCGACAAGGTGGAGGAGCTCCGCCACATCCGGCGGCCGTGGCTGGACTTGCGCGGAGGAGCGAGGGAAGTAGACGCCGAACGAGCGCGAGAACGCTGCTCCCTTTTGCGGGACCTTGGCTGAGCTGGGTGACGGAGATGATGATGGCTTTTGGTGATGGCTCTGGTTTGGGATTCGGTTGCGATTTTTGGCAAAACCCATTGCCGCCTTTACCTTCCCGGCCACCATTGTTGCCCCAAAAATAAGCTCTCTCTCAGTAAATTTTCTCTCTCTACAACTGTGTATATATATATATATATTATATGTATCTATGATTACAAATTTTACTATCCTCTCGTTGGAGCAATGTAGATAGATTGGGGGAGACAATGAAGCAAAAGGAGAACGAAGCCTCCAAAGTAGTCGTTGTCTGTCTCCCGTGAGAGAGAGTTAGGACTGAAACAACTTTGTGAGAGAGAGAGAAAAGTGAGGGTTTTAGTTTTACAGAGAGAAATTTGGTGGCACAGATATCGAGGAACGGTCTTTTCTTTCTTTGGATCCAATTTTGAAAAATATTCTTACAATCTAAGAAAGCTTAATTAAATTCTACTCTATAATTAACCAAAATTATTTATAACATGAAAGCTCACACGCGCCAAATGTAACATGGAAAGATGGGGGTAGCAATTTTGTAACACCTCCACAATATAATATGAACACATATATATAAATAAGAGGTTTAATGTTAAGTATAAACGATTTTTATTTTATACATAAGTCGACACTTTTAACACATGCAAAATTTTAATAAATTAGGTATGTGTTATTAACAAATTGATACATTTAATACTATATAATTAGGTATGTTTATGACGTTATAATTTACATTGGGTATGAAATTTTAGATTTTTTTAATTATTTTTCTAAACATGTTATCTTATTTGGTTTTGTATTATCTTAAATACATATTATTGTGATGAATAAATTAGGTTATTATTCAATAAATGAGTGGATATTATAATAATTTTTTAATTGAACTAATACTCCCTCCGTCCCAAATTAATTGATTTTCTAGGACTTTTTAAAGTCAAATTGACTATTTTTAAAATTAATAATTAAGCATATATAAATATATTTCTAAAATTATAAAAATTAAAATTAGTAATAAATTATATATACTTTCTTTTAGTTATAATATCTTTACCTATATGTTAGCAAAAATAGTAAAAAAATTAGTTTTAAAAATAGTCAATTTGACTTTAAAAAGTCCTAGAAATGCAATTAATTTGGGACGGAGGGAATATAATTTATATACTATATGGGTCAAATTAAATATGTTTAATATGATTATAAATAAGTTAATGTTGAGAATCTAAACATGATAAATTAATTGACTTGTATTAGTAATTGAACTATTTAACGTAATACATGTGTTTTAATACGACAAGAATTTGCTTAATAGAGTACAATTAGGAAATTGATATTTTTATATCATTTTTTGATATTTTCACATATAAGGTCCACATATTAGTTGACATATCAAATTTTTATTAGCTAATATGTAGGCCCTGCATGTGAAAATATCAAAAGTAACGTAGAAATATTTGTTCCCTACAATTATCATTCCTAGATCAGGTTACAAAGAATTCTCCACCACCTAATAAGTTTGTCATACGCGCTAACGTCTGCGAGTGGGATAAATTTTCAAGTTTTATTTATGGGGTTTTGACGAGGGAATAATAAGAGTGGAAATAAAATAATGTAGTATTGAGAAATTGGAAAAGAGCTTCTAACGGTCGGCACTTACCGGACGAGCTAGCTTAGATATTAATTAGTATCGACTTATTCGCATCTGCAGACTGCAGTAGGGTTTATCTCGTGGTATTTTAGTTGTAGTAGTTGGTCACTTGGTTAGTTTGAATTAAGAGGTCTTCCAAGCGTTGACTATAAAGGGACCTGGTTTGACCAATGTCAAATTTTATTTGGGCCTATAATTCCTTTAATTTTTATTTTATTTTTTACTTTCTCTTGTACTACCTTATTAAAGTGGTAATTAATGGACCTCTCCTTTAAGATTTGGTGAACTATGGAGTTTGAAATTTTGGGTTTCAATTTAAAGTTGATATTTTCAATGTTGTATATTTATGGGAGGCATAAAAAGGAAATTAAGGTTGTGAGGACTGACGAGCATTTATACAAATTTTCAACAATAAATCACTAATAAGCAATCTCTCCTCATAGATACTACTCTAAAATATATATACATAGTTCATCTATTTATATAAAAAATTAAATAAATTTAAAAATCTATGATAATATATAGTTCATCTATTTATATAATATAGATGCTAGTATTTATCTTTAAATTAACGATTAATTTGTTTATATCTTTATATATTCATCTATTTTTGTAATTGAAAAAATCTTATTTAATTTCAAATAATTATACTTATAAAATTTAATAAAAAAATTTATTATATAATTAAGTATTATTTTTATCAAGAATATAAATTTTATCTTCTTGATCACTAACTAAGTTAAAAAATGTATGAGAATAAAGAGTAAATGGTAAGTAGATAATTATAAATTTTGGAACGGATTTGGGTGGTTAATAAATTTTAAAAATCTTCTTATTTTATTCTATGCATTTTGGAGGGTTGAAATTATTTTAATTATAGGATTCATAAAAAGAGATTTTATCTTCTTGATTCCAAATTTTATATTCCGTTTGGTATCTCCTCTTTTTCCTTTTTAATAATCATAAAATTTTGTCCCTAGCTAAATTAAGTTCAATATATATTATGAAAATTATAAAATTAAAGAAATATATGTCAATTAAATAATGAGACTTTTTTTTTTAATTGTTGTTGTGTGATGTTTTCAACAACTGGTTTTAGACTGTTAGGTGAGGGAGTTAAGAGAACATGGCATTAACGAATAAAATATTAAATAAGGATAGAGTGAGATTTTTATATATGTTTAGAATTTCCATAGATAGATGCAGTCATGCATCAGATACAACACTTTCACTGAGGAACTGATAACAACAACTAATGGTGACTATTAACAAAATTTGATACCCCCTGGTCTGTACTTCTTGCAGCTTCTTCTTTGTCTTATTGTATTTGCTTGCTGTCTTCTGATGAAAAGAGGCCCCAAAGTATTAGAGAGAATTATTTGATATTTGAATCTCCTATAAATTGCATATTGAAAGGAAACAAATTAAAGATCAAAGGCAAAGGACCTCCCTTTCTTTAGCTACCAGCACTTAATTTAGAGTTTAAATTTTAAAATAAAGTACTTTGGCTTTATGAATAACCTCATGATGATTTCTTTACTGTTACTCCCCAAATCCTTAGGGGTTTGAGAGGCCTTTCCATGTTCATGTACTTTAATGGCCCAAACTCCTACTTTCTCATGACCAAAACATAATAAGAATTAAAACAACAAATAGGATTTGGGACCCACCTCATTCTCAAATATTTAATTACTCTTCTGTTTTCAAAAAGATGACCGAATGTACAATTTTTTTATCCTTGAAAAGATGAACTAAAGTACCTAAAGTGAAGGGTAAATTTGTAATTTAGTAAAATTCATTAGTATAAAAAAAAATAAAGGTAATCATCACTTTATATAATCTTGTGGGACCATTAAGAATAAATTTTAAAAAAAAATTACTTTGTTTTTTTAACTTTACTTTTTTTTAATATGTATGAAAAAATATACTTTGTTCATCTTTTTGAGAACGGATGGAGTATATGTTATGAGATTGAATGGTTAACAATGAGTCCACGGTACTTGCATCTAAACAAACCCTATGTGCCGGATCATGCCCAGGGCTACACATTAAGCTTCGGACAAAATTGATTGATTTGGTTAATCTCTAATGAATATGTTATGATTGAAGATAACCTAAGAAATATTATTGCATTGGAGGTGAAAAATGAGAGGAAATATATAGTAAATTCGAGGAGCCAATTAATTAAAGACTAGCTAGCTAGGGTGCCTAGGCCAGACGACGAGAAAGGAATGTGTCAAAACGGTGGGAATGTGAAGTAATAAATGAACAGTGGTCCTTCGAAGGAGCTCCCATACACAAAAACTGGACCATCATTTTCGTGTAGGAGCTACTATAATACGAGTTTTTATTAGGAGGTTTAGGTCTTTTAAGGACCTCCCTATATATTTTTGACACGTGTAATAAATTATACATAATTAATATAAACTGTCCTCCACATGTTATGAGCTATTGGTTAAAAAAATAATTATTGTACACGTGTCAAAAATGTATAGGAAGGTCTTTTTCCTAATTGGAAGACCTGAACCTCCTAATAAAAACTCCTACAATATATACACTTGCATGGCCAACCAAGCAGTCGAATAATTGTAATGCATGTAATGCAAATTGTAGTAAACAAACAAATTTATTAAGATGTTCAAATTTATTGTTCTGTAACAAACAAACAAAGAAACAATTGTCCGTATAAGTGTTTGGTTTATGGTTTGAAGAGTTATAGAGATTGATTGATGTCACATGTTACTACTTAAAATGGTCAGTAGGGTTATTCAGAATTTTATATATTCACAAACTTTAATGTCTATTTTCATGGTCAACTATGTACAAAAGTTTAATCCTATTAAGCTAGCCAGGTATGACATCCTAAAATGAGAATCTCATTTAAATTTTAACTATTGAATATTTTTATTTATTTACGCATATCAAGTTTATCACCTGCTCTTAAACATGATTTTTTTTTCTTCCCTCAAATTTAGTTCTTAATGTTTATGAAAAAGTTATGTACAAAATATACTTTTTTTTACAAACACTAACGTTCTATTAAAAAAGTTAAAAAGTCAAAAATCAAATGAGACTCTTAGTTTGAGATGAATGGAAAGGTAGTAAACTTTTTTGCCTTTTTGAGGTTGAGAACAAGAAGCTAGAATGGTTTGATCTACATGGTGTTCTTAGTTCACATGCAATTTGGCCGGATAAATGGATATAAAGGATTATGCATACTTGGATATAAAGGATTATGCATACTTGGTAGGCATTAACCAAAAAGGTTGGTTTAGCTTCTCTCAGGAAAGCAGACAGTCTGCATTTCAATCGTTGTCACACAGCTTTGTTTTATCCCCTGTGAATAATTTAAGTGCCATTATTATTAGTAGGGTCGATCTGGTACAACTCTCTATACACCGTAGTATTAGTAGTATTTCTATTGATTCTTTCTGCTTTGTCTTCTACGTATATACAGCTGCTGCCTCTCCTCCCAACCTAGTTTGGTGTGCTTTTATTGTGACTGTGTTGTATTATTGGCTTCAGGCCTTCAACTCTCATTACCCTGAAAGGTAATAATGTAAGACCATTTATATAAATTGCTCATAAAAAGAACAAGTTAATTTGACACCATTTCCAAATTTATTATTTTTATATTGCTTCCGTCCAATAATGAAAGTCCTAATTGGAAAAAAAAATGACTGAAATATATTATTATATACATTATGTCAAAAGTCAAAATGAGACTCTTGTTAAGAGACGTGGTAGGAAAGTATATTCGTGATTTACTTTTGCAGATGTCCGAGCTTATTACCCGACTGTAGTAGATCCAATTATTTAAATCGCTCTGTAGCTCATATACCCGGCCCCTACACCAAAACAAGTATATATAGGGGTTTCATATAACTCTTATGTCAAAATTTTACTTCTGTACGGGTTATTGTGGTCCATATGTATGGTAATATATAGCTTTTCTTTTAGTTTTTAAGTGTATCGATTTATCTCCTTCCACGCACAAGTAGTCGCAATCTCCACCTTTATCCCCAAGAATTATCACTGCCGACCTATACTAACTACTTACAAAATGTTTTGGATCGAGTTTGTGATGGTAAAGGAATAAAAACTAAAATGGGAAAAAGTGCTGGAGAATCGTATGTAATTATAATTGTGTGGATTTTAATTTCTTATTTAATTAATTGACCTTCGATCACTAATATAGTTCAAAATTGAAGTGTGAATACCATGCAAGAATGTACATAATTTAATGGACAATGGTTGTTTTACTGGTTGCTAGTTCTTACGCGTGGTTGTATTTAATATGGCTTGAGAATTATTATGAAGAATGTATTTGATTGCAGAAGAAACCTCGTATCCGAGTATAATGAGAAGACTTAGAGAGTGGACAGATTATGTGGCAGGACCAAATTTAAAATTACATCAGGGTCTTAATTTAATTTTTGAGCAAAATAAAAATTAAAATGAAGGTGTCTAGTATTTAGATGAACACCTCCAAATTTTAGAGTTCTCTAAGACGAATTCATATGAGGAGTTGAATTCCATGAATTTAGGCCATTGTTACAAACGTTGTTTTATAATGAAACATGAACAAGATAAAGGCTATATCTATAGCTTACCTGAAAATTATAACAACCAACTATTGTAAACACACATATTGCTCTGGAGTAAAGTTTTTGGCCATAGACGATGAAAAATAAAATAAACTTACTTCTAAATAATAAATGATTTCAAACTAACGTGATGATAGTCAAAAAGATAATATCTATCGATTTCACCAACTATGGTAGATAAGTCATACAGACACAAAAACCAAATATTTACCAATTTGTGATCTTCCACAACCCAAGTAGTGTCCACGTGTATTAAGAAAACTTAAAAAAATTGATCAATGAAGAAACACAAAAAAATAAGGTAACTAATGTTATTCCTGATGAGGGTTCTACACAAAATAAATACTCCTATTCGATCCTCAAACCAAAGCTATCAACCGTTATTATTAAGAATTAATTCATAAGCATGCAAGAAAACAAGACTATAAGAAACTAAGTATTCTAATGTTAAATTCATAGTCCAAGGTTGATATTTGATCAACATTGATCGGTTACGTATAACTGAAATAGTTTATTGACCAATCATGAATAATACCATATAAACAACCGCTTATCCTTGTATGACAATCAGAAATTAAATATTCCTGACATGAAAAAACCACATATTTGTTTGCAATAAATTATATTTTTCAATAATGTACTGAATAGTGTGCAAATAATTTTACCCATTTTAAATAACCTAACCCTCTAACCAAAACTATAACAATAACAAAAAAAAGCAAAAAAAAAAACGATCCGAACTCTCACTTCTATACCCCCCTCCCCTTATCCCGTCGTCCCCTCCCCATTCATCCCCACACTTCCTCGCCGTCCTTCCCCCTCCCCTAGCCCCCTCCCCTCCCCCATCCCCGCTCGTCCCTCCTCTTTAAGAGTGGAAACAACACAGCACCTACGTCCAACATAAATTACAATTAGTCCTATTTTTCTTTTTTCTTTCTTAAGCTAGTTGGATCTTTTGAGGGTACACTATTCTAACATATTTAGTCAAAATATCTGTATCATTTAGTACATTATATGATACAACAAAATTTATTATACTTGAAAGGCATCCTGCTTTAAAGACGGAAGGGAGATAACGTAAAAGTTATAACTGGCACAGTATGTTAAAGAATCATTATAAATAACGCAGAAACTACTTGCGCGGAGTTAATAATATCTTGGTTTACACCTAAATTTTTATGTTAAAGCTGGATTTAGTATAGTTTTCCGACCCATATTAGTCAAAACAAATCTCCATTTGAATTACTTTTTTCAAATTAAGGGGACTGAAAAAAACATATAATATAAATTCATCCGAATATACATACAGAGATAAGACAAATGATCAATGAGACTTGCGAAAACAAGTTTGGACAACACTTTAAATTATGAAAACTGTATATGAAACATAAACGTAACAGTATTTAAGGCTATTAAATAATTCTCCTCTCTCCCCAGCTTATGGACCGTAATAAATATATTCATTAGTTTAACTATTTTATGATGTACATTGAATTAATTTTAAAATTTTATTAAAATCTTAAAAATTATCACGATATATGCTGAGAGACTAATGATAAAAAAATATGACGTACAAAGAATAATCATAACAGACACACATTGCCAAATTTCGTGATTTACTAAAAAATTTTATATACAAAATTTATAAATTAATAAAATTTTAACAAATAATTAATTTGATCATAAAAGTTAAAATTAGAGACGTTTATTATGGTACGGAGGGAGTATCAATATCATAAATAAAGCTAGATTTTTATAATAAAGATTAAGAGAATCACATTATAGTCAGTCCTACAACTCTGGGCAAATTAATTCTTATTTTAAACCACATTAACAAATTGGTAAATCCCAGTTGATGTATTAAATCCCAGGACTAAAGCCTTAAATATTCCACCTGTTTAAAAATAAGAAATAAATTCACAATTAAAACATGGTGACTAAACAGCATGAGGGGCAAACATGTATATACTTTTTCGAGTCAGATTTCTGGGAACATAACTTTTGTAGCTGGGTATTTGAAATAAAATAAATCGAATATTCTGGAGTTGGACCCGTATAATTATTTAGGACCTAAAACCGCACATTACTCATAACGACATAAATTAATATATTTATATAGTATTTTAATTCTTAAATCGACCCAATAATAATTTAAAAAAATCCAAAATCAACCCAAACCTATTAATTTATTGGCAGGCCCTAGTAGAAGTGGCACCTACATATAGCGAGTAAACATGTGTAATTGTATGATCTAAGGCAACACAACAAAATTGTTTATTTTAAAAACTAATAATATACGAATTTAAACATGCAGTAAACAAAAGTAATAAAAAGATTTTTTCTTAAACTATGTACGCAGAAGCCGAAAAAAACAACAAAGACTGGTATACTTGTGATAGAGAACTATATGATCAAAGCCATGTCAATATTATTCTAATAAATAAAAAATTAAAGCCCCATGCATGTTTTCTTTTTTTCACAATCTGAT